>OU862926.1:31119314-31499314 GCA_917880885.1 Limnephilus marmoratus | reverse complement strand
AATAATTCAGGTACGCCTCGTACGTCATACGTATATCTAGCAATGCTACGAGTGTATTGTCTTGAAAACAATCTTTTGGGTCGGGGTGGTTAAAGATTTTCAAAGGGGTGTGGAAACTCCACTTTGTTGAGTTGACATTTTTTTTTTTACATTAACTCCACACAGGAAGCCCTGAGGAAAATAATTTCTCTCAGGGCCTATGTCATCTGGGATGTTGTGTGTAGGGTCTTTATGAGGAGAGGAAGGAATGAACTTTTTTTTTTTTTTTTTTTTAATTATTTCATAAATGATTAAATGTTACATTTTTGGACATTTTTGACTACCATACTAGGCTATTGCCCGTGTTGTGGTAGTCATACATGTAATATAATTGTATATAAACAGATAATAAAATATAAGAAGAGAAATGAAAAAAAATATCATATTTAGGGATAAATAAAACTAAAAACAGATAAAAATAAAAGAATTGCAAGTTATCTAAGAAATAAAGAAAATTTAAAGAAGATGAAATAAACATTGGTGAGCATTATTCTTCTTGAAATAAAAATAGAAATCAAATTTGGTAAGTAATTTTCTACACGAGAGTACATGTTTGTAGTCATTTTTGATATTCGTTCTATGAAAGAAATTGGAAAGAGTGTTAGAGAAAGTAATTTTTTGTTTGATTTTTTTAAAATGCAATAATAAGTTAAAGTAATTGATTAATTAAATTTTTAATATTTTTTTAATTAATATTAATAATATTTGTTTTTTATTGTAATATTAAGCTCTCATGTGTTGTTTGAAGAAATCTCTTCCCTTTTCAAATATCCAATGATTGATACGGGATTTAAAGAGAGATTTAGAATTATGTGACTTTATATCAACACTCAAATTATTATACATTTTAGGAGCGATATACCAGAATTGTCGTTGAGCGAAAGAAGTTTGAGTTTTAGGGACCACGCAACCCAGGTTTGCTAAGAAGCGTGTGTGTGCTTGATGTTGTGGGGCCACCAGTAGATTATTTTGGCATATATAACATATGCTTATCTTAGTAAATAGCTGTCGAATATCTAAGATTCTGATTTTTGCAAAGAGTTCATTTGACAGTCTTGAAGAGACCCATGTTGTAGGAAGGAGGAAACACAGAGGCCGGCAAATCATTCCACAGCCGAGCTGTTGAACACAAGAACGAGTCGAAAAACGACCCGTTCTCATGTGACAAATGTCAACTGTGTACAAATGTTGGGCACGCGTTTGGCGTGTTTCCCGACTATGCACCGGTGCCGAAGGGATCAATGATGCTAGTTCTTCGGAGCATCTTCCATTGTAATACCGGTAGAACAAGGATAGCATTCCCACCTGACATGGAACCAAAAAATGTATTATAGTTTTAATCAAAAATGTACCAGTCGAAGATTGTCATGATTGTCTGAAACCGGTCCGGTCGGAAAGAGATAAAAGTGGAATAAAGTTACACAAATGGTTTCGTTTCGATTTATTTCGTGTCGGGAATGGGTACCGCCCCTCCGGGAACCATTTATTGGATTACCAACACCTCTGCCATAGGTCACCCCAGGTGATTCGCTAAGGTCTTGGCGGCGGATGCCTCTGAACGGCATCCATTGCCCTGGTTTTCTCAGCAGCTGAATACTGTGCTCCAGTATGGGCCAGAAGCGCCCACACTTCCATGGTCGATGTTCAGCTTAATGCCACAATGCGAACCATCAGCGGAACTTTAAAATCGACTCCTCTTCCTTGGCTCCCCGTACTTGCAAATATAACCCCGCCAAATATCAGGCGAGAGATTGCAACACTGAGGGAATACAAGAAGGCGCTGCAAAAAAGCGAAATTCCCTTGCACGATGATGTCTTTTCTCACCCGGCATGCCGCTTAAAGTCTCTAAAACTCTTCTGGACGGAAGGAGAAAGACTCCTTCGAATACCTCTCACCCCAGAAGATCGGTGGAACTTGAGTGGCAATCAGCCAACGTCAAAAACGCCCATCTCGTGCAAGACCCCACTGAGAGACAGCCTAGGTTCTCATTGCCTCGCAAACTCTGGACTGCCATCAATAGGATAAGGTGCTCTCATAGCCGTTGTGTTCACATGATGCATAGATGGGGCCTTAAAGAGTCGGCGACGTGTGAATGCGGTGCGGTGCAGACCACCGAACATGTGGTCAGCGAATGCCCGCTCCATTCATTCCCCGGCGGGATTGATGAGGTCCACAGGGCAACGCCTGAGGCCCTAGACTGGCTCGCAGACCTAGATGTCCCCCTCTGACCCCACGCCATACGAAAGAAGAAGAATGCATATAAATTGTCAAGGTTTTGTGTTAATTGGTTGAAATATATAATATATAGGTAGCGGGGTGGCAAGCGGGCAGCCGGCTGGCAAGCAGGAGGTGTGGATTTGAAATGGATGCAAATTAACAGATGGCGTTGGTTATAAAGGTTGGATAATGGCGTTGTTAGTAGATGGCGTAGTGTTTCGTTAGCCACAGCAACGTGTTGCCGGGTCTGCTAGTACTAGATACATAAGAACATAATAAAAAAACAGGTTCTTGTGTTTTTGTTGACATGATTATTAATTATTTTGTGTTCATTTGTCTTCATAAAGATTTCCTGGAATAAAGACATTATTATCATTATTTTTAATGCGTTATTTTTATTCACTAACTTGTAAAATCTCTCTACCTGCGAGTTATGGGTACCGCCGCCCAGGGAGCCATGTAATGGATAAACAACACCTCTGCAATAGATCTCCCCAAGTAGTAAGCTACGTTTGGTGACTTAGCAGGGGTGCCCGGGTTTATGAGGTGAGGTTTGTCCAAGTCTTGGCTGCGGATGCGTCTGCCCACCTGCTGCGTGGCAGGCCGGATCGAAAGAGACTGGTTGAGGCCTTTTGACCTTTCCAGCCGGAATAATGTAGACCTATCGCCTTGGACCGCAGTTGGAGGGATGGATTCAAACGTCCGTCACTCCTGGACCCACTGACCCTTAGATTCCTAACCACCCCTCATATCTTTTTCCTTCCCTGAACTTCCTGTCCTTCGCTTCCTAAAAAGACTCTCCACACAGCATCCACTAAGATGACATAGACCCTGAGGGAAATAATTTTCCTCATTTGCCTCCTACGTGGATCTAATGTAAAAATAAAATAAAAAAATGCTGTACTTGATTCAGGCTTCGTATCCCGATACAGGCGAACCCTAGTGGGGTTAATAATTATATAAATGCTGAAAATGTTATTAAAATTAAAGAAAAAGCTATAATTAAATAATGAATATACAAGGAAATTGTTTTTAATACCAGGTACAGTAACAGTTCCGATTCAACATAAATATTTGATGCTTTTAAGATTCGAGTTTACTGCTGTGCACCAAAAACGCAGCTTGTTTCCTGTTCACATTTCACCTTATTATGCCGTTTGTTTTAATTACTTCAATTAGCGAACTAACGATGGAAATACGCTCAAATACGATCACGATACCTTAATAATACCATTTGTAATACCTACTAAAAACGAATGCCTTACTATTGTAAAAGAAACCAAGTCACGTTTGTGAATACGACAGATTATTATTTAATTTCATGTTTTCTTTTATATTCTCAATTTTATAAAAACAAATACACTTTTGTTTTGAGGATTTTTACTTTCCATGTACAGCATTAATTTGTTACTTACATTTTAATTTATCTGCTACTAGTTTCGATACATCTGTGTCATTCACTAGCAAACTAAAAACTAACTGAAAATTTTTGCAAGTAGAGAAATTATTAGATTTTAATTAGGTGGGGGAAGTGGGAGGGGTCATTTTGGGGAGAGGAAGAATGGTAGTAAGAGTGAAAATAACGCGAGAATCAATGACGGTGATTAACAGGGTGCTATTATTTTGTTAACTAAATTAATTTTTTAATTAAATTTTTTGTTTATTTCTAAAATCACCCCTTCCACTACCTCACCTAATAAAATCTAATCATTTCTGTACTTGTATAAATTTTAAATTAGTTTTAAGTTTGCTAGTGAATGATGACAAGGATGTGTCAAATCCGATAGTAGATAAATTAAAATTCAATTAACAAATGTACATGGAAAGTAAAACTCTCCAAAACAAAATGTCTAGAAAATGTTACATAGTTAAAACCAAGAAAAAAACAAGGACACTGCAGCAAGCTTTGATACGGAGAATAGAAGCTTTCGAAATGTGAATACACAAACAGATGCATCTTCAAAATATTAATATAGGTAACCGATAAAGCGTTTAGACATTTTTTTATGAACCCAATATTTCTAACAGTTTTCGGTTGTCCTGGGCCATTAAAACTTTAGCATAACCATCTGAGACATTTTGTGAGTTCAAAAGAGTGGATAATAGAAGAAGATGAGTAAGAGGAAGGTGGTAATCCAGCTGGCTGTACAGATCTGATAACTAAAAATGGTTAAATCCATTTCTATAGACGTGTAGATTGAGAATGGTAGCCTTTACCATGGCGATACTTAGAGCCAATTACTACCACCACAGTAAGCCAAAAATTTTGCTTGGATCATGATGGAGGACTTAGTCAGCAAGAAGAATCGAACTTGGGAAGCTTGTGTGAGATCTAAATGCGATGCCAACTCAGCCACTGACCGGTCTTATTACTGAATCTAAATGATTAGTTTAAACTTTAAACAATTGGAAAATTCTAATGGTTGAATTCAATTACACAGAGTGTGTACATATGAATATTGCGGCGTTTTGTAGACGGATGAACATTTTTTTAAACGGTTCTTCTTCCACATAACCGTTGTTTCCTTTTTCGGTGCCTGAAAGTGTTGTCGATTTTCTTTATCGTTTCTCGTTTATTATTCTGACAGATACAATTAATATGTATAATGAATACATGGTATTCATATGGTATTCATTATACATATCAATTGTATGTTATACAAGCTAGTCGAATTTGCATACCCAGGAATGTCTTCATAATTATTGCGAAAGTTATATCGAAAAAAACCTATAAGAAAACAAGAAATGCCTTGTGGACGTTTTCGTGATCCAAATATTAGGTCCTTACATATGAAATTGGCGTTTTGCCGTACTGGCAACTTTGATCTCAAATATCTTCTTTTTGGTTAGGAATTCCAAATTCAAATTTATACAGTTATTTACTCATTTTGTATTTGTGTTTCGAAAATTATAATTCATTTGTTTTTTCCTTAATTGTTTTTTTCTTTGCGTCACTTAGTTTACAAAATGGAAAACTTGAAATATCGCGTTATTTACGAGTACGAGTTCCACCGTGGCACCAGTGCTGCAGAAACGGCTCGAAGGATTAATGATGTCAATGGCGACGGTGCCGCAAAAGAAAACACAGTGCGTTTTTGGTTCCACCGTTTTCGTTCTGGAAATTTCGACCTGCAAAACAAGCCCCGTGGACGGCCGGAGACCAAAGTTGATAATGAAGAATTGAAGGCTATTGTGGAAGCGGATCCATCGCAAACTACGTCCGAGTTAGCTGCAGGCTGCGGTGTTAGTGATGAAACTGTTTTAATCCACTTGAAGCAAATTGGGAAGGTGAAAAAGCTTGAAAGGTACCTCACGAATTGAGTGAAGCAAATCAACAAACGCGCATTAAAACGCTAGACCACACACTGCACAACAGACGGCAATAAAATTAGAGGAGCTTCAATTGGAATGTCTAAGACATCCACCGTGCTCTCCGGACCTTTCCCCAACACATTACCATTTTTTTCGAAATTTGGATAACTTCTTGCAAGGGAAAAAATTCAACTCCGATGGGGCAGTCCAAACCGAATTCAAAGATTTTATTGATCCCGTTCGAATGGTTTTTTTAGTAAAGGGATCGATGAACTACCTATGAGATGGCAAAAGTGCATAGATAGCAATGGTACGTACTTTGATTAAATAAATATATTATATTAAAAAAAAATCGACTTTATGTTCTTCCCATACAAAACGTCTATTTCATATGTTAGGACCTAATATTTACCCCATTGGAGCTTTATTTCCAGTACAAAAATGTGTTAACGAAATTTAAATGCGATGGAAATCTACGATGTCAGGCGAGTGTAAAGGAGATAGAGCGTTGGTCTATTGGGCTAAGCGAAACAGTTTTTGTTTGAATTCAAATTTGTCTTCTTTGAGACGCTGTGTGGAGGGTCTTTTTAGGGAAAGGACGGAGAGGAAGTTCTGGAAAGGAAAAATGTATGAGGGGTGGGCATTAAACTGGGGATCAGTGTGTCCATCCCTCCCACAGCGGTGCAAGCCGATGGGTGTAGGTCTGGAGAGTTCAGCTGAAGAGGTCTATGTTAGATCTCCCTCAACCAGTCTCTTCCGATTTCTGTTCCGCAAACGAATTTACCGCCAACACAAGCCTTACCCATGAACCCGGCCACCAATGCCACCACATTCGACCCCACAATATGGGTATGTGCCTAGCATGGTGGTCGAAAAATCCTTAAATCATGTAACTAACAATTCAATGAATAAAGAAAAAAATGCTTAATCACCGAACGGAATGACCTACGGCAGGAGTGTTGGTTATCCAATAAATGATTCCCGTAGCGGTGGTACCTACACCCGCCTCCCGTAATCCTTATAAGAGGACGTCATTCGGTAAGGCTGTGTATTTTTTCTTTTAAGGAAGATCCCAAGTCACAAATAACTTCTCAATATTTGATCTCGACTACCAACCAGTTTATTTAATGTATTGTATCACATGTCGCTGAGCGTTATTTATAATGAAAACTTGTAACGGTCGTGGTGGTTTCTCTCGTCTGTGGTAACACTTTGTCTGGCCCGACCGCATGATATATGACTAGAGTAAGCTTTAGTTAGCTTGGAAGGCTAACAAGTTAAAAAACGACGATCTCCCTTTATATTTTGATATATTTCAAAGGTTTTTCTCACACTCATTGTTATATTATGTCGTATTTATTCTCTCTAATTTATTATATTTGCATTTAAAAATAAATGTTAGATATAATTGTCCTATTTGAAATATTCAACTTTATTTTCAACCTTTTTATTTTTTAAATTCATCTTCATTAATTTCCATCTTTGGACTCTTTTATTGTCCGTGTCGCATTTTATCTTAAATTTTTCTTTGCATTTGCCGTTTCTCTACGTTCTTTTCTTTATCTACTTTTTGATTCTCTAGTTCAGTGGTCTTCAACCTTTTTGTGCCGGCGTACCCCATGTCCCTTACTACAAATTTGTTGTTCCCCGTAACCTCTATCTATATTTTTTACACGTGTAATGAGAGACGTATTTCATTTGTAATTTTTAATACTCTAATTATTACACGAATTTAACAATCAAGTCACATGAATATAATTAATTAATGCAATTTTATACAGAGTGTAACACGGTTTCGGGTATTTTAACCAGTAATTCTACATGCGTGCAACGTTACTGCGTACCCCCAATTTGGCTTCGAGTACCACAGATTAAAAACCACTGCTCTAGTTCATTTATTCGTCAAAATCAAAACTAAAATTTCATGGAATGTTTGAAATACGTGCGTACATGCTTATAATTTTTTTTTGTTTCTTTTTAAATTTTCTTTTTATATCTCTTCTCCATGTTTTTATATTAGGTACTTTAAAATATATTATTAACGTTAAAACCTAAGCAACTTCTTATATCTACCATCAAAACTTTAATATATTATCCACCAAGTGTAATACCTAAGTAAAAGTAAATGTAATAGACAAAACAATAATTACATGCTATAAATCTGCGGGTAAACAAATAAATAAATTTCCTAGTTGGACAGCCAAAGATCACTGTAATACGTAATATGTAATGTTTAAAAAAAAAACAAATAAATAAATAAAATAAAAATTTTACAAAAATTTCCTCATTGCTTCATTTTGTCTATGCATTTTCTAGAAGCGAAAGTGTGAAATCATTTCGTAACTATTGTCATGAATTTCTTTAAAAAACTCGATCATTCCATTTCTAAAAGCCTTACAGGCAGCATCAAAAATCGTTTCACTTTGTTACAAGTTTATTGAACCATTTAAACGCAATCAAGTAATATACCAGTAATTGAACACAAGTGTTTCATTCCAAGTATAATCTTCAAATTTATTCTGCGATCAACCGCCGTTTGGAAGACGAAAGAAATCAAACAAGGAACTTGATTTACAACTTGATGACCCACTCGGTGCCTTCAGAGACGACCAAGGGACTTCGTAAATATTTATTTTGTTATATATACATATACAGGGAATACTGCACCAATTTCGGAGGTGATTCCAGATGATGGTAAAAGTAAAAAGATAAAATGTGTTATTCTAAATTTGTAGCGCGCCGTTTTTACGCTTGCCACTACACCATCTCTTTCCCCCGTACAGCGCCATCCTGCTCACCCACCCCTAAGCAAACCAGGTTGCGCCGACGCCTTCTGCGCATCTCCCACCCTCGAGCCGCTACATAAACCACACCCCGCAACAAGGAATGGGCTATATAACAGGCTGCGCGCCCTAAATTAGTCAGTTCGTCTGCAGCTCGCTCTTGGCTAGTACGCTCTCTTAGTTGCGCTTCGTCCTCTGGCACGACCCTCTAAGGAGTATTCTACTACCATAAGTAAAGCACCAACCAGACCCCCGACTGCTGCCTTAGTTGCGCTTCGTCCTATGGTACGACCCTCTAAGCAGAACCACAGTCAGCTTTTGTTGGTCCCAAAGCCTAACGGCAAGGTTCCCTCCGATCCCTTGCTCAGTTAATTAGTGAATTGATACATTGTGACTATTTTTACCATATTATGTGATCTGTGAACTTACTTTCTTAAATAAATAACCTTTTACCAACAATTGTGTTATAAATTCCTTTTTTTCGTATAAAAATATTTATTTTTATATACAAACCATTTGCAATTTGGGAGGCGGGAATGGGTACCGCCGCCCCGGGAACCTTTATTGGATAACCAACACCTCTGCCATAAGTCACCCCAAGTGGTTCGCTACGTTTGGTGATTTAGCACGGGTGGCCGGGTTCATGGGGTGAGGTTTGTCTAGGTCTTGGAGGCGGATGACCAGGACATACTGAACCCCTGATTCCTACCCACCGCTTAAACCCTTTTCCTTCCCAGAACTCTCCTCTCCTTCCTTTCCTTAAAAAAACCCTCCACACAGCATCCCCAAAGATGACATAGGCCCTGATGGATTTTGTTTTCCTCAGGGCCTCCTGTGTGGAGCACATGTAAAAAAAAATATATATATATATATCACTTTAAAGAATCATCTCCCAAGTTAGTGCACGTTACCCCCGAAGACCTTGTGTATATGTCGTAGGCCGATCGTAAAATAAGGCAGATAATGATGCGCCTAGCCACATCGTGAAGTGTCTGAGGCGCATAATGATCTGCCTGATTTTACGATTGGCTTGCGACATATATTTTTTTTTTACATGATTACCGCACAAGAGTCCTAACTGCTCCCGTCTGGAGCCAGTGGGACTATGGCATCCCCAATTGGGGTATGTTGTGAGGCTGATGGTAGTGGGGAGGGGAAGGAGATAGGGAAGAGGAAGGTGAGGGAGTACCTGGCTATTCAGATCTGGTCACCAAACACGGCTAAAGCCATTTCAAGCAACGTTTCAATTCTGAATGGTGGTCTCACACCAGGGCGATACTGAGAGTATCTTCCACTCTGGAACGTGCAGCAAATATACTATATTATTTTTTAAATGAATAATTGTGAAATAACACAAATTAATCAAATAAAATTTATTTTCCACGCCGGTATTCGATCCCGCGACCTTCGGAGTGCCAGTCAAGAACTTTACCACTGGACTACGCAGGCCGTCATATACATTTACATTGTGATAAAATAATAATATTTGTGAACTAATACATTGTTTTTCATTTCTTCGCAATTGGTGTGTACGTGTACAATCTCTTTTCACTTGTGTGTTAAGGGGAACGGCTGCGCAGAAATTTTTATAAAAAAAATAATTTTGGAATTGAGGCCAAAATTTCCAACCGAATTGAAAAACTTTTTTTTCATCAAAAGGTATTGAAAATATCTTGTTCGGATCTGTGCAAGCGTACATGCTTATAATTAATTTATTTGTGTTTTTAATTTTAAAAATTTGCCATAAAAGAATTCAATTTTTCAAATGATTTTAGTGGCAACTTTGTTAATTATTCGTGAGTTAATGATAATCATTAAAAAAAACTCGTTAAACTGTGCAAATATAAAATAATTGAAAATGTTTAAAAAAAGCATTTTGATATGCGTAAATTCAAATTACAAACGACCTATTACACAAATTTGTCTTACACAACTTTTAATTTTCATGCAATAAATGCTATTTTTTTATGTTTAATATATATTTATTTTGTCATTGTAGTAGGAGATTGGGAAGGTCAAGATTATTTTTTTAATAACTATCAAAAATGCCAAAGTTTCTCCGCAATCACATAAAATTGAGTTATTAATTGCCAAAATATCAGAATTTAAAACAAATATAAATAAAAAAATTTAAGTCTGCCATGTAAGCAAAGGGTCCTGGGTTCGAGTCCCAGAGGTGCCAATGTCTCCACATTTTAGATTGAGTTTCGCTAATATTGTCTTCTTTTAATTAAATATTATATTTGAGAAGTTAAAAATGAAAAAAAAAAACAGCTGGTATACTTACTAGATACTCGTAATTGATTAAAAAAATATTTAATAATAAGTTTGGTTGGGTATTTTGGCCTCAAATCTTAAAATAAGGTTTTGCGAGAAAAAGGCCACATAGCCGTTCCTCTTAGTGGTTTCTTCCCGAAATTAATTGTACACATTTCATGATAATACCTACTACTCCCTCTTGACGAGAGAATTATCAAATGTTGAATGATAATAGGAACAAAGTTTTTTTTAATATTTATATGCCTACTGTTGCGTGCAATCAATATTGTTAATTTGTTGCTCATGAGAAATAAGTCACAATGTAAACAAATGAAAGCTAGATATCTTTAGGTACAAACAGTTGATAAGGCATGGGAATGAGAGATCAAATGCAATTGCCATTCAGCGTGGAGTACGACAAGGCTGTATTCTGTCGCCACTATTGTTTAATCTCTTTTCCAACTATGTCTTTAAAAGAGCCCCAACTAATACTGAGAAGGGTCTGAAGATCAACGGAGTTGTCATTAATAACATAAGAAACGCAGATGGTACTGTATTACTAGCTGACTGTATCGATGACCTCCAAGACCTATTAAACCTTGTTAATAATGCTGGTGAGCAACTGGGCCTAACAATCAACGTCAATAAAACTAAATGGATGACATTTGGACGACTAGATCACTCTGAATCAGTGATACAGTTAAATGGTTGCAATGTCGAAAAGGTGGAAAGATTTAGATACCTCGGCAGTATTCTCACGGAGACTCTTGACCCAGATGTAGAGGTTAGGTGCAGAATTGAAGCAGCAAGAACTGCGTTCATTAAAATGAAATCCTTCTTCTGCAATGACAATATCAGCTTAAAACTAAGGCAGAGAATGCTAAAAGTTATGTGTTGTCGGTCTTGCTCTATGGATGTGAAACATGGACCTTGAAAGTAAATACTATGAACAAGTTAGAGGCTTTTAAAATGTGGCTTCACCGGAGAATGCTCAAGGTCTCATGGGCCGACATTGAATTTCTCAGGCGGGCTAGAGCAGATAGAGAACTGCTTACATTAAAAAAAAAATCAGGAAAATTTCATATCTGGGTCATATACTTCGAGGGGAGAAGTATCACTTGCTCCATTTAATATTGAAAGGCAAGATAGAGGGTCGACGAGGGCCTGGTAGGAGACAAATGTCTTGGTAGCGTAATATACGAGAGTGGACCGGCATTAGAAGTGTGGAGGAGCTATTCCGGGCAGCGCAAGACAGAGAGACATTTTCAAGAGTGATCGCCAACGTCGGGGGGACCTGATACGGCACAAAAAGAAGAAGAAGTTTATAAATACATCTAAGTAAATAATAAAAAAAACGATGTGCATTTATACTATTCTAGGTTCGACTAGCTGGCTTTAATGGATATTGTTTTCTTCAGGAATTACCTCTGACTTCAAACTATGGCTTGTTACTCTTAGCAATTTTGTTTAACGTGTGTTTTAAAGTGGAGTTTTTTGCACACGCGAAGATAAGCAATAAACAGAAAAAAAAACCGGAGAGGAAGAGGTACCGAAAAAAAATCCATATCAAGCGGTTGAATTTTTATAATACCGCATTGAAGTGAAATAAATTATAATGAAAGTCATTAGTTTCAGGGGTGAGTACCAAGTATATAATGTTCGCGTGTTTCTCTACAGTATTTAGTTTAGACATCCAATCAGCACTCCGAGTTTTCAAATGAAAAGTCGAGATTTCTCAAGCAGTTCAGCTTTATTTTTCAAATAACCTTTCAGAGTCGGTAGAGAAATGATTAATGGGCTGGCGATTGCGTGGCAAAGGGCAGTTATCCCTCGATAAGAGTGTAGCCTTTGCAGAAAAAATAAACCTTGAATTTGAAAAGCATTGCTTTTTATTGCTCTAGACTTGCCCTGCATAAAACTGCACAGAAATTATGATAATTTAGTCTTTAGAGTAATTGAATATTTATCATCCGGCAATTCCATATAATTCATTTACACTTTTGCCAAAGTAATGCATCTTTTTAAGCGCTTGTCTTAGAAATTTAGAACTTGCATTTTGGAGTAGGTACAGTGGAGTTATGCTTGTTAGTGCGATGATCTACAGTCAAGTACCCACAAAAAAACTCAACACATAAATACGCTACAAGGTTCACAGAAAACTTATTAATACCAAAAGCAAACAACAAAATATTACAAAAAGGACCATATTACATGGCCATTAAAGTATATAACAACCTTCCACATAACATTAAAGATACACACAAAATCAAATCGTCACTAAACAATTTCCCAATAAACAATAATGTCATTACACCTTAAGTGAATACCTCACATAAATGAAATACCTATTTTTGTATTTTTATTGGTATATTTGTATTTTCTTATTTGTACAAACATTATAATATTCTTCTTCCTATTAGATCCAGGGTGGCAGGAATGATGGAAAGGATAAGCAGCTCTGGAAATATCCTCGTCATGGAAGCCCACCTCAGTCATCATCCAGCATTGATGCACATTGGAAAAAAATACTGGCTCCTAATAAGGTCACAGAATCCTAAAAGCCAATTATTACTATTTTCATATTTTCTTTTATTATTACCTTTATTTCACGTACAATCATATTCACCTGCTTTTCTTTTTTTATCTTTATAATATTTTGTGTATTTATTATAACCCTTATGGAATGTGTGGGATTGCACTATTCTCACCACATACCGGAATAAACATTTATTTTAAAGGCTTCAGATTTTAAGTTCGGGTTAAAAATTCCCCACTGAAAAAAAATGAACCCTTTCATACACTTTTCCATAAATTACCATCTATTCAATTCACGCTATGCAATTGCAAATAATTAAATAAATATTGTTTTTTACGCACCATATTTAAATGCCCGGGTTAAATTTTCCTTACAGGAAAAACTAAACCCTTTCACACACTTCCCAAAATGATCATCTAGTCAATCCACGCTATGCAATTGCACTATATAAGTATTATAAATACAAAACAATACAAGAACAACATGTCAACCGACCAGAGACCAAATGGGATAATAATTCACCGACTCCAGATATTTTCGTATCAGAGGGTTCGGCTCTGTGGAACTCCTAATTAAACCTATAAATCCGACTGATCCCTCAATATAAATATTTAAAAAATCTTTTGTAATTCTACATGTATTTAAAATGACTGATTTTTGCATTTTTATGTATAAATTCTTTGACAAATCTAATATGCCTAAATTTTGAATGAGAGACCTAGGTGATTATTATTATTATTATAAACATTATAATAAAACATGTATGTGGCTAGCTGGAAGAAATGGGGTCTATCTACAAGCTACACCTTTTGTATTTTTTATTTGTACCTACAATAAATATTTTTTGATTTTGATTTTTAAGATAATTGTTTGTTCCCAGTTTCGTAACAGATTTAAACTTTTCTTTCTTTTTTTCAGTGAAAAAATCACCCACAATTGAAGGTAGCTACAAATAGTTGCGTTTCCTTAAATTCATTGTCGGGAAAAGCTAGGAAAATTTCACCATACCGAATCCTTTTGAAATATTTCGCAACTTCATGAAACAGGTATTATGAACGATGTGCAAGGTTTAAATGATTCAAACTCCTTCGTGTTTAATCAAAACATGAAACAAGCCAAAATTCAACGTTTATCAATGACCTTTCAAATTTAAAATATTCACAATAGCGGTGATCGTCTATTAGATCAATAATCAAATATGACGAAAATTAAAACACCCCAATCTTGATTCGTAGATACATAATATGTATATTATGAGAACAAAGCTCTTGCATAGTGCATTATTAATTCAGATGACAATAACGGAACGGTCCATTAAATTGCCTTGTATTATAGATGAGCCAGTCTAGTACAGCCTATATCATAGTACCTTACCCACAAGGGTCTGCTAGTCAAGCCAAACACAGTAAGTACCTACTGAGAACTAATCGCCTAAATATACGTTATACGCATATCAATTATTGGCATATAACACATACGGTATGATCAGTTTACTTAGGAATTAGTTAGGGTTGTTGTTGTACGAGATCTTTTCTTAAAGAACACGATTTTCTATAGCGTTATAAGCACTCTCAATTGAGAAGGAAATTATTAAACCGAAAAGATTTTTATTAAAAAAATTGGTTACAAGCGTGGTCATAAAATGAAAAATGGTGTAAAAATAATTTCAGAAAAAACATTATTTAGTTTTCCCTAGGAAAACAACTCATTTTCTTGTCTTTTCAAGCATTAATTCCCAAAAATCAACATATCGGGGTAAAGGTAGTCCGGTAAAATTTAAACAAATGGGAAATGTTTCCGGTTTCATTTAAGTACATGAGACTTTTACATACGAGGGTCAGTCATAAAGTAATGCCTCATATTTTTTTTACTTCAATAAAGTCATTTACATGAAAATGTTGAATTTGGTGCTATTCCTCAAATCTTCTTCTACAATCTACTGCAGTAGCAACTTTTTGGGTCAAAAAATTAGACAGCGTCCTGTGATTGATCCTTGACTGTAGAAGGTGAAACGCCCATTCGCATACATGAAAGACTGAAAAATGTGTATATATGTGTGATGCAACGGTAGATATCAGCACTGCTAGACGATGGTTTTGTCGCTGTAATGAAGCTGAAGGACAAACACCGCTGGCTGACGAAAAGCAAAACGGTGGCGCAGGCCGTCGATTGCAGTGACTGCGCGCAACATTAAGCGAGTTGATGGCATCATTCGTGGTGACCTCGGATAACTACACATGCCTTATTCTCTCCATCAGTAAAGGCAGTGTGATGAGAATTATTCGACAACTGATTATTCAACAAAAGTTTGTGCAAGGTGGGTACCAAAAAAATTAACTGACCTGAATAAAGAAAACAGAAAAACAATAGCCTCGCAACACTTGCAGCGCTTAGTTTCTGTTCTTAGGTTTATTTTTTTGAGCCTGAATCAAAGAGGCAGTCAATGGAATGGCATCATAAAAAATCACCAAGGACAAAAAAATTCAAAACTGTGTGATCGACGGGGAAAGTAATGGTGATAACGTTCTGGAGGTGACCATGTTAAAAGATGGACCAAAGCTGTGGAAATGGACAGAGATTATATTAAAAAGTAACAAATTAATCGTCAATGGTGTGGTTTTCGACACATGTAATTGCATTTTTTATTTTTTGACAATTAAAGGAGAAAAAAATTAGGAGGCATTATTATTGACTGACCAGAGTATATCAATACCTTCATAATTTTCTACAAAAGACTTTATTGCGTTTGTGCCAAAACACGAGAAAATAATAAAATAAAGGTTTTTTCCATGTTACACCACACATTAGTTTAATAACCAGGAACCCTTTGAAATATTAAATACCTTTTGGAGAGTGTTGAAAAACTGACAAATACCTACATTGACAAAAATATAGGAGTCGGAATTGGAGTATACCCCCTTGGGAAGTACCGACTTGGCTCGATATTTAGATCTGGTCACGAAACTCGTAAATCAATATACAGAGCAACGTTTCGACTCCAGATTGTGATCTCTCACACGGGTGATTACGGAAGTCCTTCTACGTTGAAATGAGATAAAAATAAACTACCATTCAAATCCATCTTATTCACTCTCTGGGATTTGAAGACATGGCCGATTGAACTGTGAGCCATGCGCATAAGCCTTGAGCTCAGAACATAGGATCTTCGCTCTGCAAAGGAGGTCGTGCAGGTATCAGTACAAGTATCTGAACCATCCGAAGAACTTTTCATACTGATTTTATTGAATTAAGTAGGTTCCTACATCTTGATCCTTTAAAATACATTATTCATTTCTTAAAATACTTTCATTCCAGCCGAATCAACCAGAGGGAAACTTAAATACTCTCTTCCGGACAGTCCTGTCGTCGAGAAAGAAAATTAATGAGAATGACAAGTAGTTAGGTTGAGTTTCATTTCAGCCAATCAGAAGTGGCTAATGAGCAGCCTCCTCCTCTTTCTCCTTCCCCGTCCCATCCCCTGTGCTAGCACTCTCCCGCCGCAGGCTGTATAATTTCAAGGAAAGCGCAAAACCGATGGGTAGGTGAACCACAATCAAAAAGTAAAAGAATTTTTTTAACGAATGTCAAAAATGAGAAGTAAATTTACGTCGTCCTTTTGATTATACATACTACCATGCTGACTTTTCGTGTTCGTCTCTTTATAATATATTTTTTAAATTTATTTATAATTTCTCACCTTCCTTTTTTTAGATAAAATAATTAACCTCACTAGGACTAATAGCCTGGTATTGAGGATAACATTTATCAATTTGATTTCAACCACTATATACAAAATATTAAAATGTTACACGAAGAAAGAAAAAAATAAAATATTACGTCAGTGGCCAGATGGGAAACTTAAGAATGAATTGTAACAATATTTAGAACATGAAAAAAAATCATTAATTACTATACCCACCAAAAACCAAAGTGAATGTTCAAAACAACATTTTGGCAAATGGAACTCAAATAAAATCTTATTTAAAAAAATCTTATTTATTAAAAAAAATATTATTTAAAGGACAATAAGTTATTTTAGGTAAATATGCAGCTAGTCCACCTCACGGATTATACGGAACGTTCGTGTTGTCGAACTTTGATGCACGGATAATGCAGAATGTTCCTTTTTTAACTAATAGACAATCAAAAATGACATTTGTCGGAAGTACCAATCTTATAAAATAAATTCTCTAAAATAAACTCACATTTCATCATACTTTTAAAAAACATCCCAGGTTTTGAATGGTTTGTCGGCAAAGCAGGGTTCGTCTAGCGGGTTTGTGTAATTATTTTAATAAATTTCTTTCCATTTGCTTCTGTTATAAATACAGGTACAAACTTGTTAATGATGCATTCACTTTGTTATACGCAAAAATATTTTTTCTTTGATTGGCAGTATTTGAAGAAATGTCTATGAAATGTTAAAATAAAAACGATGAATAAACATGGCGTTACCGCGCGAGTGAATTAATTTTAACAAAATGTTAAATGCAATATTTTTGCGTGCTTTTTATCTCCCCCGACAGCAATACTCACTTTTCGTAATAATAAAGCTAAATCTAACTGTTTGGATAGAAAGTACTCCGTATTAACGAGTAAGCGGTTTAATGCTTAAATAATTTATTTTATACTTCAAAATTTAAAAAAAATCTAAATCTGATTTTGTTCTCTGTATCGTGCACTAAATCATAAATACCTATGTATAACAGGTAAAAATCCATCGTGGCATTATTAAAAATAAAAATAAACTTACATTATGCTAGATAACTATATTGCATTCTCTGTTTTGCGTAAAAATTGTAGCAGGAAATCGAAAGCATGTTTTAAAAAATACACCAACAATTTTGAAAATTCTATTTTAACAAATATTAATAAATTTTGGAATTACGCTAACTCTTTTCGGAAAAAAACTCTAACTTTCCTGGTACAATGTTTTATGGGAAAAAAGTGGGTCATGACAAAAACGATATTGTAAATTTATTTGCAGATTTCTTTAAGAGTGTATACGTTAAAGACAATGACAACATTTTATCTGATAAACCCCAATTTACCGAAAGCTCACTCAACTTGCATAACATCTATGTGGAAGCAAATGATGTTGTAACTTTTATCAAACAGCTGGATATCAGGTCGAATTCGGGGCTAGATGTGATTCCCTCAATATTACTTAAAAACTGTGTTCATGTTCTAGCTCTTCCTATTACTATAATTTTCAATTTATCTTTATCTACAGGTTGTTTTCCTGAAATTTAGAAAAGTAGCTTTGTAACACCTATTTTTAAAAAAGGTGATAAAAGTCAAATTGAAAATTATAAACCCATATGTATTATGTCATCACTACCTAAACTTTTTGAAAAGATTATTAAAATCATGCATCAAATTAAACCACTTATATCAATATTTCAACATGGTATCGTGCCAGGCAGATCTACGTCATCTAACTTGTTGCTTTACGAAAATTTTATTTCTAATGCACTTTCCAAGGGTCATCAAGTTGACATTATTTATACTGATTTTAGCAAAGCCTTTGATACTGTTTCTCATCGCATTTTAATAGAAAAATTAGAACCCTTTGGAATAAGGGGCAACTTTCTCGAATGGCTTAGAAGCTACTAATACTATCATATAGAAAACTATCTGTACAAATTAACTCCACAATCACATGCACTTTTTTTGCCTTAAGTGGGGTCCCCCAAGGTTCCCACCTAGGACCAATTCTTTTCCTACTATTTATTAACGACATTTCATTAATTTTCGATAATATTCACTTTCTTCTATTTGCCGACGATCTAAAGATGTTTAAATCGATTGAAAATTCTTCTGATTGTTTAACTCTACAAATGAACTTAAATAAACTTTATGAATGGTGCACCGCAAACAAATTATATCTTAATATTAAAAAATGCCAAACGATCACTTTTCATTGATCTAAACCCCCTTTACTATTCGACTAAATAATTAACAATGCCACTCTAAAAAGAGTCTTTGAATTCAACGACCTTGGCGTTATCTTTGAATCACATTATTAGTATTACCAGTAAGAGATTACAAATGCTTGGATTTATCATCAGAATCGCTAAAGACTTTAATAACATAAAAACCATAAAATTACTATACACGTCTTTGGTTAGAAGTCAGGTTGAATAAAATTCAAGCATTTGGTGTTCTCATTTCAACTCTCATTGTTTACAAATTGAAAAGATCCAAAATAAATTTTTACGTTTTATTAATTTCAAAATTGGTATTCCTACTATTGAAATCAATTATGTCAATTTACGCAGTAAACTTAACTTATCGAAATTATCTAAAAGGCGAAAAATATTTGATCTCCTTTTATTGTATAAAATTGTTCATTCAAGGTTGGACTGCCCTGACGCTATAAACTTGTTATCCTTACTTGTGTCGACACATATCAAACTCGCCTAAGACCCATTCAAACATTTTTTGGATAATGACGGTTTTTCTAGTTTCAACTTTTAGTTAGTAAAAACCTGTGAATATTACTTTATGTTTTGAGTATTGTACTCAAGAAAACAGACAAATAAAAATAAAAATACATTTCTCGATGTAAATATGCATTTTTGATGATTTTTTCATGGACTTAGTCGATATTGAAATAGAAGGCACTGGACTTAGGTTGGTTTGAATTAAAGAAATAGGACCTGGGCGAGTTTGATATGGCTTGTCATATTAGGGTACGGACTCAGGAAATAAAAATGCGATATATCATAAAAAAATTATATTCTTAAAATAAATAAAAATTACAATGAAATTTTAAAATAATAATAAAATAAACAAATTTTTAAAAAACGTGTTCGTAAATTTAAAGTACAATACAACGGTCCATGGAGAGGCAAATGCTTGGTGTGAGCCTTCGAGATAAAATAAGAAACGAAAAATTAGACGCCGCACCAAAGTTGCCGACATTATGGAGCATATAGGTAAAATTAAGTGGCAATGAGCTGGACACATGGCTAGATAAGGAAATATGAGATGGGCTCTACGAATTATAAAATGGTGACCGTGGATCAGTAAAAGAAATGTCGGAAGACCTCCCAAAAGGTGGTTGGACGATATTGAAGGAGAGAAGTGGAAATTGATGGACGAGGCCTTTCTCCAACAGTGGAGGAAAGCAGGCTGACAGAAAAAGAAACTAAACGAAATCCAAAACCTCTTCAGGAATTCCGTCATCCTCTTCACCGTCTATTATTTCCACCATGCCGGGTTGAGCTAAAATATTTTTAAAATAAAGTAACTCCGGAATTTCTGGCCACTGTTCTCCGAAGTGTTTTTTTAACAATTTATTCACATCATCAAGCTTCTCCTGTTTGATGGTTACAGTGTGGTTTATTCTGTCAGGTATCATTTGGGATAATTTCTTCCCCTTTTTCGTAATAGATAAAGGCTGACTTATGTCATTTCTATACTACACTTCACCACGTACTAATATTTTTTGAGCCTCCTTTTCTATAATTATGCGCTTGCATTTGCTGATTTGGAAATGCAAGCTCTGTGTATTTTTGATCACAATCTTGCATGCATCTTTCCAGTTAAACACAGGAACTTGATCAACAACACGATAGATGGTAGCATTAGATGATATCAAATTAATATAATCATTTGGGTTCAAAATATTTTCAAGACGTCGAATTTTTTTTCGGTAATTGCGAAGACTCGATCCGGAGGAATGAAACTATGGCCCGTTACCGGGAAAATTATCTGGATTTTGTAAATATTCTTTTGAGTCTCGTTTAGCCATTTCGAAACCATCCCTATCAACATGAAATTCTTGTTTTGGCCACCACAGCCATCGGCCACAAGCCTGATGATTTTTTTTTCCCTCGGTATTTAAATTATTTAAACAGTGATAAACGCAAGATGCGATTTCATTAGAGCCTTTAGGCGCCTTGTCCTCGGTCCAAATGTAAGAGAAGACATTTTCAGGTGTTTAATTTGACCTCGCGTTACCCACAACAATCATAAAGTTATAGATATACAGTTGCCTCGAATAATAGGTTAATTGGTCTGGTACCCTGGGCATAGGCAATTTTTTTTGGTAGTCAAATGAAAGGATAAGTATTTCAGGATCTTCGTCTCTCAAAAGCTGATAAAAGCATTTTGCTCTCAACTTGTGTATCCTGTATTGTGCACGTAAGCTTTCTTTTTCAATGTAGTTTTGACATATTTTCATTCTTTCTACAAGTTGAAGACAATCAGAGCAAACATCCTGTCGTGGTGTTCCAAATCCAATGTTGAAAGAGGTGTTGAATACCTTTCTAAAGTAAGATTTGGTCACCGATAATCCGGGTGTGGCTTGATCCTCATATATTTTAGCAATGTTGAGACTTGGGTCAAGATAGATTCGCTTTTTTATCTTGCCCCTACAATAATGCGAATCTAAAGGTTTGAATTTTTGAATGAATTTCTGGACCGATTCCAATTTTGACCTAAATACGAATTTTTTGTGGTCACCACCTCTTCTCTCTGATGCACTAGTCTCAGTTTCTGAGAATCTTCTAGTTACGCCTTTTATTCTTCCTTCTTTAATATTTAAAGCACCACAAAAAGCCTTAAGGCCGACTGGAATAAGTTCCTTAGATTTGTGGTCAGGAATAAATTTAGGTTTCCTGACGTTTGTCCTTGGTCGTTGGCATTTTGTAGGCTTTATTGATATATATTTTAGAAAAAAATTAACTTGTTCTATTTTTTTGTCACTACTATAAAACTTCTTATGGAAATAGTAAAGCGCATTTGAACTTAAAGATCCATATTTGTATTTATTGTTTTTTTTTGCCGTGGTTACATGTGGGCTTTTTTGGTAAAGTTTTCGCCAGGTACCTGTAAACAAGATAAATAAAATCTAATTAACACAAGAAACCCTCTCTATCTCTATTTATTTATCGATAAACAGCCCAATATACCATTAGAAATAAATTTGAAATATCATAAAATTAATATTATGTCATATTAAAAACGTTAAAAACATTAGAACCACAAAGGCACGTATGTTCATGTATCAGAAGTAATTTAATAAAAAAAATCACGACTAAGAGCGCCGTTTCAAAATGTTGTTATTTCCACCACAAAATAGTCCCATTTGACAAATTTGTGATAAAATCCGAATTAGCGAACAAAGTAAGTTTAAAGTTATAACTATAAACTTATTTGATTTATTTTTGGTACAACTCACCCTAAATGTCAGTGAGATTGCTGATATAACCTTAATGTTATTGCCAATTGTCGCTAATATTACGTTTTTTGGTCGAAATGCAATTCAAAAAGGTAAAAAAAATCAAAAGAGGTTATATTTAAAATTAAAACAGTGCGTAGTCCAGCCCTGTTGATTATTGTAACATTGTGGTCCCGAAGCACGACGTTAGTTATGAAAAAGTGTTGTAATACGTTTAAACTTACCGATTTTGTCCATTTTTCTTTTTGTTTACACTTGCACATATCTTTTGCTTTTTTTTTGCCAATTCTGGAGGCACGACTCTAACTAAATTTTCCATAATTTAGATAAAAACACGGAACGCGGTCACTGTCAGTACGTGGAACAAACACAATTGGCGGCCATGAGAGATTGAAGACGACGTGTGATTGGCTGTAATGGACTTTAGCTCATATGATTTGAAGCGGTGTGGGCAAAGATATTGGAGGTGTGGGACTTAGGTTGGATTGAAAAAATCTATCAACTTTAACGCTTAATTTATTTGGGAAGCCGTGGACTACGGTTAGATTGATCTATAGCAAAAGATTCGTTTTTTTTGCCGAATCGAATACACAAAAAAAAAACAAAAATGGTTGGTAGTGGACTTTGGCGAGTTTGATGTGTCGACACACATATACCTCCAAAATATACTAGACGAAATATATTTATGTTACAACAATAACTTCGCTACGAATTCTGTGATAGAAAGAATACACAGGTTGGGCAATGAACTAGCTGATATCGCTGACATTTTTAATTTAAATTTCGATTCATTTAAAGCCAAATTAGTCCACCACTTTTTAGATGTAAATAATGAATGAGAAATCATTTTATTTTATATCGATTTTCTTTTGTTTATTGTTCTTAATCAAAACATACAACGAGTAATTACGTAAAAATTAATGTGTTTTGATTATTTTTAATGTTTTTGTTGCTCGTAGGTATATGAATTGTTATACCTACGAGTTCTCTAAAGTCAATGTGGAATTAGCTTTAGATGTATTCCTATTATTTTACATTGAGTTTATGCTTTATTTGTATATTTTGTAATATTTTTTTTATTTTTGTTATACTGTTGTTATAAATTGAACGCACGTTTTCGGTGTTTTTTTATTCATCACTCTTGTTGGGGACTTAAAAGAGATACCCGCAAAGCGAAAGGAGGTTTGGTATATTTATGGAAAGGACTGGGAATAATCAAGTCGATTTACCCTGTTTTCTTCCTTCGCTTGTCTAATTTCCGCTGGTTCATCGCAATTACCACTGAACTCGCGAGCTCACGGTGGTTCTTATCTGTTTCGACACGGTCGAACTAGGGCTCAGTTATCAACACCCACAATATGTTTTGAGAGGACGGTTATTATTCTTCAACTATATGATGATATGGCACATGATTGTATTTAGTCGGCATGAGGTAGGTAGGGAAAAAAAGTACTCGTATGTGTGGGTAGACAATACAATCTCGGAATAAGGTATAAGGATGAGTGCTTGGTACCAATAACTATAATTTTATTTTTTATTTATTTATTTATTTATTAACGCCGATTACAACGGCTTTTACAAAATAATTACAATTATTATACATATGAATACAGGATATACATAGATAAAAAAAAATATATAAATATAAAATTCATAAAAGAGAACAATAGAAATTGTAGTATCAACATAAAAAAGTACAATGAGTAGGTTATTGTAAATACAATACAACATATTATAAATCCCGGATATTATGTATTAAGAAATTAATACTTTAAATCTGTATTTCGTCGGCTTAGAGTGTAAACCTGCTAAATCCATTTTTGACCATTTTACGTTGTATATACCATTCGAAAGACAAAAAAAAAATACACAACCTAGACAAAACAGCTACTGTCAATTTTAGTTTTAAATTGACAAAAACGCGTGATGAGTAAAACTGTCAAACCCATGGCGTCCAAAAGTGTGCTGCTAACTCCATCTTAACCGCTATTTTGTATAGAGTTTTCGATGCCTGCACGTGTACTCTTACAAATAATTAAACAATTCGGTGTTACTGGCGCAAACAGAGGTTTGAGGATTGAGATATTGCTATGGGACGTATTTTTTGTATTATGTAATTGTTATTTTGTATAAACTTAATCAGAAAATGAGAAATATTGCTAATAAAAAGTTACTTTGGAGTTAGCAGTTTTTCTGTAAAGTAAATTACAGAATTATTTCACTTAGCAGTTATTATGTATTATAATTGATTAATAACTTTTTAGAAATTTATAAGCATTTACATTAAAATCTAGATTTTTATCACTTTATATAGTACTTAGATAATATTCAAGGTAAAAAAGTGGTTTTTTAACTATCCTACTAATATTATAAATATTAAATTTTGTATGTTTGGCCTTTCGTTGCTTACTCACGCAAAAACGGTTTCTAAAACTAGCTTTATACATTAGAATAACTAAGAATTTAAATTTTGCTTTAATTTTTAGATGTCTTCAGGGATTCATTGGCGAGGCCAAAAAATCTTGGACTTAAGTAATACAAGCAAAGAAGAACAATATAAAAAGAAAGAACCGGAACCATCTAAAATGTTCGTTCAAAATTTGAATTTGAATACATATATTTATCTGAAACAGTATCTGATAATATTGCTCAAATAAGATTAATGTTTAAAATACAAGGCACACCAACCCTATTAATTGGAACCGTCTCTCACCATCCATCTCAACTGAGAAAATACTGGGTGATTCTGTTATACTTGCACCTAATAATTTAATGTTATTTTTGATGATGATCAATATAACAATATTCATAGAGAACAAGAAGTTTAATTCGAAGATAGCAATGTGATTTCGTTTTTACCTTTAAACTCGCCCTCGCCTAACTTTACCACAACTGATGAGCAGCCTACTTTCCAAAACAACTCTTTGTCAGGGTGTTACAGATAGCATTATTCCTAGTTTTTCAAACCAATCTAATCAAACAGAAGATCTTATATTAGATGAAAGTATATAAGGCTTAGTTCCGTATAAAATTGAATCTGACTTGGAATCTGATTATGAAAACTACCCAGACAAAAGTAAGAAAAGAAAGAAACGTGTTCAGATTCAAAAATCAAATTGGTTTTCTGAAAGAAACAGAAAGGTGAGAGAAAATGGAAGAAAAGAAGAAGAAAAATGTAATTACGAAGTACCAACGAAGCCTAAAGTAATGGAAAATAGATGCCATTGCAAAAAAACTATAAAAGAATCTTTAAAATGTGCCACATTTACAGAAAAAGATAGGCAGATTATTTTCAAATAATTTTGGTGTATGAGCTGGCCAGAAAAAAAGTAGATATGATATGCATTAATAATCTTGTGAATAAGTAGTGATAAAGAATCGAAAAGAGCACAATCTTTGTTTTACTATTTGAAAAAAGGAGAACAACCAATGTGCAGAACTATGTTTCTGAAGACTCTTGGGATCGGAAGATGGACAGTTTTGAATTGGAAAAATAAACAAGTACCTGTTTCTAAAAGAAACAGCAAAGATTTAGATTCTCTTATAACTAAGCCTTCTAATTCAAAGCCATTTGAATTAGAACGTCAGGAGCTTAGAACATTTTCAGAGTCATTGCGATGGAATTGCAATACTGTCGTGCTAGTACAGAGAAAAAGTATTTGTTGCCAGGTTGGCGATCAAAACGATCCCTTTACGATTTTTATGTTAATCTATAATAAATAATAAATTTGGACAACTTATATAGCGCTGTTTTTGCGAAAAATCGCCTCAAAAGCGCTGTATTATTAATGCTATATTAATAAAATTTATTTACAAAAGTTGCCTATAATTAAAAAAAAAAAATAAGTAGCTTAATATTATGAGTGAAAAACTGCTAAGTCCTTTATTAAAAATGTTACTGCATAACAAAAACCTGTCATGTTACAAACTTGTTAATTAATAAATAAATACTGAATTTACTAACTCTTCTTTTATTGCATATTATAAAGAATAAAAAAATACATCAACTGTATTAGAACCGTTTCTTAAAATTAATTTCTGTTTTTTTAAGAACGTTTTTTGTCTCTCCTGTAAAGTTACCTATTTGGTGGTTAGCAGGTTTACACTCTAAGCCGACGATTTGATTATAGTCAAACTGAGAAGCGCTGACAGACAGTTTTAATTAAGTAGTGTTTGTACGATGTTAAACTAGCAATGTTTATAGATTCATCCAAAACATATTTATTTCCAAGTACAAGGTGGGGCAAAAGTAATCACCCTATTAGAAAACGCTATAACTTTTGCAAATGGCGCCAAATGTCAATTCGGTTTTGACATTTGTGAAGTAAACAAACGCAAAATACAAAACGACAAGTCATGAATCGGTTTACTCCACAAGAACTCGGAATAATTGGTCCCATATTTTGAGCAACAATTCGTCGGTTGTGTTGGCGCAGCGTGAATTTCATCGCAGATTTCCTGGCCGTCCGACACCAACTGGACAAAAACTGCGGCGTTTGGCCACTCGCCTTGAAGAGACTGGAACAACACGAGATGTCCCCAAGGCTGGCCGGCCCCAGAGCAGCCGTTCTGCTGAGAATATCGCTGCTGTTGCCCAAGATGTCGAAGATGAGCCCGGAACATCGACCAGACGACGTGCCACGCAATTGGGCATTAGCCGGCGGTCCCTACGCAGAATTTTGGTGAAAGATTTGAAGATGTTCCCTTACAAAGTGTAGACAGTACATAAACTGTTAGCTGTTGACCGCCAAACGCGGATAACCTTCCCTCAAGTCATCCTGAATCTCAACGAAAAGGTGCACGATTTTTCATCGAAAATTGTCATTAACGATGAAGCTCATTTCCATGATAGTGGTTACGTGAATAAACAAAATAATCATTTCTGAGGCACCGAAAATCTGAGTATCACCCACGAAGAGCCATTACATCCGCTCAAAGTTACTGCGTGGTGTGCTGTTTACGCTGGAGGAGTCATCCGGCTATTTCTTTTAGAACGCCGCGGGCCAAACGACGCGACGACTGTGGACGGCGCGCGCTACAGAACCATGATTACCGATTTTTTTCTTCCTCAATTGGATGAATTGAGACTGGAAAACACGTGGTTACAACGGGACGGTGCAACGGCGCACACTGCTCGAGCCACAACCGATATTCTGAAGGAAGCATTTCCGGGTCGCCCAATCTCTCGTTTTGGTGATTTGCACTGGCCGGCCAGATCACCCTATTTAACCGTTCCAGACTTCTTTTTATGGTTTTTTTTAAGTCACGGGTTTACGACATCAAGCCTCAGACTCTTGAAGCCCTTAAGGAGAATATTCGCTAAGAATTCGAGAACCTGTCGCCCGAAGTTCTGGCAAGTGTGATGGAAAATGCCATAAAACGGGCCCGTACGGTCATCAACTCTGGCGGCGGTCACTTGGTCGATATAATTTTCTCGATATGATGGAATAAATTCTAATGGATTACATAAACAAATTTCACAACCAAAACCAAAGATTTTCATTAAATAAAAAAATTACAGCAAAAGAACATCGGATGATTACTTTTGCCCCACCTTGTACATGCAGGCGATTCATTATGGAATTGAGTTCAGCGTTCGATCCTGTATTGTTGCAATGATACGGTAATTTGAAACGAACTGATCGACTAGGTACATGGAAACATATTAGCCAAAGAAGTTCAGGGGAGTTCAACAGGTTGGTAATGGTTTTAAATAAATAAAATAGGTCTGAACAAATTGTTCTTTCTTTTAATGTATCGAGTACCAATAATTGGAACAGAGAGGGATAATTAATGTTTTCGATGAATATTCCCAATTTAAAATTAATATAACGTAAAAATTTATGTTGGACTCGCTCAAGAAAATTCTCATGTACACTGTAGTAAGGATTCCAAATGGTGGAGTTAAATTCTAGTTGGCTTCTAACAAGTGAAGCGTAAATTAATTTGACAGTTTTTAAATATTTAAAATCCTTTGAAATCCGTAAGACAAATCCTAACATTTGCATTGCTTTACTGGTTATATTATTAATATGTTTAATGAATGTTAATTTAGTGTCAAAGGTTAAACCAAGCTCTCTTATTTCATCAACAGATAATAAGATGTGATTGTTGAGAAAGTAGGTGTTTTTTTCTGTGGAATCTCATAAGTTGACATTTTTTTACATTAAGAGTTAGTTTGTTGATAAGACACCAATCATAAAAGCTATTAATATTAGATTGAAGTGTCAGACAGTCCTCAATATTATCAATAATTCTAAATGCTTATTTATTAACCGTAGAAGTCGTGTTTTTTCGGTTTATCTATTTAAAATTATCACACGCGTTGGAAAGTGCGTGTAGTACTGCGTAGTGATCTGCTGTTACAGAGATATAGCGTCCGTTCGCCTGAGAAGGCGATCCACAGTACTAACTTTTTTTTGTCCGGGTTCATGGGGTGACGTTTGTTTTGCGCGGCGGATGCGTTTTCCCATCTACTATGTGGCGGGCTAGATCGGGAGAGACTAGTTAAGGGTGACCTTTGAACTATCCGGCCGGACTCTCTCGACCCATCGCTTTGCGCCGCAGTGGGAGAGATGGATTCACACATCCGTCACTCTTGGATACATTGACCCTCAGATTTCTACCCACCACTTTTTCCTTCCCAAAACTTCCTCTTCTTCCTTTCTCTAGAAAGACCCTCCACGCATCCAAAGATGACGAGGGCCCTTATTTCTCAGGGCCTCTTGTGTGGAGCTTATGTAAAAACCCTGTATACATATAACTACATGTCAAATGCAGACTTGGCAAGGAAACAATCAGGGAAAATGTCTCATTCTAGGTACCTAAAAATGCAAACAAGAAAATAAAATAACGATCATACATTACAACGTAAACCAAATACAAAATTTTAAGGTACTGACCACCTACGTGTATATTGGGTGAGTGTACGCTTCAACATAGTTTATCGCACTGTACACTAGTGTAAATGGAGTCCGTCATCTCTGAAAAATGGTCAGCACTTTCAAATATCTTTTAGCGGAATTGAAAGCTGTTGTTGACAACGTAATACAAAGGAACGCGTATTTTGCACACTCGAAGAACATTATTTAATCAATGCCAACCGATGAGAAAAATATATAAGGAAGCTAGAATACAGAAGGTTAATTATAGAATACATATAAATTTCCGTGTCAAACACAATCAGTTAAAAGATGTGCATCGTTGACCACAGAGGCATCATCTTCTTCTATGGCTCGAAAAGCTTAATATTACTTCCGTAAAGACACATTTTATAAATATTATTATCATGCCAAATTATTTAATCCCGAGAAAGATTTTAAGGTGATACAAAAGGGTCAATCTTTTGAGAAGTGTACTGAATTGTTTCTCATGTGATGTTATAAGACACCATTGCATATTTTATCCAAGTTTAATTGGAAATAAACTTCGTCACTTTTCAACTTTTTTTAGGTATCGGAAAACTAACTTTACTGTCGTTATTAATTCGTTTTCTGGTCAGAAAAAAGTTGGCAACCTCTAAAGTGAGTGTGGAAGAAATTAGACGGCGAAAATTGTAGCAAAATATCTAGTTAATCAGATCGAGATCCCCAGTACAGTCGATCGATAAAGATTGAAAGGATAACTTTTAAAAACTTCTCATCGTTCCCGGGACAACTGGAGATCGCTAACATGCAAACAACAGTTGAAGTCGAATATATTAAGAACACTTAGTCATTGTGAGCTGTTACGTATTCGTTGGCGATCTAAAGTCATGCTGGGGAACGATAAGAAGTTACCGAAAGTTTTCCTATCAATCCTTACCGGTCGACTGTGATGGAGGGCCTGGTCATTAAAATTAGCTAATGCCAACTTCCATCAGGGCAAGTTTCTTCCATTCTGGAAAGCAATCATTATCAATAATGAAATTATCAGTTTACACGATTCCCATGAACGTAACAATTCAAGAATTTCTGATTTTTTGTATTCATAAAGTAATATGTTCATTAGTTATAAACCTTGAAACAGAAAATACCCACTTTATCACTGTGTTTGACAACTCTGTCAAATTTGACAAGAGAAAAGGGTTAGATTATAATGAAAATCAGGCTTTTGTTAGAGTAGGCATTCATTATTGGAGATTTCTATCAAGGGTTTAGGACAATATTATCTTTGTCACAAGTAAGCATTTTTTTAATGATTGTCTTTAATTATTTCAGCGGTCGCCAAAATTCATATAAGAATATGCTTCTAAAAAATAATTAAAAAAGCAATATTAATCCTACATGAATAATTAGGGATGGAATAATTGGATCGAAAAATAAATTGGTTTTCGTTTTCTATCAAAACGAGTTTTATATTGAAGATATTTTAAAAGCTTCGCATTTCAGAATTTGTTGGTGTGTTTTTTTTTACTTATCTCATGAGTCTAGTTTTTGCACTCATAATTCATGGTGGAATTCCATTGTATTAGAATTTGAAATTAAAACACTTTTGTACTTTCTTCCACTAATTTATATTTCACCAGGACCGGTTTCATCCTATTACGGACATTTTCAGACTGGTTCATTTTAAATAAAAAAGTCCATTACTTTTCATTGTGAGTAGGTACTGCACAAGAATTCCAACCAAATAATTATATTTATTAAATAAATGCAAAATTGCATTGTGGCACCATTTTTACGTGAACAATTATTTTGATTTTTTTTTGGAAAAAAAAGTAAATGTTCACTATAATAATAAGGTAGGTACATATCATTCATCCATTTTTTGGTTTCCCAATTAGTAGAGAAATTTTCTCGGGTCCAACTGGGGAGCTAGTCTATGTATTTATGCTATATATTTAGAACTGCTTATAGATATGCATAGGTAGAAAAATGGAAATAGAATACTTTCAAAAATACTGTAAGATATGACAAAATATTGTATCTACAATAAGAAAAATACATATCTCTAATATATAAAATTCTCGTGTCACGGTGTTTGTTGCCATACTCCTCCGAAACGGCTGGACCAATTTTGATGAAATTTTTTATGCTTATCTGGTAGGTCTGAGAATCGACCAACATCTATTTTTCATACCCCTTAAAGTAAAGTGTGTTCCACTCCGAAGAAAATTATTTTCCCCATACATTTTGTATGGAACGAATTCTCCTATTTTGAAAGAACTGCAGCAATATTGTAAGGGGTATAATATTGAACTGTGAACCCAGGGAGGGGGGAGGGGGGAGGGGGGAGGGTGGAGGGGGGAAAGGAACTCAGGAAGGGGGGTTAGCGGGACGGGGGAAGGGGAGAAGTGGAGTGGGGAGAGGGAGGTGGAACGCGAGAGGGGAAAGGATACGCAGGGAGAAACAATTTAGATCAATTCAGCTAATAAGTTGACGACAGTTTTTGATTCTGAGGCGGTACGAAGTTCGCCGGATCAGCTAGTATAATTATAGAAATAGAATATCAACAAAATATTAGCATAATAAAGCACATTGTTTTTATCACGAACCCGTGTTTTGCGGATTCGTAGATAGACTACGGAGGTTCTCAAACATAATTTTGTCCAATTGGGAGGTGGGTACAGGTACCGCCGCACGGGGAACCATTTATTGAATAACCAACACCTCTGCCATGTGTTACTCCAAGCGGTGCGGTAGTTACCCGAGGAAAATAATGAAAAGTCTGTACGATATGTAAAACAGTATCATATTACGATAGATTATTTTGTGCTATTCTGATAAGGAGGGAAACGAAAGCCTATACAATATTAAAGCTAAGAAAATGGATATAAGAAAGTAAACGGAACCTATTATTAACATTATCTACCTCTTGGTTCGTTCCGTCGCAAAGGCAAAGTCCGTCCTCCCAATAACTATTAGTCTCCTTGAACAATCAAGCTCTTGCTCCTGATAGTAATAATAAAGCATCCACATTTACAGACACGTCATATCGAGACCCCGAGAGAGATTTATTGTTATCTTATGCATATCTAAAAGGGTCAATTTTTGTCCAATATTTTATCGTGATTTCAATATCTGTTTAGTCTTCCTGAATTAATGTACCATGTCTGCGATATTTGGCAATTCTCCAAGAAAGGCGAAAAATCTCTTTCCCAGCGTATTGCTTGTGGAATATTTCACTAGTTTTGGTCTGCACATTTAAAATATGTAACAACGAGGTACTTGAAAACGGTTTTTTAAACGTAAATAAATAATAAGAATATTAATGCTAATTCTGCTATTTGAAAAACTGTGACATTCCTCTCTAAAGGGAAGAATAAATATTGACTATAAAGTATGAATTTCCCAAGGCCCTGATAGAGAATTTTGTTCTCCCCTCTGCTAGCCTGGTCCATCGACCAGTGGCGCCCTTAATTAACTCTTGACAGGCCAAGATGCCAAACATGACGTCCGTAACCGTGGGGGTCGGCTGATGACCCCTTTTTTTCTAAACTTTTAAACCAAAGAAAACACTTTTTCTTTTTTTGATATATTTTTTTTTGTTATTTATGTTTTTGCAGGGAATATTACCTACTTATATTTGACAAAATATTTTTTCCTGCGATCAACGATTTTTTCACACTTTTTTTTAAATGGCATATTATGTATTAATCCTTTGCGTAGGAATACCTAAAATACTAAAAATATATTTCATGTATTTAAGTAGATATAAGAAGGATAGTTATTTTGGGGTCTACCTTCGGCCCCAGTTGGCTGCGGGAGAGTTAAATAAAAGCTGGCAGATTAAATATAAATATCATATTATGTTCCATGTTATAACTGATGACCAGACAACTCTGTATGAAACCAACTCAGAAGCACCTCAGAAAGGTCAATAAGAGTTCAAAAATCAAAACATTGGTTAAATAGGTTAAATTATGTTAGGGTTACCGGCTATTTTAAAATTATTTTTTCATAGCTTTTAATGGTCTTTCTGAGGTGTTTCTGAGTTGGTTTCATTCTGAGTTGGCATGGAACCGTTATAACTGTACTCATAATCAATATAACAATGGTTCCTATAACTTTAGATAGTTAAAAACATTATTTCATAGTGTAGGCGTCTACGTGCATTACTCATGTTGAGACCCCAATTTTGAAATTCTATAAAAAGACAATGTGAAATATTAAATTAGTGATCGTTCAGTGTTCGTTCTCCACCTTCCCAAGCTAATCTCTATAATAATATAATAAAATATAATATTAAATATTTACTGTTAAATAAACTTTGAAGTACGAAGTGTTCTTAATTGATATACAATCGCAATTATTCATTCGTCCGTAAAACCTAAAAATATGGAATTAACGGTGAAATCGAACTTATTAACCCGTCTGCTTGGTTCGAAATATTCGCACCTCACAATCCGGAAGCCTCAGTATCGCTCGTAAATTTTGAAACCGTCTTTTTGGAACGAGATTTTAAAATATCTACGCAAGATAGCTTTCATATTTCAAAGACAATAAGAAGAATTATTTCGTTCTCTTTCTGGTTAAAAGAAAAAATCATATGTTTGCATAAGAGGAAGAGAGATATATAGCTTTTAAAATGTAACATCGCTGGGGATGTCTTTGGTCTTATGGTGACTAGCTATCACTGGATCACATTGGATCCGAGGAACCGACTATTTTTGTAACCAGTTCCTATCGGATTTATACAATGGTCACCAACTCTCAAACTAGGCAAAGTCGAACCAAAAGCCACCCGCAGGCCGCAGGGCCTTGCAGCAAATTATTATTATAACTTCTATTATTAAATACTATGAAAAAGAATATAAAAGTTTTAGAAATGTTTTTAAATAAATTGTTAATAAAATTAAAAACCTCATACTATAATGATAAATTCAAAAATCTATTTCAAGACTCAAAAAAGACTTGGGATGAGTGTAATCAAATTTTAGGAAAGAAATGTAAAAATGATTGTGACCAAATTGCCTCCAAATATCTGATAAAAGATCGGACCAAAGAAAATGTAACCAATGATTTTGTTAATTATTTCTCCGACAGCGTCTGCAATATGTTACACAAATGTGATTACAAGACAACTGTTTTTGAACCAGAGGAGATGCCTCAAAGCATGTACCTACCAAGGGCCAAAACTGCTGATATAGAAAGCATTGTGAGGCAACTTAAAAACTCTTCTCCTGGAATTGATAATATCAGAATGTGCGATATTAAAAAACACATAATAATATTAGCTCCAATTATAGCTCATTTTGTAAATAGAATCTTACTTGAAGCCAAAATTCCAGATGACTTAAAATGCAGTATTATCAGACCTATTTATAAAGGAGGTGATCACACTCTACTGGGTAATTATAGGCCGATTAGTATTTTGCCATCACTTGAAAAAATTTTAGAAAAATACATTCAGCTGAAATTAATCAAATATTTAGAAGATTTTTCGATTATTGATACCAATCAATATGGCTTCCAAAAAAAAAAGGCACTGAAATGCTACTTCAAAAATTTGCCAGTTTAATAAATAATGAATTGAATAGTAAAAATCATGTATTATTTTTATTCATAGATTATTCCAAGGCATTTGACACTATTAATCATAGAAAATTATTGCAAATACTAGAAATCATAGGAATAAGAGGAAGACTTCTAAAACTCTTTGAAAATTACTTGAACAACCGATGCATGAAAATAAAGCTATTGAACACCTTAAGTAAAAAAAGAAGAATTTTAGCAGGCGTTCCTCAAGGTTCCATATTAGGTCCAATTTTATATATCATTTATGTATCTTTTATTAAGTACATTTTTAAACATGTAAAACACTTTGTGTACGCGGATGATACTGCATTGGTAATTTCATGCAGTGATCTGCAATTATGTATTAAACTCTTACAAGAAGATTACATTGAACTTTTAAAATGGTCTCATGACTCTGGTTTAATTATAAATGCAAAAAAAACTAAATTGATACACATTAGATCACCCAATGCTAAGGCAAATATTATTACACCTGAAATTAAAACACACACTTCAGATTGCTTACATGTCGGTATCTCTACACTGTGCACATGTGAAAATATTGAACTGGTTAAAGAATATGTTTATTTAGGAGTTATTATTGACTGTTTTTTCAAATGGGATTCACAAATAAATAAAGTCTGTGAACGACTCAGATCTATTGTTAGCAGATTATATAAATTAAAATTCTATGTTCCAATATGCACACTTCGAATAATTTATTTATCATTAGCTGAATCTATTATAAGGTATGGAATTACAGCCTGGGGACTTTCCTGTAACACAAATGTAAATCATGTTCAATCGGTTCAAAAATCATTAGTTAAATTATTAGCGCATAAAAGTTTATACGAACAAAGACATAATGTTCCGTACTTTTACCAGAATCTCAAAATTCTCTCAGTAAGAGCAATTCTGTGGTATAAAATTATATCTCAGCATATGAATAGCCCTATATACATACATAAATTGGATCACATTTACAATACCCGTTTTACGCTAAATGAAGGACTAATTGTACCTAAGCACTTGAACAAATATGGACAAAGAACGCTGGACTACATGATACCAAATTTATTGAATATGTTACCTGCTGAAATAAAAAAATGTACAAATGGTAAAACAAATATTATGTTGAAGAATTGGCTCGCCGAAAGAAAAAATTTGTATTAGACAGTAGCACAAAAATTGTAACTGCAAAATAAAGTAAAATAAGTTTATTTAAATCCTCAAAGTAAAAGCACCCATTGACAAACTACTAAAAAGTAGTTTATTGGGACTTTTCTTTTTCTGTAAAAATTTTTTATATTTTTCCTGTCATATTGTATTTACCTTGTCTTTATTATTACAAATAAAAAAATAAAAAAAAAAAAATAAAAAAAAAAAATAAAAAATGAATTCATTTGCTCTACAGTACCGTCAGCATATTAAAATTCAGAGCACGATTTTTTTAATGAGTGCTGACGAATCCAAAACAGCTTTTAACGCAATTTTTGGTAAATATCTTGGCGCTAAAGGATAGGATAAATGGCGTGTAGCTCGTAAGTAGTTTTGACAAGTCTTCCTTATCTTGTTTCCTAGTTAATTTACACGACGATTACAAATTTAGCCATCCCTCGAGGTCTACTCGACTCACTTTGTTCCACCTAAAGAAGGTTTAACATCCAAGACAGCCCATTCATAAGCTGTAGCAGTAAGCTCCTTCATACTGCTGATATCCCGTAGCCGCTAGTTTAGCAGCCTTAATGTTGTTGGTTGCAGCTACTTTGGCCGCTACAATAGCGACCCCAAAGCTGTAGCTAATCACAGCTGTTCCATGAATAGCCCGGGCCCCTAGTAAAAAATAATGGTACAAGTTTTATCGGAAAATTTGATAACACGTCTTTTCCGAACATGACTGCAGATAAACAGTTCAATTCGACTAACTACAGTTTTTTATCGTGAAGAGATTTGTGACTAGTGGAGAAAGTTATCAGAATAGGGAATGTGAATGATAGTGTTAGTAGCCTGCTTCTAGTACTCAGAGGTGTATATATTGTTTATATATGTGTGAATATGTATGTACACGTACACGTACATATGAATGTGTGTATAAATATATGAGTACCAATATATGTAGGTACACACGTGTGGGTGTGTACACGTCATAACACACGTTTACACACGCAAACATATAAAAGTAAAAAAAAGAATTATGTATGTGATCTATGGAATTAATTAAAGATGTCTGAAAGTGTAATGTTTGTTATAAATCAAATAAGCAGGATGTGGGTAAAATGCTTACAAGGTCGAACAATGTCATTGACTGCAGATCAATGACATTCTCCGACCTCCGCAGATCTAATCCTGCATGTCTTTTTGTCTTTTCTATTTTCTACTTTCAATTACAATTTTTCCAATTTTCTGTACGTTTTATACATAATTAATCAATAAGTTTACGAGACTTCTTGCAAGGTAACTATAATCCATTGGTCACCATGAAACAGGTAACAACAGCCCAGTGTAGTGATTTAATGTGTCTATTATAAGTAAACATCTTAATTAAATATCATGAATTTAAAAAAAAAGAAAAAATAAATTTAGATAATGGGAAAAGTGTTGAAAAGCACAGAACTGCTTAGATTTTGTCACCGAACACGACTGAAGCAATTTCCAGCAACTTTTTAATTTAGAGTGGTGATCTTTCACCAGGGTGAATCTGAGAGATTCTTCCGTTTTGGAAATTGATAAAGTAACGTCTACACTGTCAACAGCTCTGTTTGTCGTATTTAGTCTGCTTAGTCTTTGATATAGCCGTACTCCCCCGCAGCAGTAGATACGAGGAGCAGCTATTCTACGGCCGATAGTAGTAAGTAACACGAAGTTAGTATGTATGATATTATTATTCCCCTCACTAGGGGCTATAAATCACACGACATTCTAACGGAACATGATTTGCTTGATTAGAATGAATATTCAACTAAATTAAAGCTATCGGAGTGTTTAATATCAATTGCAGTAGTAGATATTATAGTTAATCAGTTTTGTTTTTATGTTAACTTTATGATTTAAACCTCTATATGTCATATTTAATTAACTAGGACAATATTAGCGATTCGCAATCAAACTAAATATTCATTCTTGACTTGCAGAAAAGCCAATAGATGTTGCATATTAAATAAAAATGGATATAGCATTTAGTTCTGGTTGAATCTTGCAATCATACACAAAGAGTGCAGGAAATAAAAAATATGCTTTAAGAAAACAAAGATAGTGTTGGTGGTTCTTAGTCGAAGAACTAAAATTTGACGGAGGGGGGATAGGGTAGATACCATTAACTCAGTGGTAAAGCACCGCCCCGGCAAGGTTAAGTTCCTGGGTTCGATTCCTAGATGTGGCCGACTGTTTTTCTCATTTTTGTTTCAAATTTTCGATTGGGAGTCGGAAGAATTGTCTCCATTATTCCAGTAAGTACCTATAAGTCTTTTCTGTTTCAAATTTTCGATTGAGAATCGATAGTATTGCCAGCAGGTCAATTTAACAACATTAATATAATGACGCCTCCCCGGGAACCTTTATTGGATAACCAACACCTCTGTCATAGGTCACCCCAAGTGGTTCGCTACATTTGGTGATTTAGCAGGAGTGCCCGGGCTCATGGGGTGATGTTCGTCTGGGTCTTGGAAGCGGATGACCAAGACACACTGAACCCCAGATTCCTACCCACCCCTTAAACCCTTTTCCTTCCCAGAACTCTCCTCTCCTTCCTTTCCTTAAAAAAACCCTCCACACAGCATCCCGAAAGATGACGTAGGCCCTGAGGGAAATTATTTTCCTCAGGGCCCCATGTGTGGAGCTCGTGTAAAAAAAAAAAATGACACTAAAGCACGATAATAAAAAAATATTAAACCACAAGGGGAGGGCGAAGGGAGGGAGGTGAAGGGGGGGGGGAGGTGGAGAAGGCGGAGGAGGCGGAGTGGGAACCCCCCTTGCACCATGCGAGCGAAGCCGCGGGAAAAAGCTAGTTAATAATAAAAATAATAATTGGACTATTTTGGGGCGCCGTTTTTGTGAAAAATCACCTCAAAGGCGCTGTCTTCCCAAGTTCCCATAAGCAAGATAGAGTTCCATTAATAATCTAAACGTACATGTAAATCGCTTTACCAGTGTTTGGTGACCAATGGGAAAAGCCCGTAAATTCCCCACCCTCCTCTCCTCCACCTCTTTTCCCTTACTGTCCCCTTCAGCCTCATTGCATACCACGATTGGGGTATACCCTGAATTGGAGATACCATAGTCTCACTGGATCTGATAAACATGGAAAAGTTGAGACTTTTGTACGGCGTTCACTAAAAAAACACTTATACCAAATTAGATATTCCCAAAATAAGTTTGCTACAACAAATCTTATCATTAAATTATTGTAACAATTCTTGAACATATAAAAAAACATATTTTCAACAGCGTTGAAACGAGTTGGTAACTATAAGAGAGAACTGTCCGAGAAAGTGGTCCGGTTAACACAAACTTTAATAGGCATGGAACTAATTATTTAAAATATAACTTCGATATAAACTTACGAGTGGGCATCAAAAGTTTGCTTTACAAAGCGGAACAGTTAAACCATCTCAGATCAAAAGATATTATTTTTTCACATCAGAAAAAAAAAAGACACCAACGCTAATAAAGCAAATTGATTCGGTTTGGTTAGCTTTTTCTTCTAAAGACGAAGAACACATTGATTTAACAAATGGTTAAGCACGATTTAAAGCCTGTTTTACAAAGCTGAGTAGACAGGGACCAATAATTTCAGTATCCACTTTTCAGTTAGGTACAAAGGTTGGTTAAATCATGAGTGTTATCTGGTATTAGAGATAACAAGCAAAGAATTGTGGGAGGAACAGGCCTCAAAATTAGATTTGATTCTTAATGCAGTATTGTAGATAATAAAATAACACCTTTAACACAGCATATATCATTAACTCAAAAAACAAAAATTTTAACAAAACAAAAGACGACTTAAAAAAATGCACTAAAAGTAAAAAAATAATTTCGTATTCTTCTACAACTTCATAATCGACTTACTTTTTCTACTCATCAATATGTAGGTACGATTGTCATTTTTGGAATCGGTGTCAGTCATGGTAGGTTTGTAACTACATACATAGTTATAGGTGAGATGTGCTTGTGTCGCACAAGCGACTTGACGAGGCGAGAGCGGGGCCGCGGCGTGAGGGGAGCTGTCATGTAAACACGCCGCGCCGGGCCGGGTACCTTTGCTGACACCGACTCCAAAAATTACAATCGTACCTACATATTGATGAGTAGAAAAAGTAAGTCGATTATAAAGTTGTAGAAGAATACGAAATTATTTTTTTACTTTTTAGTGCATTTTTTGAAGTCGTTTTTTGTTTTGTTAAAATTTTTGTTTATTTTTTGATTTTTAGTGAATCCGAAGTACACTAATTTGTCGGAATATGGGTAGATCTACTAAACGTGCTGCTCATATTAGACAGACATAATTTGACCATAACGACATTAGGGTCAAATTAAGAGATTCGGCCGAGTTTCGTTAATTTGCTCCTAAGAATTGAAGAGTTCCGTTACTTTGTCATGGATCCGATAAGATTCAGAACCTAACCAAACTCTCATCAATTTATCCTTGAAATACATCCATTCCAATAAAAAAAGAATCATTGAAATCGGTTGGCGTGATATTGAGTTATTCGTCCATTTGTCGCGCGGATACATAATGCAAATTTAAGAGTTTTATGGTTTTCTCATGGATGTCATTAGAAGAACTGGACCAAATTAAAATGTAACCACACGGGAAGCATCAGCTTTCAAATAAAAAAAAATCATCAATATCGGTTCATCCAGTCGAAAGTTCTGAGGTAACAAACATTAAAAAAAAATAAAAATAAAATACATTGAGAACCTCCTCCTATTTGAAGTCGTTTAAAAATAATGTATTCGAATTCGACTTATTTAACGCAGCACCTCCCAACCTTAAAACAAAAAATTACTTCTTCAATAATCGCAAATTCACTTTGTGGAATTATTTTAATAAACAAAATAAATACCCTATACCAGTGTTTCTTAACCGTGTTGAAAGAATCGCTGCCTTTACCAGTAAAATTATCCCTCTCCCCCCCCCCCCCCACTTCTCTCGTACCATACTCTTACGAATGAATACATGCGTAAGAAGTGTCGAGCCTAGGACGATACAAAAATTTTACTCGTTGGTGATATTTTGAACCTTTTTGAATTATATGAATGACAATGACATTGAGTATTATGCCTCAGTTTAAATTTTTTTGAGTGAAAATAAATGCATTCAAAGAAATTATAGAAGTGGGTCAATGTGAATACACTCGTGAACGAGTTTATTCTCTATATTGACACAATACCCACTCGAACTTCTGAACTTGAATCTAAAAATTCTCAAACTTGAATCTAAAAATTTAAAAACGCCCCGCTAGACCTCCAAAACGCCCACACAGGGGCGCTGACGCCCCGGTTAAGAATCACTGCTCTAAACCTACACAGACTGGATCCATTCCTTCCCTCCCTCCTACCACCATATTCCCTTAAGTTAATGTAAATCTTTTATTTTTTCTATCCACTAATAGGAAGAAACAAAACTAAGAACCTATTATTGGTGCAATTAATATACATACATACTTATAAAAATGAATATTTTTTGGTTGATCCCGTATGCGTTCATGTACCGTCCATACGATTACAATGAAACTTTGGTGATTGTTGTGCGTATGCCCATGAAGGGTTTCATATAATAAAATGTTGAGTTCTGGTGTTATTAAATTATTTCCTATAGGTACAATTCATCCGATTGCGACGAAACTTTTCAAAGATCAATTTAACGGTATCATAATACAATTAAATATGATCGAAGGCGATAGGGTCAAATTAGCTCAGCGGTTAGAGAAGAGCCTCGGCAAGGTTAAGGTCTTTGGTTCATTCCCTATATGCAACCGTATCTTTTAATGTTTTTTTTTTTAATTTTCGTTTGGCGCGCTAATTTTTTCTTTCGGTTTAATTTTACAATTTAAGGTTTTTACTCATTAAATTATTTAAAAAATGGTTTTAAACGATTTTTTCAGTGGTTTTAACGAAACAATAGGAGATTTGGCATGGAAAAGATGGTGCCGACTGTCACCGCGTTACGACTAAGCTTTACTGATCATCAAAGCTGCGTGGCGGCAGAGCCAAAATAAATCTGTGCGTTTTTTCAGTAGGTAGAAACAAAGGCGTGACTCTCCTGTGCTTAGAGAAGATTTGCATTGGTATGGGTGAACTTTATTAAGGACACTGTTGTGCGCATTTAGAATTATTCATTTTTTTCATGTTTTTTTTGTTTCGTAATAAAACTATTTTCAACATGCACACATCGTACCTAAGTCCTCACATTTGATATTTATCAAGTAACACTAATATTATGGAAGTTTTTCAGTTATTTAACAAATTTTAACAGGTGAATTTTTTTCTTTCATAAAAATCCAAATAATGTCAATCAAGTTCCCCAAAGAGGAAGTCGTTATTAAAGCTATTTTACAGCATAAAATAATGGATGTTTTGTTCCGTAAACCTACATTTTTTAATGTTCTGAGCTTGCTACTGCTACCATCAGGAACTTAATGAAAATTAAAAGAGAAACAACTTGATATAATTTTGAACAAAGGTTTTACGATGCATCGTTGTATAAAATGAGCGTTTTCTTTAGTTAACCGTTGGCCATAGTTTGCATGCCTCTCCGTACAGGGCATCGAGGATAATATTACTAAGGAGAAAATGTTACTGAGCATTTTCGCCAAAGTACCTATGTACGTTACATTTTAACATGTCCCACGATTTAGATGGATTTTTTTAAGTAACGTTTTGCAGAATATCGTAAATTTATTTATATTTAAATAAGAAAATATATAAATTTACACCATTAAGTCGGCTAAATACAAATGCCGAACCTCTGTTTATTTTTAATCAATTATTTTCCTAAAGAGGCATTGTGTTTTTTCTTTGAACAAAATATATCTGCAACATCGGAGTTTTTCCAAATTTTGGATTCATAGGTGTGTAATATTGCGATGTTGAAAAAGAATTGTTAAAATAAAACGGTGGGTATTGTCTTGTAACTGTCCTGCCAGGAAGAAGGAACGAAACTAAATAAAGCAGCTCAGGGGCATTCAATATCTCAACTAGATTCAAAGAATATGTTATAAAAATAAAAACACCTCTTCAAAATTCGCCGAACATCTCTTAGTGAATAATCACGTTCCACTTAAAAATAATCAGCCAAAACCATTAAATATAGAACGAAAGGGTCTTAGATTAAATTTGCTTGAACAATTAGAAATCAATAAAAACGAACGAATGACCCCAACATAACGCTAATTAATAAAGTAAGGAAAATTATTTATTCCCCACTACTTAGTATGTTTACCAAACCTAAAAAATATAATGCACTTAAATGAGTCATAGCAATAACGTCATTCTAAATCAATTAAGAAAACCCTTACACTTAGTGCAAGGCAAACCAAAGGGAAATACTCCGAATCCCACATTAGCACTCTCTCAATTAGTGTCTCTACAAATTGGTTTAACTGGTAATAAATCAACTTAGACACCTTCAAAAATTGACATTTAAAATCTTATAAATAAGTCGTCCGTACGTGGCTTTACCACAGTTTGAAAATGACCTTACAAGTAGAAACAGCTGTAACTAAAACACTAACCAAAAAACTTGCAGAACTCGATAATAACATTATCAAATTTAATTTTAATTAAATTTCTAAAAATTTAAATGAAGTTCTACGAATTAAACACAAAAAACAATTAATACATTAAATGGCAAATAATTCCGATATTTTTAAAACATTTATTGAGTATAGTAGGTAGCTGTAAACTAGGCAAATATACCCTTATTATACACCCATAAATGTTTGGTTGATATGTAGAGGTGATTAGCTCGGGTATTCAATATCGCAGTGATAATTTAAAACCAATACATTAAATGGCAAACAATTCGTCGTTCCGATATTTTTAAAACATTTATTGAGTAAAGTAGGTAGCCGTAAACTTGACAAATATACCTACCCTTATTACACACCCATAATATACCCTACTTGAGAGGCTTGGTTGATATGTGGAGGTGATTAGCTCGGGTATTCAATATCGAAGTGATAATTTAAAACAATACCTACATTAACTGGAAAATAATTCGTCGTTCCGATAATTTTAATACATATATTGAGTTAAGTAGGTAGCAGTAAATTAGGCATTTTTTCTGTATTATCTCGTACACCTACATATATACTATATACCCTACATGAGAGATTTGGTAGATATGCAGAAATGATAATTCTAAGGTAGACGAAACTGTAATCCTCTGTTTACCCACTGGAGCGACAGCGCAATTTAAAATTTTTTCTCCGATTGCTATAGATTTTTTCGGCGATCATTGAATATTTTCCGCCCACAATAAAAAAAATCATTCCTCCGAACTTTAATATGTAGACATACAAATTGATTATAGTTCTACATATATTGCCAATGAATTCATCTATCTTTCATCGATTATCACATTTCGTAGGATTTATAAAAAAATATATAAAAGCGTAAACTTCTACTTAATTACTTACAAATAAGGGGAAATTTGCCAAAATTGGCAACAAATTAATCCGAGGAATTTTAAATAGTGCCATATTGTGCCAAAAAGCGCTCCAGTGATCACGACACAGCAAAACGTATTTGTTGTACGAAGCATTCGTTTAACATCTGATGGGTGTGTTAGTCTCCAAAAATTTTCTTACTATTTTCTATCGTCATTCTGAATCTTTTTAAACTTCTTTCATCCAAGCTGGTAACTCGATTAAAACACGTTGACGGCAAATTTCTCAACTTTACAAATTAAGGCGCGCGATATAAAAATTGCATTTTTCACAGAACTCCCTCTAAACCACCCCACCCCCCCCCCCCCTTCCCATCCACACCGCCGACTACATAACTAGGGGAGAAGTGACGTGGACAAGCCCGGTTTTGAACTTAATGGAAAAGATGGTAAAAAATTGGCAGTATCTCGTTTGCAATGACATCGAATTATGGAAATAATAACAACTAGCAGGTAAAAAACCGCCCCGCAAGTTTTTACTGCTAGGCCCTGCGGGCGGCTTTTGTTTCAGCCAAGTTAATGTTGGTGATCATTTTGTTAATCCATTAGGAACTAGTTCCAAAATTAGCCTGTTCCTCGTATCCACTGTCAACGGGTCAACCAGTGATGGCAGTGATGGCTAGTCACCGCGAAAAAGTAACCCATACTGGTGATGACGTCATATGTAATATACAGCCGCTTGATACAACTGAGTATTACCATCAATCTTTCGAAATTCGGGAGATACTCCAGGTTCATAAATTCGTAGAACTCATTCTTAGGAAGGGCACGTCCCTTTGTGCCTTGCCGACGAAAGTTTCGTCGTCTTGTGACGAATTCTTGGATTAGAAACCGAACTACAATCAACGTACAAAATCCACGTACACGGATGTTTATATGGTGCGACGGGTAAGGCGCGGCGGCAGACATGCGTTGGAAGTCGAATTCTTAAATTCAACCACGCAGATGCAAGCCTATTAATACTGTTTGATAACAATGTTAGGTTATTAAAATTTGAAAACATAAAAAACGATAGAGACGTTAAGGATAGGATTGGCTTTTATTTTTTTACCATGGGCGGAAGGCATAATTTGAAGTGTAATGGAAAAATAAAGTGTAATAATGAAATGAAACGAAGATTACTCACTGAATATACCGATGTGACTTCTCTTCAACACGCATTTCCGGCTGGGTGACACTTTTATGTGGGTAGAATTAAAAGTTTAAAATGAAATGCCGGAGTCTCTAATATGGTGGTCAATGCAATCCAGTTACTTGGAATGGAGTGTATTTATGAAAAAGTTCGCTATTGTTTGGAAGTTTATTTGATAAACTAAATCACAAAATCACTTCTTTAAATTATTGAATCTTAAATGCGCCAGATGGTCGTTGCTTCCAGGAAGATCCGTGTCGGAGGAATTCGCGAAGAATTGTGCTGTTACGATCTGTTACGATTCGGTTTTGCCACCTCTCGTTGACAATCAATGCTTGAATTGCAACGGCGACGGTACCTGGCTACAAATCTACACAATCAACTAAGAAAACAATTATGTTTTTTGTCTATTACGTAAAAATAAAATAAGCGTTAAGTTTGTATAAATACCTATAATTCCTTGAATCAATGGGTTTGGGGGGAATTATTTATATTTGCCATTTCTTCTTCTTCTTCTCGTGCCCTGTCCATTCAACAGACGTTGGCTATGCAGACTTTGTTTACTGCGGCCCGGAATAGCTCTACAGTAGACTGGCCAAACCTTTGTCTCATATAATATATGTTAATCTCAACAGAGAGAGTAGGCAAACTGCCTACTTTTGTTTTTCTTTATTATTTCCATCACTTAAAAGAGGTCTAGGTAAGATTTTCATTATACTTTCCTTACATACTAACACTAACAATTGTACATAGTAGCACTTGCATACTGCTGCATAACGGGACGTTGGAGGTCTGGTTTCTAATGTTAATCTCAATGATTAAGACTACTTGAATGTGTTGGGAAACTTCCAAATATCGAGTTTCGTTGAGCTCACAAATTGCTTTATTTAAAGTAAAGTTTACAATGAATATTTAACTGGACCAGACGTCCTTTCTCTATTAGGCTCTAAGTTATTCTAACGATGCAGACCGAGAGACTGATAGCGTCTGCCCGAATAGCAGATGCCTTCGACTATCATCGGAACCATTTGCACATTAGTAAGAACAATGAGAAGGGTCTCCCTATTTGGCAAACGCGAAGGTGGGACCATGAATATGATTGTCACGTGCCACCCGGATTGCCGGAAGGTACTAATTGATAGCGGTCTTTGCTACCTTGGGTGGAATGCCTGTCGGGTTCGTGACTATCTGGGAGCTACCCGTTGCTTCAAATGCCACATGTACGGCCATGTGAGCAAATCTTGTACCCAAGAGTTCATTTCTTGCCGCCACTGCGCCGCAGCCGGCCATGATTTCGAGGAGTGCCCCAAGAAAGCACAGGCCGCAATCTGCACCACCTGTACCAAGTTCAAGAAACCAGCCGACCATTGCACTGGCGACCGCGCCTGCCCCGCGTACCGAGCTGCGATCGAGGCTCAAGTCCGCATGACCGATTATGGCCGCCGCTAATCCTCTCTCCATAGGTCAGGTCAACCTGCAGAGATCTCGGGTAACCACCCTTGAGGCCCAGCAGGTCATGACTGACCTTGGGATCGACATTCTAATTATTCAGGAGCAATACGTTTGGCAAGGAAAAACACCTGGTGTCATTAGTCCAGGGGCGGTACTCGAAGTAGGCAGTTCCCCGGGGGCGGGTGTTCTGGTTAATACCTCGTTGATCAGCCCCCTCCTTCTCGAGGGGCTTTCGAACGAATACCAAACCTGTGTTTCCTTTAAATTTGGCGATACTGAGATCATCGTGATCTCTGTATACTTTAAATATGGTAATTTAGTGGAACCGCATATTTTGAGCCTCACGCGTGCCTTGCATAAATTAAAAGGCCGAAACATTATTATTGGAGGTGACTTCAACGCGCGCTCGCCTCTCTGGTTCGACTTTAGCGAAAATCGGACGGAAAGATCCTATGCCGTCGAAGATCTTATCTCAGCGCAAGGTCTGTTCATCATCAATGAACCAAGTACGTTTTCAACATTTTCGGGAACCGGAGGCGAAAGCAACATTGATCTCACTCTTTGCTCTGGATCTGTTGCGGCAAAAATATCGAAGTGGACGGTTCATGAGTGTGCGATAGCTTCCGATCATAGATTAATAACTTTTTCAGTGGGAATTACAAAGACAGAAGCTCCAAGATCATCTTGGAACTTCAGAACCACTAGGGCGAATTGGGATAGCTTTGGGGATGCGCTCCGTCAATCTTTAAGGGGTTTTCAAGACGTAGCTGCTAGGGAACCGGACAACTTGGGGAATTTCTTTAACGCGGCGGTGGTATCAGCTGCTGAAATTTCTTTGGGCAGATCAAACCCAAATAAGGTCGTTAGGACGCCGTGGTGGACACAAGAGCTGACTTTGCTGAAGGGGGCTTACAAAAAGGCCTATAGGAGCCTGGTGGTCGTCAGGCGGGGTGAATGCTCACCTGAAGAAGCAGCTGCCCTTCAGACCCGTTTTAGGGCCTCCCGTGGTGCCTATCGGTCGTGTGTCCTCTCAGCAAAATGAGCTGCATGGCATAGTTGGGTAAATGAAGTGGGTAACGCCAACCCGTGGGAAATCCACAGCGCTGTTGAAAACTCGGGAAAAGAATCAGAACGATACTTATCGAGCGTCATGCTCGGTAGTAGCGAAGGGAACGTAGAGAGTGTTGACATAGTCTCCACTCTTGAGACACTTCTGGGCAAGTTAGTTCCGCTAGACTCAGTTACTGGGGAAAGTGTTCACCATCAACAGGTTAGAAACCTGTCACGGCTTCCACCTAGAGACCTCGCCCAGGGGGACGGCGCACCACCGTTAAGTCGAGCAGAGGTTGAAATCATAATGAAGGGTTTGGGTCCGAAGAAGGCACCGGGATTTGACAGATTGAATGGCATAATAGCGAAGCATGTTTGGATCCACGCTAAAGAGGAGTTTTATCAAGTGTTGGAAACGTGCTTGCGAAGGGGGGTATTCCCTACAGAGTGGAAGAAAGGCGTGCTCCGTATTATACCAAAGGGGAATGGTAAGCCAAGAACAGACATCGGGGCCTACAGGCCCATCACTCTACTTCCAGTTTTAGGTAAAATACTGGAAAGAATCATCAGACATAGGCTCCGCCTCACCCTGTCAACGCCCTGCGACCGCCAATTTGGCTTCGTCCCCGGTAAGTCCACGGAGCACGCCATTAAGTATGCGCTTGAATGGGTGAGGGTTTGCACCAAGAAGTATGTAATAGGAATCTTTTTGGACATCTCGGGTGCCTTCGATCATGCGTGGTGGCCGATGATTTTAACTAAATTGAAAAGTCGTAATTGCCCGCCTCTACTTTTCAAAATTGTTAGTGATTATTTACGCAACAGAAAGGTAATTGTGATGTATGGCGATGTTTTCATCGTACGTAATGTTGACATGGGCTGTCCACAAGGGTCGGTCCTCGGACCGGACCTGTGGAACATCCTTTTTGACGACTCCTCTAGGTTACCCTTGCCTGAAGGGTGCATATCGGTTGACTACGCTGTTTTGGTCTCAGGGGACAGCAGAAAGGAAGTGGAGAGCAAAGCAGAAGAATGTCTGGGTGAAATTCTTGAATGGGGTAAGAGAAACAGGCTGAACTTCGCTCCCCATAAGACTGTGGGACTCTTGATGAAGGGTATGCTCAGTCGTACCAGAAACCCTTCCATCAGAATGGGAGACTCCACTATTCGTTTTGTTGAAAACACCAGGTATTTAGGCGTCATCTTAGATAGATCTTCTTCGTTCCTAACGCACGTAAAGAGCGTTTCTAGCAGGGCCCAGGCACTTTTCTTGAAATTGAGAAGGCTCTCAACAGCTGAGTGGGGATTGCGGACTCCGGCACTTCGCCTCCTATATAAGTGTGTGTACGTGGGGCAAGTCTCGTATGCCGCCGCTGTATTAGAGCACCGGCTAGATAATGCACTGATCCACTTGGCCCTCAAGCGGGGCCAACGGACTCCCCTGTTGGCGCTCTCGGGCGCATATAGGACTGTGGCTAACGACGCATTGCCGGTTCTGGCCGGTACACTGCCGATTGACTTGGAAATTAGGGAAGTTTTGACAAAAAAGGCATTGACGAGAGGTAGGGTTGCTGTCCACCTGGGAGTCGAACTGGCACCAGGCGGAGCGGTATCCCTTCCTGGCTTATTGAAAGCTATGCGAGATAGAACGCTGAGTGTATGGCAAGAGCGATGGGATAGGTCGACGAAGGGTAGATTGACTTTCTCTTTCTTCCCCTCAGTTAAAAGCAGAATGGAAGGGGCGCATATAAAACTGGATCACTACATGACGCAATTGGTGTCCGGTCATGGGGAGTTCAGGGGACGACTACATAGTCTGGCACTGTCTCCTCATCCGAACTGCGCATGTGGTGATACTAACCAGACAGCCGAACACATTCTGTGGCACTGCGAGTTGATGAAGGATGCCAGAGAGGAAATGTTGGATGGTTTGAGAGGGATTACAAGACCGGCATGGAATGCCGATCTGGTGTCGAACAGAGATAATTTTGAATGCTTTAAAAAGTTTGTAAAGTCTTGGGTGGAGAGATGGCCTGTGCTTAGAGTTGCTGACTTAGATTAAAATCATCTTTGTTTCAGGTGCCAAACGTATTGCTCTTGTCTCTCCATGTTTACTCCTCCGTCTCAATTTTATTATTGCCTATGCTCGATTGCTTTATATTTCTGTTATACTCTTGTTTTTACTTTTCTTTTTTGGTGGTATGACTACACTGTATTTATTATTCTGTTTTTATTTATAACTACTGTTATACATTATTATTTTTTTGCTCTTTACTGCTGCGTAATCTTCATATTATTTTTTTTCTTTTTTTCTCTATTTTGTTGCTTCAATTTGCTGTTGATCACGCCTTTTTACCTGTCTTATTTGGTTTTATTATGTTACTAACATCTTGAATTGTGACTAGGTTGATGTACTGAACTCCATTGTACTGTATTGTCCAACTCCCCACCATGGGGGCGGATAGACCCGGTCCCTGCATCCAGTCAGGTGGCAGAATTCTGGTAGGGCCGTCCCACTAACGCCCGTGCCTCCCCCGGCGTCATGAGCGAGCTTGAGGAATGTTTGCGCGAGCCCGGTTCCCTTCCGTCCTGCCTCCGGTGACCCGAGGCTCACTTCATTCCCCAGGGTCTTTGGGAGTATCTCCCCCCCCCCCCCCCTCCACAAACACTTCTTCAAGGGTACTTTTGGGAAACTGGCTAAGGGACGCGGGCGTTTGGGCACGTTGCGGCCAGGCCGCTCGCCCGCTCATTCTCGCCGGGACTGCCCCGTGATAGTGGGACAAACTGCCCCCAATATCTTTCTTTTTATATATTTTCTTTGGTTTTAATCATACTTACACCTGTAAATATTTTTCTTTTTGTTTATTATTTCACTCAACTAGATGCTGAACCAACAGGCGAACTATTTTTATCTTGTTAATTACTGCAAATGTAAGTATGCATACATTTTACTTTTTTACTAACAATCATGCATGCAGGGACATTGGAGGGTCTAGATTCGTTTCAAAAATAAATGTAGCTTCCTTTTTACAAAAAATTAGAGTCCTGACGTGTGCGGCTAAGGAGGTTAAACAATCAGTTTCCTCACACAGCCGTGGGAAAGTGGTGGGTCCCCTCCAATGCACATTAGACACGAACGACGAGAGATGATACTGTTCTAAAAAAATACTTAACCGATATCTGTCAGATGCTACAAAACTTCGTATAACTAACTATACTAACGAAATCTCAAGAATGTTGAAACTACATGACTAACCTATACCTACATCACAATTTTCGTTAGATTGGTTATTTATTTATTTATTTACTAATTTTCGGGAAATCGACAGTTTACATTTATTTCAGTTTGTACATAGTATTAAATAGCCAAAATAAAACCAATTATGGATTTTCTCCTTGTGATTTTACTTCTACTGAGACAGCATAATAAGAATAAGTAACTTAATTTTATAAAAAAAGGAATATGAATCCAAAATTATATAAAACAAAAACAAAAAAAATATATATGTATACTTATGACAATTTTTTTTATATAAAACGAAAAATTACAAAACCAAAAATCTATCAATACATTGGTAGCCATGGAGAGAGGTTGTACATATAAATCAAATCATAACAGAAAAATAAACAATAAAAACATAACATTATTCAGGAACCATCAGAGAAATACTCTTTTATGGACCTCTTATATTCGGTAAGTTCGTAATCGAAAATGTCCACATTGGATAATGTTTAAGGATAATGGATAATGTAAAAATGTCCACATTGTTATGAACGATTTAAAATATAGTATAAAACTAAAAAGAATTAAAGGTAATTTTGTCAAGTAAATATAAACTTTATTTTAGCTTCTTGTTGGCTGCATGTTTTCTTTAAATATGCTTTCATAAAAAAAATTTATGACGCACAGAAAAAAGCGGTCACTTCGTGCCACCTCTCCCCAAACTCTCCATTACAACACTCCTTCCCCCCAGTCTCTATTGCAACACGAAAGCTCATCTCTGGGAGACACTTTTAAAATCGCATTCTTTTTAAAATGAGGTTTTCGTTAAGGGATGGTTCTTACTTTTTAATCATAGACTACTCTGGTGGGGACACCAGTGTTTCTCATAATTTAAAAGATGTCGAGAAATCTGATCTAATATAGTACAATAATCTCACACTATCTATTGACTTTTTAATACAATATTTTTAATGTGAACACCGCACAGGAGTCCCAACTGCTCCAAACCCAATTGGGGTATGTTGTGAGGCTGAAAGTGAAGGGGAGGGGAAGGATTTGGGGATGAGAAAGGTGGGGAAGTATAATCACAATAAGTTGATTACCCATAATAAGCAGCAAGTCTGACAAATTTTGTATAGTTTATTAATCATCAAACATACTAATTTCAGTTGTCTGTGATGCTTTGAGTAGTGTGAAATATTTCTGCGTAATTTAATTTTAATTTTCAAAATTAGCACTGATTTTTTGGTTAAAATTATATCATTGCTTGCATTTTGTAACAGTGTACTTCTTTTGACAGCTCTAAATCGGACAAAAGTTTAGTGGTGTAATTATAATGATTTTTTTTAAATGAGCTCCACACAGGAGGCTCTGAGCCAAATAATTTCCCTCGGGGCCTATGTCATCTTTAGGGATGCTGTATGGAGGTTTTTTTAAAGGAAAGTAAGGAGAGGAGAGTTCTGGGAAGGAAAGGGGTTTAATGGGTGGATAGGAATCTGGGGTTTAGTGTGTCCTGGTCATCCACCTCCAAGACCTAGACAAACCTCACCCCATGCACCCGGGCACCCTGCTAAATTACAAAACGTAGCGAGCCACTTGGGGTGATCTATGGCAGAGGTGTTGGTTATCCAATAAAGGTTCCCGGGGCGACGGCACCCATTCCCGCCTCCCAAATTGAATTCTCTGTCAAAATATTCGATTAAAACAGTTATCAAAATTGTTTCCATCACCGGTTCAAAAAAACAATACTAGTATTTAGACAAATTTATCAAAAAAATCATTCACCAAAATATTAAACAAATTTACGTCAACTTATAGCTTCAGACCTCTAGCACGGTCGATTGATTAGAATTCATAGGATAACTATGGGTAACTTCTTCTAGCATGACTGTAGATCGTATAAGTATACGCTATAGTTGACGTCGAATATATTAAGAATACCTAGTGATTGTGAAGTGTTACTTATTCGTTGGTGATCTGCAGTCATGCTGGGGTACGGTAAGAAGTTAGCGAAAGTTCTAATATCAATCCTTATAGATCAACCGTGGTAGGGGGCCTGGTTGCACCTCATAAAAGATTATTTTAAAAATCTTCTTCTCAAATTAATTCATCTACCTTTAGCTAGTCTTAATTTAGTCCTCTCTGAACCTTAACTTTGCACTAGCCTGATGAGTATACAAATATAATGGTGACTTTGCAATTGCTCCCTCTCGAGCAGAATCTTCATTTGTAATTCCTCTGGACACCGTAGCAACATCTGTTGGCCAGACTGTCGCTAAAAATAAAATTTAATACCACTGCCGTGTTCCCATATTCCTTTGAATACCATATAAAGCGACAAACTCTCCAGCAACTAGGCGCGCCTACTCCCTGTACGATCCAAAGCACTCTAAAATTATAATTTTTGTTCATACAATCCAAAATTTTATGGAAATATACAAGATGTCTGAATGCAGCATTACATTATTTGCATTCATGATTGTGCTTTATTTAGTATGAGTATGAGAAATAAGATCTGTAAAACCGAACACTCTTTAGATGCAATCACTAAAACCCAAAAACCTTTTAATGATACATTATACCAAACAGACAAATTTATTAAAAAATATATTATTTTTCCTAGAAAAGACGTGCAGTGCCGCTTCATTTGGTGACTCAGCATGGGTGTTCAGGTCTTGGCAGCACTAACTGCATGGCGGGTCGGACCGGAAGAGGCCTCTCCAGCCAGACTCACTTGACCTATCGCGATGCACCGCAGTAGGAGGGATGGATTTATACGTCCTTCACTCCTGGACACACTGATTCCCAGATACCTACTCACCCCTCATCGCCATTTCCTTCACAGAACTTAACTTTCCATCCTAAGTAAATAGCTTGCTTACAGTTAAATTCAGACCCACTTACTAATAAACGTGTTTTAAATATTACCCAACTGATAAACAACCACTTACCCTAAAAAAATGTACTGTAAAATTTAATACACTTTTATCGGCAAGACCCATGTACCTATTTAAAATTGTGGAGTACAATAAAAGATGGATGGATCTCGTTGTTGAATGATTTTATATTCAAATCTTTAACATTATTATTACAATAAATCGTTTGTATTTTAAGATTTTTCACAACACTTTATTGGGAGAATACGTGCTAAAATATATGTTTAAATATTGGATGTTTATTGCTGTGAATCTTATATATAAAAATGAATCGCTGAATGTGTTGCTAAGCGCATAACTTTCGAACGACTGCACCAAATTGGATAATTTTTTTTATTGTGTATTCGTTATTGTCAGGACAAGGTTTTTATAAAACTTCCGGTGAGTTCTGGCATTACGAAGTTTGTTTAAAAAAATTGCTATTGGTGGCACGCGAGGTTTGAAAACTGAATGTATGGAAAGCGGGAGGGAGGGAGATGGGGGAGGGGGGATGAGGGAGTAGAGATGGGAGGGGAGTGAGGAGAGGGGGAGGGAAGGAGGGAGGGAAGGAGGGTGGGAAGGGGGCGGAGAGGAAAAGGGGGAAGGGGGGGAGGGGATGAGGGGGGTTGGGGGAAGGGGGGAGGGGGAGGGGGAGGGGGAGGGGGAGGGGGAGGGGGAGGGGGGGGGAGGGGGAGGGGGAGGGGGGGAGGGGGGAGGGGGAGGGGGAGGGGGAGGGGGAGGGGGAGGGGGAGGGGGAGGGGGAGGGGGAGGGGGAGGGGGAGGGGGAGGGGGAGGGGGAGGGGGAGGGGGGAGGGGGAGGGGGAGGGGGAGGGGGAGGGGGAGGGGGAGGGGGGAGGGGGTGGGGGGGGGGGAGGGGGAGGGGGAGGGGGAGGGGGGGGGGAGAACCAAAGTGTGGACGAGTATATACAGCACTGTCAGAGGTTGGATATGCAATTATGTAGAGCATATTGGAATAACGTAATATTGCGTACGCAGTTTAAAAAACTTAATTTATGTATGTATGTATGTAAAAATCCCTAATATCGGACTATTGGACACATTTAGCTGAATATTAAGGATTTGGGTTTTTTGTTTTAACAGCTTTCTTTATTTCGAGTGCTTCTAAATTATTTAGTCTGTTACCATGACCATTTCTATGTCAATTAGGTTAGGTTAGGTTGTGGTGCCGAGTATTTCGAAATAAATATCTTTGTATTATGACGTCCATGTTTCTTCAATAAATTATTGTCCTCGTAAACAACAAAATACGTAATATTATGCAAAAACTTCATGTACGTACTTTAAACGTTTAAGCCATAATTAGTATTTACGTAATTGAAGTAATTTATGCTTTTCCGTACACCCTCTTGCTCAGCTGCCCTCTGTAGATATTAGTCCAACCTACGCTCCATAGATATTAGTCACCACTGGGACCGTCATAGATATTCGTCCGACCTTAGCTATGTAGATATTAGTCCATACTCTGAAATTCGTAGATATTAGTCCAATATATGAGCTGTAGATATACGTCCGACATACAGGCTATAGATATTAGTATCTGGAGTCATGTATATTGTATAAATATTTCGAAATTCAACAATTTCATGTTCAAAATATGCACATCACTACAAACGCCGCTGTGAAATTTGTCTAGTAAATTTAATTTTCTCCGTAAAACACGCTATGAAGTAGTGCTTCAATGCGGATATTTCGTTGTTTCAACAGCCAAACATTCCACCTTCTGGCGTGTAAAATCCATTACAGTACAATATCAAAATTCTCTTCCGTTTCGGCGGCCAAAACTGACAAGTCTCCTGGGAATACACTGCGGGTTTATATTACTAGAACTAGAATTCACCACAAAACACTAAATTCGAGGAATGGAGAGGTTTTTGCTTTGAAGCAAACAAAGATTTATGGCGCTTACTAAACCTAAACTGATTTGGGAGGCGGGAATGGGTACCGCCGCCCCGGAAACCTTTATTGGATAACCAACACCTCTGCCATAGGGCACCCCAAGTGGTTCGCTACGTTTGGTGACTTAGCAGTGGTGCCCGGGTTCATGGGGTGAGGTTTGTCTAGGTCTTAGAGGCGGATGACCAGGACGCACTGAACCCCAGATTCCTACTCACCCCTTAAACCCTTTTAATTCCAAGAAATCTCCTCTCCTTCCCTTCCTTAAAAAACCCTCTACACAGCATCACCAAAGATGACAGAGGCCCTGAGGGAAATTATTTTCCTCAGGGCCTCCTGTGTGGAGCTCATGTAAAAACAAAAACAAAAAACGGAACAGATAATAATTATAGGTAGGTACTAAAGAAAATCTTTTTGATAAGCTTATTTTAGGTTGGGTAGGGAAAGGATAGTAGGGTAGCTCCTTTCATATAGAGCCGACTTCAAAAAACGAGTATAAGAAACGACCCGTTCTCATGAAGTCAACATCAACATTGAACTGGTGTTTCGCTCGTGTCATACGTACACCGGTGCACAGGAGAACAATGGTGCAAGCTTCTTAGAACGGGCTCCATTTAAATACCCGTAGAACATACTCAGAGTCCCTTAATTGCGTATGTGTTTTAGCCGCCCTCTTTTGCACAAATTGTTTTTATTAGCTGGTATTTTTGTGTTACCCAAAAGTATTGAAAACCAAACATGACTATTTATTACAACCTATACATTTGTGGCTAGGTTCTGCAATATTCTGCATTATTAAATTTGCATGGTTTACAATTACGTCAGCTCATAATGGTATTTTCATCACGAGCTTTACAAACACAGGAATAAATTTATTTATTTAAATTTATAGCAAACCACTTTACTATTTTTACGTAATCGGCATATCGCTGTAATTTTACTATATTTATTTGTTTGTTTACGCCTTGATGGATTTTACATATAAAATAAATTGTACAGGAGCATTATAACAAGTATGCAGTATCATAAGTGTATAGTACATAAAATGATAAACAGAGCTAGAAAGATATAAGTAGGCTTAACATAAGTAGGTATCAATATTCGAGTAATTGTTTACAAAGGATTCGTATTTGGGCTCACGCTACATTATATTCAATAATTATTGTCACAATATCACACAAAATGTGATTCCAAATATACTTGAAGCATACCGGTATTGCAGTGGTGTAAAACATTTTTAACGATTAATATAAAAGTAGGTAATTTTCTTGTAATAAATTATTTTTATTTATTTATTTTTTTAATTATAATTTTTTTTGCTATCATATATGTACGTATGTTTGTTATTATTATGAAAAAGAAAAAAAAAGAAAAGGTACACAGTAATTACATATGTAAATAAGTAAATAGGTACTATGAATGTAATTACAGAGCAGTGGGTATTAAGTTTGTTACTGTTAACAATGTGAAACATTTAAGGATTTTTACATTAGTTTGTTATTATCAGGAAAAAAATAAAATAAAAGTTACACAGCAATTACATATATGTATAAAGAAGTAAGTAGATACTATGAAAGTAGTTACAGAGCAATGGGTATTAAATTTGTTACTTTTAACAATCTGGAACATTTAAGGATTTTTGCATCTGCATACATATACGCTTTTTGAAGGAAGCGATGTTTTTATAAAAAAATATATCGACAGAGCGAGTTTCATTCCCCACACGATGCAATCTCTGAAGACAAGAGTTAAACATAAAATTAATGCGAGAAGCAACTACGTTAAATGGAGCATGGAGTCTGGTGTTGTAATTGTTAGGTACTTGATAATTTATCATGTTCACAAGTTCAGGGCTATCCAAATATTCGTTGATAATTTTAAATAATAATAAAACCTCACAGATTTTTCTTCGCTGTGACAATTCGGGTAATTTAAGCAATTGCATTAAATAATTATAATTTAAATTTTCTATTGGAATTTGGTGATGTTCAACTAAACTTTTTCCACATCGGCTGGCACAAGTGTGGAGCCCTGAAATATCTTGATTGTCAATATGGAAATTTGCTATAGAGTAATTGTTTTTTTAACCAATGCCGGTCATCATATCCATCATCTCATCTTTTACAACATAAAAATCCTATTAAAAAAGTAAAATATAAAAACTTTGATTCAAACCTAGCCATGTACCTACTTAGCACGACTCATGAAAACTAGAAGAAGCACTACTATGTATAATATACTAGCTGGTACCCGGCATGTGTCGCTATGCCATTTAATAAAGAAGTTGTTTCTCCTCGTGTGTCCTTTCCCATTCGCCCCGTTCCCCTTCTGCCTCACCTTCCTCTCCCGCGTTCCCACTCCACTTACTCCACCTTCTCTCTCCCCACTCGCCTTCCCCCGTCCCGCGAACCCTCCTCCCGAGTTCCCTTTCCCCTCTCCATCCCAGGTTCCCCCTCCCCCCCTACTGCGAACCGCCTATCCGAATTCTCCTCCCCCTCATATTCCCCCTCCCACTCCCGCATTCCATACATTAATTCCCGGTACATTCGGTTTTCAAACAGCTCGCGTGCCACCTATTGCATTTTTTTATACAAATTTCTTAATGTGAGCTCACCAGTAGTTTTATACAAACCTTGTCCTGACAATAACGAACCCAAAAAAAAATATTATGCAATTTGGTACAGTCGTTCGGAAGTTACGCGCGTACATACATTTTGGCGATTCATTTTTATTTACATATATCTCGTAGATATTAAACGCCTGAAATAAAATTTCCTGCAAATATATCAACATATTTACCAAGACAATAATTTTTTTAGCTTTTCGTCTGAGATTATCAATAACTCGCTTTTGTAAGGGACAATAAACGCATAATAAATATAATATATTATTATTTATAATTTCATAACGCCAGAGCTTACTATAACATACAGCCTATTTTTACTCGCGTATAATGTAGCTTTCTATTGGTGAAAGAATTTTTTAAATCGGTTTAGTGGTTTAGGCGTGATTGCGTAACAAACAAACTCGCACATTTTCGCATTTGTAATATGAGTGTAGATAATTTATATTTATACACTATTTTAGTATAAATCCTCCACATAGCACAACTTTTCTGCAAAAGTTCTAATGATCAAGTCCAAGTCTTTATGGCCTTTCCGGCGATTAGGTTCTTGGATAAGTTGCTTAGATTAGGTACTTAGATTAGTTGCTTAGATTAGGTGCTTAGATAAAATGTTTAGATTGGGTAAACATTTTTCATTCCAACGGACTATAAGTTCCAAGCAGCCCAATAAAACCTTTCTCACGTAGATACTTAGATACGTTATAGCGGTAGTTTGTGCAGAGGCTCTCAAATAACAGAATTATTTTATCACGTGCGCCTAAATAGTGTTTAAAAAATTGGCTGAACCTTTTGATTAATGATAATATTTCTCCAAATTTTGCAAATTCACTTTGTGGCACCATTTTATTAATGAAATAATTAAAAACACTTTGTTTTTACCACAATAAAATTAATATTGTGGGAAAAACAAAGTGTTTTTAATTATTTCATTAATAATAATATTGTCGTGCATATAAAATAACCGCACTAATTCAAGTTTTTTATAGTAATATCTCTCTATATTTTAGGACCTAGAGAATACAAATTAACCAGCATCATTTTCAGCATGCAATTCATTACTGTCTGTGGTGTCGCGAAACTGCGACTCCAATGTAAATTGGCGTTGTTCTTTTGCTGCAGAGCAAAACCTATGCAAACCTCAAAGGACCAGTCCCGAAACTACGTGAAATCGCTAAGTTATACGGGACAATTAAATAGCATACACTCGCAAAACCTGATGGATAGTCAGTCGATAGTTCAGATCTGTGCTTTTGGAAAATTAGATAAGGAAAATATTGGAATAAGGAAAATAGGACTCACCGTTGCAGATGGGGCCTCGTTGATCTCCAGTTTTGGTATACACTTCTCAATGTTTAATTTAAAAATTAAACATATTCCTACAGCAAGAGGTTACGATGCATGCACCCTGTCTGAGATGTTATTTTGTACTGAGCACCAAAGCACACTGTCACCTCTGCAAAGTTGAGTACCTTTTTGCAACAATTTTTATGGTGATATTTAGGAAGGAAAGATTAGGTAGGTGGGATAAATTCAGGATTTTGACATATCTACCCACCAAGTCTGCGATTTCAATACCCAATCAATCCTATATAAAAATGCGCGAACAGTCTGGTTGAAAAAGTATGATATGGGCATTTCGAAGACCAAATTTTTGGTTATTTATGAAAACTTAAGACTTTTCAATATTTTGAAACTCAACCATGAATAAAATTACGTGATGAGTGGTACTCACAGATATTCTACATTATAGTTACGATATGATACCACGCAAAAGTCATAATAATCCCAAATTCAGCCATACTGTAAAAGGCTCAATGACAGAAAATGTAGACAAAAGGACGTAGAAGAGGAATAGTGTTATTAAAAGATTTTACCACTTTACCACAAAGTGCGTTGTTCAGGGTCCAGGTCACATTCAATAAAAAACCACACCGTTTAGACAAGTTTTCTGAATTTAACATTTGATGATTTTGCACTTTTTATTTCTACCCATTTAAAAACCGACTCTGCCCCCCTTTTTTCTGAAAGAATTGCTTGTCCCGCTTGTGATTTAAAAAGAAGAAATATTCAAGAAATCCTATTGTATTTATAAATAACGGGTCCAAAAAACTAACATTACAACAAATAATAAAACACTTCAGTACAGACTAAGATAGAGCGAACTGTTTGATCATGTAGTAAGTAATTGACAAAAATGACAGTAGGTTTTATTCAAGCTCCAAACCTAATGCCTTTGGGTTTTTTCTCTACAGAGGGCATGGCAATTAGTTTTCAAATTTATTGCTTTTTAAACAGGCGTCTTAATCCATAAAAAATATTGTTGAAACATCAATTCCAACCCCCTTTCAATAAAAGCGAAAGTTAGGATTCCGATCAAAGATTTTATATTTTGTAGTTGTACCTGCAAACGTGAAATTCGACATCATTAATGCGCCTTTTATGAAACATTTACATACTCTCTGGGCGAAAACTTGAGTTCAAGAACAACTTCACGGAAAGTATTATCAAATAATCCCCAAGGAACATCTTTCAAACGAAATTGTGTGTTCGTTAATAGGTAATTGTCGAATTGCGGCACAGATGTCGCCAGATACAATACAATTAAGGCACGACGTAATATCTCAATTCAAGATGGCGTTAATTCAATATTTAATTGTGACAATACCCTGTAGGCAATCCTCTGCATGGTCTGGTTAAAAAAATATCAAAAGTTTGAGTAGATATGAGGAAAAAATACACTGTGATATTTTGGTACGAACTTCAGAAGTTTTTTCAAGTGAGTCCTGAAGTCGTTCTTTGTGTATATAATGTGAATAAACGAATCTAGCAGCCCACAAGAGAGTGCTGTTACCAACCCTGATGTCGGACAGTGAAGCAAATATCTGGCAGAGGATGGATGAAGGTAGATTGAACGCATTGGAAATGAGATGTCTAAACCGTATGTGTGGTAAAACCAAGTATGTCGTTAACTAATATGAATATTTTGAAAGACGCAAGGTTGAGGAGAGCGTAAGGAAAGATTGTGAAAGGATACTTAGATGATTTGGGCATGTAAAGACATAGGCAACGAAAAAAAACATTTTTTTATTTAACACACTGATTGCCATCACTAATGCACAGATGTCATGCAATGCAGCAGAATGCGTGCTAAGTCTATTCTACAGGTATTTTAATGGAGCCTGCTTTAATGAGCTAGCAGACTTGATCCCCTTTGCACCGGTACATGTTCGCGAAGCTCGATGGTCACGACCGGAACACCCATTCACGCTTGATGATGGCTTCGTGAGATCGGGTCGTTTTTTTCGACTAGTGTTAGTGGTAAAATCCGTGCCTCTTCAAGATTCGCATTAATAAATCTCTTCTTACAACCCCTAGCTTAATCCACCCACAACGCTACCCTACCGGGTAGCGATATAGTTCTTGTTAGGTGTTATACGATATTTTTTTAGTGAGTAGGCCATCGGAAAACAATAACATAACCATTATGCTACCAATGGAGAGTTTAAAAACACCATCGTTTAAATAACACTACAAAAGCAACTATAAAGATCTCCAATGAAATGTGTTCGACACCTGCCCTAGTCTCCAAACCTTGTTTTTTTCACATTAGCTCCATACAGGAAACCCTGAGGAAAATTATTTCCCTCAGGGCTATGTCTATGTCATCTTCTGTGGTGGGTCTTTTTAAGGAAAGAAAGGAGGAGAAGTTCTGGAAAGGAAAAGAGTATGAGGGATGGATACGAACCTGGGAGTCAGAATATATAGGAGTGTCGGACGTGTGAAGATCCAACCCTCCAACTGCAGTGCAAGGCGATGGGTCGAGAGCAACCAGCTGGAGTTGTCAAATGGTCTCTCTAAAACGACCTCTCCTGATCCAGCCCGCTATGCCGTCAAGACCTCGCCCGATGAATCCGGGCATCTCTTCTAAGTACACCAAATGTAGCGAAATCACTTCGAGAGGCGGAGGGGTTTGTTATTTAAGAAGTGGTTCCAGCAACGGGGATAAATTGCGTGCTGAGTGTGATTTTGAAAATTGCCGCTTGCTACATTCAAAGAAATCTATTATAATAACAATGCTGATGTTCAAAATGTATTTGAAATGTTTTTCCCTCAATTTTTTTCTGATCTTGAGGTTAAATCAAATGTAAAATATTTTATGTCAACGTATTTTAAAGGAAAATATTTGAATAGGACGTATACTCATTTATTTAAGAATATTGTTAAACGTATAGATAGAACCATAAGCAAACAGCTAAGGCAAAATGGTTCACTTTATTTTCCCAATACCAGTCCTGCATAAGGCCACATTCCAAATATAAAAGTTCCTTTAAAATATGTTAACTATAATATTTTACCCAAGATTAAACCTCAAAATCAGAAATTGTTAAATGGTTTATGAGAATTCGTCTTTGTAAACTGTGATACCTCTGAAAATGGTAAGGCGAAGAACTCTATCCAACTAAAGTAACGAACTTACCGCGCCTAGTAAAAACGATCAACTGTCAGATAATACAAAATGGCAATTGCAAAAGGTTTAAAGTGACGTTTTAAACATGTAAATTAAATGGATGCTTTAAAAACTTATCTATGACTTAACAAATACATATGGAAATACATCACAAATGAATCTGAAAATTATTTATATTAAATGAAAGAACACACTTTGTAAAACACCACTTTTTATTATAATTGATATTTAAAAGCCAACCAGGTTTCGCTCGATCTCGAGCTTCATCAGGGCTATTATAACAACTAAAGTTAATTATCTACAGACATACATATATAAAAGACATTAACAGGATGAGTGAAAGAGCTAGCAATATTATAGGCAACACCCTATTGGTGCCAGAAAGTGAAGCAAATTGACAAGAGGGAGACAACAATAATTACAGGATGAGTAAGTAAAGGGGGGGAGGGAGAGGGAAGGAGTTGTTTAAGAAGAGTTTAGCGGAATAAATTAATTCCCATTTTTAATTTATTCCGCTAAACTCTTCTTAAACAACTCCTTCCCTCTCCCTCCCCCCCTTTACTTACTCATCCTGTAATTATTGTTGTCTCCCTCTTGTCAATTTGCTTCACTTTCTGGCACCAATAGGGTGTTGCCTATAATATTGCTAGCTCTTTCACTCATCCTGTTAATGTCTTTTATATATGTATGTCTGTAGATAATTAACTTTAGTTGTTATAATAGCCCTGATGAAGCTCGAGATCGAGCGAAACCTGGTTGGCTTTTAAATATCAATTATAATAAAAAGTGGTGTTTTACAAAGTGTGTTCTTTCATTTAATATATAATGTCACACCACAAAGTGTTTGCTTCCTTCGATAAAATCTGAAAATTATTTTGGTTATAGAAATGAGAAAAATATCAGCTAGAAATTTGTCTAAGGTGACGAATAAGCAAAATATCGTAAAATAAAGAAGATCTCTGGAAAGTATGACAGAACATTGCGCGTTGATAAAATCATTTACACTGCAAGAGAACAATATAATACTTGAAGAACCTAATATATTTTTATAAATAAAATAATAAAAACACCATAGATGTATACTCAAACATAATTCATTCTTAGGATTGTTTCGGAATTGTGTAATTTGTTTTAACTCACCACACAATAGCCGTTGACACTAATAAATGTTATACCTACAATCTACAATAATTGAATCATCCATTTCTGCGAATCAAATTACAATGTTATTTTGTAGTTTGTGCGCAGTAAACATATTATTACCAATTGAATGTACTTAAGCCTGGAGAGAAACGAACAACTGCTAACAAAAATATTTTTTTCTAACTAACTAACTAACTAACTAACCATCACGCCGTTTCCCCGCAGGGGTAGGCAGAGAGGACGGACCGCCAAACATCCCGGTCTTGGCACACATTCCTTGCCTCGTTTACATTCATACAACGTCTCATACATTCTCTTCTATTATTCTGACTCTTGACATGGCCCGACTCAAGTATCTGATTCACTTGGTCGTGCCATGTCTTTCTTGGGTGTCCTCGACTTCCTCTACCATTCACATTTGCGTCATATATTCTTTTCATATATTTTTTTCTCATTCTCGATATATTTTTTTCTCATTCTCGATATCAATCAAATCGTAAATTTGTGAATTTTACAAAATATAACTGATGACAGATTTAATTAGGTTTTGGGACATCTTTCGTTAAGACGTCTGTTACTCTAAATATTATTTTTTCTTCTGCACACTGTGAATTGGTATCCCGTTTAAAGCATAATAAAAATTATACTTTAACTTCTTACAAATACTACTTTTTTCCTTCTAAAATTACTACACACAAATAAAGCAAAGTTTTCATCATCAGGAACATTAATTTTTCCTCCTTTCGAATGTTACCAAAACAATTGTTTGGTAATGGCAAGGGTCCCTGAAAATGAAAATGGAGTACAAACATTATTTTGGAATTTACAAGGGAAAACAGGTTAATTTACGAACAAATTATTTATTTAAATAATATATTTCGTTTCAACTTTAAATGATATAAAGTAGAAAAATAGAAGATAGGTTACTGAAACAACGCGGGCGTTCCACTGAGCTTGGTCCAGTGCACATACTTGGGAATTGTTTAGTATCGTACATAAGTTCGTTGGTCAGACAAGGTGTCACCAGCTGCCAAAAACACCTCGCTCTAGGCTCTGTTTCATGAAAAAAATGCCTTCCTGTGCTTTTGAGATCATTCTCGAGCAAAAACCAAATCTATGAATGATAACCACGTTACGGTATGTCGTATTTTCTGCTCACTCGTTCGTTCTTCGAGAAGTAGGCGATCCGCGCATGACGTCACACGAGCTTGACCGTATGAGTGGATCGAATTGTTCGGCGGACATCGATACAAAAATATTAGTCGCTTGCCTGTGACGTCATGTTCGTCACGTCCGTGACGTCTTTCTAACGTTTTCGGATAATATCTGAGAAATGTTAGGTAACATGCTAGTGGCAGCGGTTATTCATCAATCATATCACCTAAAAGATAAACAAATGAAAAATTCAAAATCTATGTAATTTATAGAATAGCTGTAGAATAGATGTTATACCTAACATGAAGTTTTGTCTACCGTGCAAGAATAAGAAATTTAATTATTTTAGCACTGATTTTTTTTTCAATAATTGAAAACCCCAAAGTTTCGCGGTGTTAGCATGGATCACGGTGTATAAACAGGGTGTTAAGGGATGTACTTGACTTACCAGTGATTCTTGACATTATTTGGAGTTGATGAATAGTAATGCATAGTAAAATTGTTACGTAATTACGGGATCGAACCGCCTGATTACGAACTTGTAGGCAAATTAACAATAAATGACAACACAATGTTCAATATAAATACTTACCAAAAACAAATTATATACTCACATTATATCCCAAGCTAGCTTTTCAGGGAAATCGTGTTCACAGTTCGTTCAGAATCGATTCACAATGATTATCGCTTCATTGATTGAATAACTATAGGTAGGGTTTTAATAAATAAGAAGATCTCTTTTCGCTTTTGGTTTTACAATTTATTTCTGACTCGACGCGACTAGGAAAAGCTTAAAACTCTTTGTGAACTTAAAGTTAATGATTCTAAAATATAATAAAACAGACGAATGGATAACACATAATTATACAAGTTTCACGTACGTTATCCCTCACGGGTTACATCTTGGCTGAGCTGGCACCTCATCAGGAAATATCACTGAGTTTATTCAGATATATAAAATGTAATTACATTTTAAAACACGTGTTGGAATACCAAAAGCTAGGCGACGCGCCAAAAGCGAGGACCGACCCATAGCGAAGTTAAAACCAGAAGAAACCGGGAAAAGGCCTGCAGCCCCTGGCTGACCGCTTCCCCCCTCCGACACCGAATTTTTGGCAATCAAAAGATCTAGCCAATATTGCAAACTTTTGACAACTAATATTAAATATTTAGAACCTGGCGACGGAAATAATCTTATAGAGGTAGGAAGTTATAATTCAAGGAAGTATTTCATGACAAAATGTAAATGAAATTTTGATTTTTTTTTTAATTTTTCATTTCAAAATAAATAAAAAAATCTTTCGCATATCATCGATGGTCACTCAGCCGAGTAACCGCCCAAACCCCTACCCCGCCCCCGACTGTCAAACATAAAAAATGTCACCGGAGACCAATTACATTTTACATTCGAAAAAATGTCAGGATTCACTGGTTAAAGTCAAGTAAACTTCCTGGTTAAAGTCAAGTAAAGTCCTTTACCCTACGTAATCTTCCAGGGTGTAGATACATTCAAAACCCACCTTGGAACCAGGCTTGAAGCAGTTGGGGCTCCTTTGCGGTATTCACGTGTCTCACTCCGTTACCTTTTTGGTTACAGTTAAAAAAATACTACTCCGTCTGAATTTAAGGTAGGTACTTTTTTCCATTGTTCATTCAAATTCATTCCGTGTTCCACACCCCTGTTTGCGTTCCCAACCGAACTATTGGAAAAGTATCCTAACTCGTATTTCACTGTGTCTTCGTACTAAACATTTCACTCACAATATACCCGCGGAGGTTTATGTCACCCTGATTCTACCCACATTATTCCGTGTTTGTTTTTATTTGAATATAAATGCTAGAAGTATCAAAAGAATTTTATTTTTGGTAAATACTCACATTTTGAAAACAATACAAAATTTCGGAAATAATAAAATTTTACAAAAAATCAAAAGGGTCGGTTAATTGAGTTTCGTAGTGAATTTATTAAAAATGATTTTTTTTTTATTTCACCTTTTATTCTACAGGCATGGTGAACGCTGAAAAATTATGCGATCTTTATTGAATTTTGAAAAATAATGTTTTTTCTCGCAAATATTTTTTACTAGCTGACCCAGTTACACGTTGCTGTGGCTAACGAAACACAACGTCATCAACTGGATGGTTACCCAACCATATATTTCAACCAATTTACACAAAACCTTGACAAATTATAAACTTAAACCTTTCCAAATCTTCTAATGGTGAAAATCGTATGAAAATCTGTTCAGTAGTTTTTGAGTTTATCGCGTACAGACAGACAGATGCGGCGGAGGACTTTCATTTATAATTATGTAGAGATTTATTTACACTGGGTTTTACAGATGTTCTCACTTAGGTGGAATATATGACTACCCATAATTTTTTGAAGTGAAAATATCTTTAGCACCGTTGTAATTTGAAACCCGATGGATCGAAAAATAGCGATACTAAAAATAGACAAAACATACATCTACAGGATTTAGCTTGCGAGAGAGTGAAATGAACTTATTGGTCTCCTCTTTGTGCGGTTTTTTCGTATTCACCCCACTCTTTTGTACTTTAATTTTCACTTCTACTGCGTGTAAACTACGTACACTCTCTGTTTTATTTTATCTTTAAATTAGCTCCATTCAGGAGGCCCTGTGGAAAATATTTTTTCTCAGGGCCTATGTCATCTTAGGGGGTGCTGTGTGGAGGGTTTTTTTTAATGAAAAGAAGAAGAGGAAGTTCTTGAAAGGAAAAAGTTGTGAGGGGTAGGTAGGATTCTGGGGGTCAGTGTGTCCAGGAGTGACGGACGTATCAATCCATCCCTTGCAAAGCGATTGGCACTTGGGGTGACCTATGGCAGAAGTGTTGGTTATCGAATAAATGAGACTTATCTGATTCTCTACAATTCACATGTTCGTCCTCACATGGAATACTGTTCACAGGTTTGGAACCCGCGCTATATTGTTTATGTTAACAGGTTAGAAAGAATTCAGAAGCGATTTCTCCAATTACTCAATTTTAAATCATTAAACGTATACAATTCTTAAGACGAAATCGAGAAACATTTTCGAATTACGAAACTGCTCAACTTGACTTGTCGCTGATAATATACTCCTGTAAGTCGACTGACGAGAGGTACACAATTGAGCAGCGCGTTAAGTTTGTTGAAGAGTTTTATGAAAATGGGCGTTCAAATCAAAATGCATTTCGTGCACTTCGTGATTTTTTGGTCAACATATTGGATTCGTTAACAAGCAGAATTGCCGCATTAGGCCCACGAGTGATTGCTGAAAAGCCGATGCATCCACAAAGAGTGACTGTTTAGTGTGTGGTTTATGGGCTGGCGGCGTCATCAGGCCGTACTTCTTCGAAAATGAAGTCGGCCAAGCAGTTACCGTGAATGGTATTCGCTATCACGAGATGATAACGGACTTTTGGTGGCCAGAAATTGAGGATATGGAGCTGGACGATATGTGATTCTAACAAAACGGTGCCACTTGCCACACAGCCAATGAAACAATGGCTCTTTTGCGCGAGAAATTCAATATCCGTGTAATCTCACGTGGCGATGTCCATTGGTGGCGATTACATCCACAATAATGTGATTTGACCCGTTGGACTTCTATCTTTGGGAATATTTAAAAGAAAAAGTGTACGTCAATAAGCCAAGAACAATTTAAGAGCTAAAAGATTAGATAATTCGGAGCATTAATAACATTGAACCTCAATTATGCCGCAGAGTCATTGAAAATATGGACCATCGGAGAGAGGTATACCACCGAAGCTGTGGCGAGCATTTGGCCGATATTTTGTTTCACACATAATTGTCATGGATTTTTCTATTGTAATAAAAAAATTATGGTAATTCTCTGAAAACGTTTTGTTTTATTTACGACCAACATCGTGCATTATGGTTGTGAACATTTCTAGTCATTTTACCTATGTAAATTGCTGTGCAATCATTACATGTAGGCTTATAGATGCCAGAATAGATGCCGGAATGGCTTAAATTATTTTCTTTATCCTTAGAATTTATCAAATCTTTACCTAGGCTCTTATTAGTGTACAAATCAGCTTTAATTTCTATATGATGAAATGTCTGAAAGCCTGAAGAATGGAGGAAGAATGATTGTATTTAAAAAAATGAAATGCGTACTCTGAAAATATTATTTAAAAGAATGAATTGTAAACGTACAAATTAATGTAAATGTACAAATTAAATTAGTTTATGACAATATTACCAGTATGAAATTGAAACGAACTCAATAAAAAAATTAACAATTCCGTTTACTGAAAGAATTCCTGAAATTATGTAGGGAGTAAAAACACTGCAAACTGAGTAAATATCTCTTCTTTCTCAGACCTCTTCCTTTGATGAAATTTTTTACTCCGGTCCCTACCCTGACCCCACTCCCGATTTCTTCTCCCAGAGTGCACTTGAGAACATGCAAAAGCTCTCGCCCTTATTCCAATAATGTTTACGAGGTTCGCTTACTTCCAGCTTGAGAACATTATTTACAAAGTGGCGGCTGTGCTTTTTATAGGGGGGTGCTAATCATTCTTAATTTACCAATTCAATATCTCATGAAGTAAATGAATGGCATTTTGGCAGGGCGTAATTAATAATAAATATATATGTTTAAGATCCAAACAGTTTTCCCGTGAATATATTCTTAGCTCTACTATGGCAAATTGTAATCGTCGTATAAATATTCAAGCAACAGATAACATAATATACCAAAAAGCATTAAATGGACACTTTTCTAAAATTAACATTGAAACTGTTACCTAATTAGTATCTAATTACTTCGAGTCTCTGCGGAATGAGATGCAATTTTCATCTTGTTTTTTTTTTATATATAAAAGGTGTCCGGTGACATAGTGCTAAACAACACTACCTTCGGGATGTGATACTTCGTGATGGTAGAAGTAAAAGATAATTTATAATAGTATCAATTTGTCGGTGACCTGCCAACTCAACAATTTATCAACCCCTTGAAAAGTCATTCGAAGTGAAAAGTCATGAAAAAAAAAATGTTTGAATAAGTTATGTTAAGTTAGGTTATGGCCCTTAAAAAAAACATCACTTTTAATGACTTTTCAAAGGAGTGTTAAAATGCCACTTTGTTGAGTTGTCATGAAACCCAATTTTTTTCAGTAAAAATAATGAATAAATACATTAGTAAAACAATATTTTTACGCAGAAGAATATATATTTTTCCATTTAAGCAATGCAACCTTTTCACATGGAAACTACCAAAACGTTGAAATTTATAATAAAGTTACTTTAAAAAGTATCTTTTTTTAACTTTTTCTTAGTATCTTGTAGAATCAATTCGCGAAGTTAGCGCACTTTACCGGATACATTGTAAGTAGGTATAACTTAAAACCACTTTTTAATATTATTAAATATTTTTAAACTACGTTTATACAGATATCAAAATGTAATAAGTATGGGTAATTACCATCTACTGTGTTTTGTACCTATTTCATCAAGATTAGGGCGTTTAACCAGCCAGCGGCCAAAAACCCACACTTCGTCGAAAGATGTTCTTACGATCGTACAGGGCGGTTCCAATGAGAAAGATTAATTATTCTCCGTACGCTTTTTAAATTTATAACTCAAGTTTCAAATTTTCTTTAAGTTATACCTACACCAAAAATGCTGAAAGGCGTGATAATAAAACTATTAAAATTGTGTACTTTTTGTAATTATTTTTTGGTCATAAGAATTTATCATTTTTCAATAATGTCTAAGCAAAATAAGAATGTAAAAAAATCTGAAATGTATTAGTTTGTAAGTGCACAAATAAATACACAAACGGACCAATTTTCGTCAAAAAACACATTTACGTGTATCTATTTTTAATGATTTTATTTAAGCTAAAATTAAAATTCTGAAACATGCGTTTCCTAGAGAATGTATTGATTTATTTTACTGCATGATTATATGATTTGAAATAGGTGTTGTAAAATACAAATTTTTTTCTGAAAATTTTACAAATCTGCCAACAACCTATGGTATAATCTTATTATACTAAAAATAAACATGTTTTCTCAAATTTTAAATCATGAGTTTACTAGATAAAAGAATCTTTTGAAATCAATTTATTGTTTTTTGTGGAAAAGAGTCAATACGTCTAAAATCTGATTTTAAAATGACATATTTCTGGTTTTCTCTGGTTATACCCTCTTAAGTGTTAAATCCAATAAGCCAAATCCCTTTGTGGCGACCAGAACAAATCTTCACCACGTACATGACTGTCGCAACGGTCGCCCTATTGTAAAATCCATCGCAGCGCCACTGGTTAAGGAACACACCAGAAATAAATACCTAAGTGCAAGCCGCCACCGGCATCTACCTACGGCCGATAAGTACTTCTAAAACCTGGTAACAATTAGTGCGGCAACCTACTGGAAAGTTCCTGTCTCAACAATAATCTATCAGCACTGCAGCGGGAGTGTTCGCGAACTTTCTCAATTTGGCGCGGCGGTCGAACATCACACGCCGTTTTCGAAACTACTTGCCAGGCCGGCAATAGCAAAAAGTCGGCAGCAGGCCTCATACTTCAGTCGTTAAGTCGCCTCCTCAAGTCACACATACAGTAATACAATGCACAGTGCATCAGTGAATACGTTCCAGTGCGGTAACTGCCGATTTGCCAGGCCAACTGCGACTCACTGCCGGAACCTGTGCCGGTGCGCCCACAACCTTCAAGGAACATTATCTCGCTGGTCACATGGTTTGCGGCGGACGTACAGCTCAGAGATACACTTCGCCTCACAAGGTTCACCGCTGTCCGTCTCCGCGACTCAAAGCGTCGAGCGACATCCTGGACGACCAGGTCTTCTCATGCAGACCGTGGTCTGCTCCACCACAGCACCATCGACCTTCATCATCAACATCACCTCCGTGAATCACTACCAACACCATTTCTACTTGTACTCATTATTAATCGTGTCTACACCATCTGACTATTTGCTACGTAGCTCAAAAAATAAAGACTTCGACACACTACATCGACCTGACACATTTCATTTCGTCCCCCGTCTCTGCCGATACAATGGAGTCCGCTCCTTCACCTTTTTAATCAGATTTATATTTTTTTACAAACAAAGAATAATATTTTTTCATTATTTGCTCAATTAGAGCATTCTATTTGTGATAGAAAATCACGGTAAAGTGCAATTTATTAATTTAATTTTACCTATTTTGTTCCATTTAAATGACATTAAAATATTTTTTTTTGTACGATGTAAAATCCTCATTGAAAATTAGAAAGTATGTAAAACTTCGTCAGCCGAAAAAAACATAACAGTAATTTTAGCATAAAATAAAACAAGCAAAACGATAAATAAATAAAATAAACCACAAAAAGTAAAACCTTTTATTCGAAAAACTCTCACAAATATGAGCAATGTCGCAAATCCTTTTGCTAGCGTATCACGACAAGCAGGAGCCGAAAACTCTAGAAATTGAAATGGTAGGTACGTGATGGCGAAATCACTTCTACAAAGGCATGCTTTATATACTTTACTATTGCATATGTCAGCTAGTATGTGAAAATGGTGAACTTTATTGAAAACATTCTGAGAATAATAGAAGGAAGTGACATTCTGGCACTCTTCGTTCCATTATTTATTCTTTCATCAATTCCGCAGAATTATTAAATTTATAAATGGGTTCGTACTACGTAAAATTAAAGTAATAGAAGTTAAATGGAGATTCGTTTAAATTACTCATTCTAGTAACCTGTGATTAGATACCTATTAGGTAACACTACAAATGCATTGATTGCATGTTCTTAAACTTGACATTCAACTTCGGAAACGAAAATCCAGTGAAAATTATTTTTTTTAAACTCAACAGCAAATAAACGATTTAAATCTACCGATGGGGCTGAAGAAAATATTTTCCCTCGTGGCCTATATTATCATCTTTGGGGATGTAGCGTGGAGGGTCTTTTTGAGTATGGGAAGGGGTGAGCATGGTTCTTGAATAGACCCATTTTGTAAGGGAGAATTTTTGCACAGAGTAAAGGGTTTTTCACGTATCTTGGGGCTCCTGATCAGAGGAGGCTGTCGAATCCAACAGTGCGGCGCAGGGATTTGTACAGGGTTACATTTTTGCACTATATTATTTGCGCGCCTTTACGTGTACGGACAGGATGCAAGAATTTATTTATAAACCTAATAAGATTCACGAATTTTCGGGATATTCAGCAGCAAAAAAACGTTCGTAAAAAATCCTGAATTAGGTTAATAATCAGAAGGGGCTTTTTATTATAATTTCTTCAGATGAATGCGAAAGATCAACAAAAAACAAAAATTTCGTTTTTTATTCCACTTTTTTGTTTTGGCAACGCTTATTTGAACCACCTTTAAATATAACCCACCCCCCCATAAAAAACGTATTGTGTCAAAGTATCAGTCATGTAAAATTAAATATATATGTTTATAAAAATTAGCCCTAAAACTTTTAACGAGAAAATAATCCTACCCAAAATTGTTGTGGGTTACGCCACTTACACGATGACCGCCTCAAATAGATATAATACTGATAGAATCTCTATTCTGGTGTATAATTATTGTTGAAAATTGACATGCTACCGGAATCTGTTAGTTGGTTGGAGTAAACTCCGACTTTGTATCGATCCAATAAGATGGTGTGAGTCTCTGCTAAAAAGCTAAGACCGAATCGGTGGTTTAGGAACCTGTTTTAACCACGAGTTAGGTAGAAGCCATATTGGTAAACACTTGCAAACGTCAAATGTGTAGTTTTTATTCTATAAATGTGTGCAGTTTTTATGCTATAAAAATGCTAGCATCTGAGTATTTTTCCTCTTTTCCTACACAAAGTTTAAATGCCAGTAAACAACAAAGTAAACAACTGCCAGTGTTGGTCCGGTGTATACTGTATTATCACCGTTATTTTATACATTTCTAAATCATGTTACACTGTGAAAATAAAAAGTGAAGTTTTTTTGTAAAAAGAGTTTTTTTATTAAAAGGACCCTTACAATTTTAACAATTATTTTTCTTTATAATTATTGGAACCAATATAAATTCTGTATAAGAAGCAGAAAGATTTTAAAAGCAGATAGCTTACTGTGATTGTTATAAATGAAATCCTCCAGTTTATACAGTAATAATATTAACTCTTTATTCACGATTGGAAAGGTACACAAGAGAGTAATAGACAAGGGAGTACATTGCAGTATTGACAACTTATCAATATTAACAGCTACGTTGTAGCCAACCTAAGATTCACGATTTACATTGCCATATTTCTAACACCCCTTCTCAATGTAAATACAGTTAAACTAATAATTCAGACTATACATTACATATCTTAACACTCTCTTAAATGCACTTAATAGCTCATTGTTAGCACAGGTTTGATACCTACTTAACATAGACACCGGAAAACATAAATCAGGCCTGGTACCTGATGCAGCATACATTAGACATGCTATCATTTGTCTGCACAAATTCTGAATACTTTTGTCTACATCAATACTGTCTTTTAAAAATATTTTAGTGTTAAAATTAGGGTCCATAGGGGTTGACATAGGCTTACAATTTTGCATGTTGAATCTTTTTAAAACATTTTCCAAATATTCTCTTTGATCTAGTTCTGTAATACCCGTTTTCAAATTTTGTTTTACATTTATACCTAGGAAATTTGATATTAGCCCCAAGTCCTTCATTTTAAACTCTTTACATAATATACCCTTAAATTCAGAAATATCTTTCTCATTTGTACCAAAAATTAAAATATCATCGACATAAAGTAAAATAAACATTTTCTCATTTCCATAATACCTTAAATATAAACATGAGTCACAGTTAGACTTAACAAAACCCTCTCTATTTACTACAGAATTGAATTTTATGTTCCAACACTTTGGGGAACTCTTTAAACCGTAGAGTGATTTATTTAGTTTTACAATATTATTTCCCTCAGAATAAACCCCTTCTGGTAATCTAATATAGACTTCTTTGTCTATATCCCCATACAAAAACGCACCTATTACGTCCATTTGATATATAGGCAAATTTAATTTAGTCGCTATTGCTACAAAAATTCTAAATGTTGATAATTTAGCCACAGGAGCGTAAATGTCACTTAAATCAAAATAACCATTTTGCTCAAACCCCCTTGCAACTAGCCTAGCCTTATATTGCTTTTCATTACCATTTCCTTTAAGCTTAAAAACCCACTTGCTACTTACAACCTTTTCGTGTGCTGGTGCATTACACAAATCCCAAGTATTATTCTCTTCTAAAGTTTGTAATTCTCTAATTATTGCCTCTTTCCACCTATTCGCATCGCTTCTTTTCATAGCTTCTTTGTATGTCACTGGCTCATTTGCTTCACTTAAAACATTTTGACATTGATAGAATGTTGTCGGTTTCCTCACACGCTTGCTTCTTTCATTTTGAGGTAACAATGTTTCATCTAAGTCTGATAGTTCATCACTGCATGGCTCGTATTCAGTTTGGCTTTCACTTTCGCATAAAGAACTGTTTTCACTGAGACTTGTACGACTGTTATTTTGGGTAACTTGAGTTTCCTCACATTCAGCAACCTTTTGTTCTTCCACTGTTTCTTCTGACCCCAACAAACTTTGTGTATTCAGGTCCGTCACAACCTTATTTTCCTCTGATTCCTCTTGACTTAAGAAAATGACATCTCTCTTTACATTATCCGACACCACCTCATTTTCTTCTGTTTCCTCTTGATTTAAGACAATGACATCTCTCTTTACATCTACGCTATTTTTCTTAGGGAAGTAAATTCTATAGCCTTTGACGTTTTCAGCATAACCTACCATCAAACCCTTCTCTCCCTTCTTATCCCATTTCCTTCTTTTCTCTTTTGGGATATGTGCATACACTGGTGAACCAAACGCCTTCAGATGATGAACATCAAAGCTCCTATTTGTCCATATTTCGTATGGAGATTTTCCTTCTTTTCCTTTCCCCGTTCTATTCAAGACAAAAGCAGCAGTATTAACCGCTTCTGCCCACAATTTCTTAGGTAAATTCTTCGCGTGTAGCATTGTTCGTGCCGCTTCGACTAGGGTTCTATTTTCCCTCTCAGCTTTCCCATTTTGTTCAGGAGTATAGGGCACAGTAGTCTGATGGGTTATCCCATGCTTAGAACATATTTCCTTTACTTCTCAATTTATGAATTCCAGCCCATTGTCACTCCGAAATATCTTGTCTTTGTTTCCAGTAGTATTTTCGGCTTTATTTATAAAATCCTCCAAACAGCGCTTAATCTCGTGTTTTGCTTCAACGAAATACACACTTCTAAAGTTAGAAAAGTCATCCTTTAGAATGACAAAATATCTCGACCCGCCAATTGATTTTTCTTCCATGGGTCCGCACGTATCGCCATGAATTATTTCACATGTTTTTGTGCTGACATGCTCACTTCTCTTAAATAGTAGACGATGTATCTTTCCTTTCAAGCAACTCTCACATTGGGGTACGTCAGTTTGTTTTATCTCAATGTTATTTTTCTGCAATGCTTTCTTCACATAATCAAAGTTTTGATGTGCTAATTTCTCGTGCCACTCGTATAGGTCATTTTTCATAGTTTTAGCAACACTTGCGACCTCGCATTTGAAACGAAAATCCAAATAGTATGAACTGTCAACTCGACTGGCTATCGCACAAACAACGCCATTTTTATAGAATAAACACGAACTGTCATTCGTCACAACAGTATACTCGCGATCAGCTGCGCGGTTTACAGAGAATAAATTTGTCTTTAGATCCGGAACAAACAAAACATTGTTTATTGTTGTATTTATCCATTCACTGCCATTATAGACTTGTTCCTCCATCTGTCCGCAACCCAAAACACTAATGATTGCTCCATTGCCAACAATTACGGACTTTTGAGAAATACTTGAAAATGATGAAAATAATGTGCGGTCGAAACACATGTGCTCGCTTGCTCCAGAGTCAATTAAAAACTTCGATTGTTCATAATTTTTATACGCTGAATTTGACACTACAAACGCATTACTTGTCTTCTTATTAGTAGCGCTTTGATTATTTTCCTTTGACTTTTTAAAACGACACTGTGCCTTAAAATGTCCGAATTTTCCACAGTAAAAGCATTTTTGCTCGTTCAACTTTTTCTCATTGTCTCGATTACTTCTGCACTCAGTTTGAAAATGTCCGGCTTTTCCACATTTGTAACACTTCAGATTTCTTTTAGCTACAAACGCCGACGAGGATGAAGTTTCTTGTATTTCATATCTTCTCTCTTTCACTCTTTCTTCTTCAATTAATAATCTGGCTATTAAATTATCGAACGTTTGTTTGTCGTCAGGCGCCGATTCCCACGCCGATATAAAATGTTTATATTCATCCGGCAAGCTCATTAATACTTTGGTTATTATAAATTTATCCGATACATTCTCGCCCATTTGTTTCAACTGACTTTGCATCTCTTGAATTTTAGACAGAAATACTGACATTTCGATGTTTTTATCATATTTATACTGAAAAAATCTTTGTTGGATAATATGGATGCTGGTTTCTGACTTTTGTTCATATACACTTAGAAGCTTTCTCCACATTGCAGCCGACGTTGTGCATGATATGATATGTAGCATAACGTCTTTTGTCTCCCAAGTGGTTCGTGCGATAATCTCTTCAGGTTTCACAGTGCGCCCCTCTACAATGTCCAGGCATCCTTGTCCTCTCAATAAAACTGTCGTTTGAAACTTCCAAATATTCCAATTCCTTGCCCCTTCCAACTTCAATGCATTGGTAGTCATCACGTTTCCTTCCATTTTGCTTCCTGCCCTGCCTGATTAGATTTATCAGTGGTTTTTATCCTTCTCAACGAAAATTTTCTGCACGCGTTCCGGCAACTTAACCTCACTTTTCGCTGATATTCACTCCCGCTTGATTTCACTTTGCGTACTTAAACTTTATCAACAGATTAGCAAATCTGGGGATCTGGGCCCATAACCTGTGATTGTTATAAATGAAATCCTCCAGTTTATACAGTAATAATATTAACTCTTTATTCACGATTGGAAAGGTACACAAGAGAGTAATAGACAAGGGAGTACATTGCAGTATTGACAACTTATCAATATTAACAGCTACGTTGTAGCCAACCTAAGATTCACGATTTACATTGCCATATTTCTAACACTTACATTTTTTTCCTCATTCATTTTTATTAATTTTTTTACAATTGGTGTGCTGTGGTTACTTGTAAACATAGCACACCAATATGCTTATTACGAAACACAGATTAAAAATGGGTGCTTTTACTATTTTAGTTAAGTTTTAGATTGTCACGAATAGTATTGTATGAATTTCTCAGCCCTGCCGATAGCATTGCGACAACATTGCGATAAAGGCGTTTGATCTGTATTTTCTTTCTGAATTATTCATAGTTAAGTTGAACAACAAAGATAAAATGTAGCCTGTTTTGTGTTGTGGAAGATTCAATCGGTTTTGGTAGTAGGGTATATTTGCATTTTTCAAGCGTTGCGAACAACTTTATAGTATTTTTTTTATCACTTACCGAAGAGATGTCCATTTTGCATCAGGAAAAACATAAATTATAACCATATCGTTTTATTTTTCATTGTCGACATTAAAAAAGTTAAGATTTTTCTGATTTTTTTGAATTGCAAATCTTACCTATCTCCACAAGTCTGTATCTATTTTTCATGTAAATTAGTATCAATTTGGGAGAAGAGCATGAGTACCGCTGCCCCGGGAACCATTTATTGGATAACCAACACTTTTGTCATAGGTCACCCCACTTGGTGGTTCGCTACGTTTGGTGACTTAGCAGGGGTGCCCGGATTTATGGGGTGAGAATTGTCTAAGTGTTGGCGACGGATGCGTCTGCCCACCTGCGTGGCAGGTCGGATCGAATGAGACTGGTTGAGGGAGGCTTTTGACCTTTCTATCTCAGCGCATCGCCTTGCACCACAGTGGGGTGAATTCATGTATCCGTCATTCCCGGACGTTAAACCCTGGATTCCTCCCAACCCCTCATACCTTATTCCTTTTCAGAACTTTTCCTTAAAAATACCCTCGACACAGCATCCCCAAAGATGACATAGGCCCTGAGGGGAATTTTGTTTTCCTTAGGGTCTCCTGTGTGGAGCCAATGTAAAAATAATAAAAAATGTCGATTTATTTTTCGAAGTGAAAATTAAGGTTTTTTAAATTGGTTAAAATTTTACCTATCTCCACGAGTAGGCTCTATCTACATATATGCCTTGTAAATTAGTAATGTGAGTGAAATTTTTGATTAATGGTCCACGCAGTGACTCATCCTACCGTACTCATATGACGGTCATACCTTTATCAAATGATGTTGACTTTACTGGATCATATTTTTGACTTTGAATATTCGTCACGGCCTAATTAAACAGAAACCATTTTCATATTCCATTAAAGCACATAAAATATTCGCATAAGGTTCGCCGCTTTTGATGGTTTTTTAAAATAATTTTATTTGACGTTCAATTTAGTTTATCTTTCCACAGCTTATCACTGCTTTTGAGTCTACGAGAAAATAATTAGTGAAGTCCTCAGTGCGTATGATGTGATATTAGTCTGGTTTTCTGTGAAAATTTGGCACTAATATGTAACTAAACCAAATGAATCAACCTCCCTGGGACGTTTTACCGCATTATCATAAAAAAATATTTACTGGGTACACGTATTAATTTCAATAAAACGAATAGAAAAATTACAGAGGTCAGAGCAGGAAAATATTAGTAATAAACTATCGCACGAAGAAATATCATGGGACAGCTGACAGGTATTTTTAAAAAAAATATTTGCTCCTTGTCTTTCCAAATATTGCCTTTCAAAAGAATAATTTTACCTGTCAAATAACAATTTGGAAGACGGTTACCGCCGCCCCGGGAACCATTTATTGGATAAACAACATCTCTGCCACAGGTCACCCCAAGTAGTTCGCTACGTTTGGTGACTTAGCAGGGGTGCCCGGGTTCATGTGGTAAGGTTTTTCCATGACATGCGGACGCGTCTGCCCACCTGCTGCGCGGCAGGCCGGATCTAGAGAGAGGAAGTTGAGAGAGAGATGAGGGAGACCTTTGACCTTCCCAGCCGGACTCTCTCGACCCATCGCCTTGCGCCGGAGTTGGTGGAATATATTCATGAGCGTATGAATCCATCCCTCCAACTGACCCCCAGATTCCTACCCACAGCTCATACTTTTTTTCTTCGCAGAACCTTCTATCCGTCCCTTCCTTAAAAATACCCTCCACACAGCATCCCCTAAGATGACAAAATGTAAATTTATAATTACAGGCGACCAAACACAAACAATATGTCATATACATAAATTAAATTTTCTTACAACGTTTTATTAAATTAACTCTAAAAAAATACCGAAATTGCCTATAAAATTATAAAAGACTAATTTATTTAATAGCTTATAGTTATATCATAATTTAAAACACTAATAAATAAAATGGCACGTATCCTTGTTATATATTTGCTATATATTTTAATTAAAATAATTCATTTTGGTTGGGAATGGCGGCTTCAAATTCAAATTAAAGGTTTTGCGTGAAAAAGGCTACGTCGCTGTTCCTGTAAGTCCTTTTTTCGAATGTTATATATGGAAGTCAGACCGGTCAGTAGTTGAGTGGGCATCGCTCTTGGGTCCCACCCGGGCGTCAGGTGTTCGATTCCTTGGCTGGCTAAGTCCTCCATCACAACACAATCAACATTTTCGGCTTTCTGTGGTGGTAGTAGGAGATTTTCAAATATTGTTGGATTATTCGTCATCCGGGAATGTATGTTTTTCTCCTAAAAAAAAAAAATAAAATGATGAAAATGAATACTTTCGATGACATAATCGCAATTGATTGACAGCATTGTTGAGGATTTTGCATCTGAATAATTCAGAGAGATTCTTTGGGTAATATTCTTTCTATGTGATAGCTTTGGAAATTTGTGGGATTTTGATTGAAAGAAAAAATCTGAGGAGGAGTTTTAATTTTTTTATTTTGTATTATTCTTTATTCATTAACATATCATAGGTTTTACAGTTTTATACGCTAGGCACATGCTCGTATTATGGTAGTCGAAGTACATTCTAACTAGTAAAGTCTGTAATAAGGGAGAGCATTAACTGATTTTGTTAAGGTTGGTGTAACAGACGTCTTGATGTATTAGATTTTTGTTTACGTGAAACTCGCAGGGAAGAATAAAACGACATAATCAAGTCAATTCTTGATAAATGTTACATGTTCAAACTAGCTTATTATTCAACGAAACTTGCATCTACGGTCATCGAGGTAAACAACAGGTGTGAAAATGACGTCAACCCAAAATACTTCGTGTCAAAACAAGTTTGTTTACGTGAAAATCGCAGCTATCGGCCGCACGTGTCCCCTTGAAAATATTGCCTATTCAGGGAAGAGTAAAACAATATAATCAAGTCGATTCTTGCGAAATGTTACATGTTAAAACTAGCTTGTTGTGCAACTTGCACCTGCGGTCATCGAGGTAAATAACAGGTGGCGAAATGAATAACATGTTTACGTTTTCCTTTAACTAAAATTAGTATAAAAACCGTCTGAAAAATAAATATTGATTCATTATCCAAGAAACTTCTGAGTTATTATTATCTCCTGAAACCAAAGTGACGATCGGAGCCCAGCGCCCCTATTGTTTACAGTATTTGTATGGAACAGAAAAGTGGTCTCATACAAATTGGTCCTTTTCGAGCCAGGATCCCACGTCATCAAATCTTTCTCAGTGGAGATGGCATCACACGCAGCGGCCGTAAAATCCTGGCTTCAACCGAGACATTACGGCCCTGCCTCGCTAACTCAGATGCATCCATACCTATCGCCGATCCAGATGCTACCTTAAGCCTACGCCTCCACCATCAGAGATCTACAGGAGGCTGATAAAGATGACAACAAACTGAGCAGCAACGATATATGCAGCTTCTACACATACAGCAACAGGACATGCAGCAATGAAACATGCAGCTAACAGACGTCTAGCAACAAATTGACAGTAACGAGATACGCAGCTTCCACATATGGAGCAACGAGATATGCAGCTTCCACATATGGAGCAACGAGACAAGCAGCAACAAACTGGGCAGCAACGAGATATGCAGCTACCACATATAATGCAACGAGATATGCAGCAACCAACTGAGCAGCAACGAGATATGCAGCTAACAGACATACAGCCAAGAGATATACAGCAACAAACTGAGCGGCAATGAGATATGCAGCTACCACATATACCGCAACGAGATATGCAGCAACAAACCCAGCAGCAACGAGATATGCAGCTACCATATATACCGCAACGAGATATGCAGCAACAAACTGAGCAGCAACGAGATATGCAGCTAACAGATATGCAACAACGAACCCAGCAGCAACGAGATATGCAGCTACCACAAATACCGCAACGAGATATGCAACAAAATACTGAGCAGCTCACAGACATGCATCAACGAACCCAGCAGCAACGAGATATGCAGCTACCACATATACTGCAACGAGGTATGCAGCAACAAACTTAGCAGGAACGAGATATGCAGCTAACAGATATGCAGCAACGAACCCAGCAGCAACAAGATATGCAGCTTCCACAGATGCAACAACGAGACATGCAGCAATAAACTGAGCAGCAACGAGATATGCAGCAACCAACTGAGCAGCAACGAGTTATGCAGCTACCACATGCAGCAACGAGAAATGCAACAACAAACTGAGCAGCAACGAGATATGCAGCTACCAGATATGCATCAACGAACCCAGCAGCAACAAGATATGCAGCTTCCACACATGCAGCAAGGAGACATGCAGCAATAAACTGAGCAGCAACGAGATATGCAGCAACAAACTGAGCAGCAACGAGATATGCAGCTACCACATATACCGCAACAAGATATGCAGCAACAAACTGAGCAGCAGAGAGATATGCAGCTAACAGACATGCAACAAACCCAGCAGCAACGAGATATGCAGCTACCACATATACCGCAACGAGATATGCAACAAAACACTGAGCAGCTCACAGACATGCATCAACGAACCCAGCAGCAACAAGATATGCAGCTACCACATATACCACAACGAAGTATGCAGCAATTAACTGAGCAGCAACGAGATATGCAGCAACAAACTAAGCAGCAACGAGATATGCAGCTACCACATGCAGCAACGAGAAATGCAACAACAAACTGAGCAGCACCGAGATATGCAGCTACCAGATATGCGGCAACGAACCCAACAGCAACGAGATATACAGCTTCCACACATGCAACAATGAGACATGCAGCTTATAGACGTCTAGCAACGAGATATGCAGCTACCACATGCAGCAACGAGAAATGCAACAACAAACTGAGCAGCAACGGGATATGCAGCTACCGGATATGCGGCAATGAACACAACAGCAATAAGATATACAGCTTCCACACATGCAGCAACGAGACATGCAGCTAATAGACGTCTAGCAACAAATTGGCAGCAACGAGATATGCAGCTTTCATATATGGAGCAACGAGACATGCAACAACAAACTGATCAGCGACGAGTTATGCAGTTACGATACATGCACCGACGAGATATCCAGCAACAGACATACAGCAACAAGATATACAGCAACAGACATGCAGCAACAAGATATGCAGCAAAGAACTCAGCAGCAACGAGATATGCAGCTACGGCATGCAGCAACGAGAAATGCAGCAACAAACTGAGCATTAACGAGATATTCAGCCACCAGATATGCAGCAACGAACCCAGCAGCAACAAGATATGCAGCTTCCACAAATGCAACAATGAGACATGCGGCAATAAACTGAGCAGCAACAAAATATACAGCTACCACTCATGCAACAGCGATATATGCAGCTACTAGATATGCAGTAATCCGCATATATGGATACTCGATACCCTGTGGCCGCCAGCCAGCCAGAGAATTCCCGAGCTTGCAGCAATCGGCCCGACCCTTAATGCTAGTCCCGGATATACTGAAAACCAAGACTGTACTCACACTGGATGAACACATCGAAACATAGATCCACATTGCCAGAAGCAAGCCCTATCAGAGAATACAACAGCTGGCCTGACACGCAAAGCAGATTGCTGACCCATTCGCGGCCCTGCGCGCTGCAACTCCACGCCAAGCTGATCACCAACCTGCCTGAATTTGCAGTCTCATACGAGCCTGAGCCGCGTCCTGCCATCCCATTTTCATGATAAGTTATTCCTTTATATTGTTTATCCTAGTAATAGCAGCAACTAGCCCGCCTCCCAACTTGTTTGTGACTAGATACATAATTCAAGTAAAGGCACCAAACTAGCCCGCCTCCCAACTTGTTTGTGACAAGATACGCAACTCAAGTAATGGCATCAGCTAGCCCGCCTCCCAACTTGTTTGTGACAAGATACGCAACTCAAGTAATGGCATCACCTAGCCCGCCTCCTAACTTGTTTGCGACGAGATACGCAACTCAAGCAAAGGCAACAAACAGCTAGCCTCCCAACTTGTTTGCGACAAGATACGCAACTCAAGTAAAGGCACCAACTAGCCCGCCTCCCAACAAGTTTTCAACAAGATACGCTACTCAACCGAAGGCCAGCAAGGCTAATTCCATCTTCTAATTTCAATTCCAGCAGTGCCACTACCAGAATAGCGGTGCTCCTCATCACTGCAGCCAAGCAGTGCCACTACCAGAATAGCGGTGCTCCTCATCACTGCAGCCAAGGTGAGCAAGTCCTCCCCAGCAGTACCACTGCCAGAACAACGGTGGTCCTCATCGGAGCAGCCAAGGCAAGCAAGGCCTTCCAAAACATCGGTACTCTCCTCAGACGGGAGGAGCGCGTTTCCACAATAAAATGGATAAAATTTCATGGAACTGACTCCGAGATGAAAACGCTCTAGTGGCACTAAAGTCCCGAGACAGACACGCAATTCTCTAGCAATACCGTGCATCAATTGGCTTTGCTAACCGCCAATAAAAACCGCAGAATCTAGGAAAGGTTAATACGACTCACGAAGAGGCAATACGACCCACGAGTAGGAGATCAACCCGGCTTTATTTCCTGCCTTACGATTTGGCCCAAAATATAACTTCAAGCCGTGTGGCACTCGAACGTGAGCTGTGACAAACCCAGTGCCCCTGAACATATCCAGAAGTGGACAAATTGGATGATCCTGCAAAAACACATACACAATCACCATCCCAAGACGCTGCTTCAATAACATGCCGCACTCATCTCAGCAAGACTCGCCTGAACCATGTAAAAGGAAAGCCATGCCCTGATAACCCAAGTCCATTTCTGGACAGATTCAACAACCGTATTGTGTTTGCTGCGCACCGATCCACACATTTACCCCACCTTTGTGGCAAACAGACTGGGCAAAATAGATGAAATGACCAACATAAAAGACTGAAGGTGGGTGTCAACTAAGCCAAATCCCGCCGACCTTGGTACACGGGATCCAAACACCCAACGAACGAACACTAGAAGCGAGGCCCCACTACATCAGTCTTATGTCAACCCCTAATGGGAACATTGCCGCTAAATTGACTGATACACCACACACGCCCCTTTACACACTGCGGGCTAGACTATTTCGGACCCATGACTATCACAGTTGGCAGACATCGAGAAAAACGCTACGCCGCAATCTTCACTTGCTTCTCGATACGCGCTGTCCACCTAAAACTCGTTTCTTCTCTAACCACCGATCCTGCTATTATGGCCATACAACGAATGACAGCGCGAAGGGGACAGCCCGTAACCATGTACTCAGACAACGGGACTAATTTCCATGGGGCCGAAGCCGAGATGAGAAATGCCTTGAAATTACTAAGTCAAGACGTTAAAATGCTTGATGCCCTGACCACTCAGGGCATCGAATGGAGATTATACCACCAATGACGCCGTACATGGGAGGAGTATGGGAAAGACTGATACGCTCGGTGATTCGAGCACCTAAAGAGGAAATTCTCCTGACTACCCTAATCGAAGCATTCGTAGTGAACAACAGACCACTCACCCATATATCAATGGATCCTCGCGATGAAGAACCTCTAACACCTAACCATTTTCTTCTGGGGTCGGCCGGAAAAATGCTCTCTCTTGTCCATGTACGAAAAAGGGGACGAAGAAATATGTCTCCGCCGACAATGGCGTGTCGGCCAACGACTGGCAGACATGTTTTGGTGACGATGGCTTCGAGAATACCTTCCCACCTTAGCGGCCCGACAAAATGGCACCACCCTGTCACACCCATAAAAAAGGATAACTTGGTGATCATCATGGATCCTGCACTACCTCGAAATCATTGGCCTCGCGGTCGCGTCATCGAAGAGATAACCGCAGCTGACGGACAAGTTAGAACCGCTCGAATCCAGACTAGTTCCGAGGTATACCTAGAACCAGCCGTTAAAATCGCCGTCATCTTACCAGCTCCTACACCTGCTGAGTCATCTCCCCCTCCTCTTCACAAGGACACATAACAAACCAAGATATCTACATCAAGAATGCGTCCGACGAACTAGCTAGGTGCAATCAAACAGATTACACTGGGAGGAGTGTAACAGACGTCTTGATGTATTAGATTTTTGTTTACGTGAAATTCGCAGGGAAGAATTAAACGACATAATCAAGTCAATTCTTGATAAATGTTACATGTTCAAACTAGCTTATTATTCAATGAAACTTGCATCTACGGTCATCGAGGTAAACAACAGGTGTGAAAATGACGTCAACCCAAAATACTTCGTGTCAAAACAAGTTTGTTTACGTGAAAATCGCAGCTATCGGCCGCACGTGTCCCCTTGAAAATATTGTCTATTCAGGGAAGAGTAAAACAATATAATCAAGTCGATTCTTGCGAAATGTTACATGTTAAAACTAGCTTGTTGTGCAACTTGCACCTGCGGTCATCGAGGTAAATAACAGGTGGCGAAATGAATAACATGTTTACGTTTTCCTTTAACTAAAATTAGTATAAAAACCGTCTGAAAAATAAATATTGATTCATTATCCAAGAAACTTCTGAGTTATTATTATCTCCCGAAACCAAAGTGACGATCGGAGCCCAGCGCCCCTATTGTTTACAGTATTTGTATGGAACAGAAAAGTGGTCTCATACAGTTGGTGTGAGGTTGTACAGATTATGTGATGGGGAGGGTATAGCAAGTCATTTTGCATTTGGGAGGCTGGTATGGGTACCGCCATTTCGGGAACCATTTATTGGATAACTAACACCTCTGCCATAGGTCACCTCGAGTGGTTTGCTACGTTTGGTGTTTTAGCAGGGGTGCCCGGGTTCACGGGGTGAGGTTTGTCTGGTCTTGGCGATGTTTGCATCTGTCCGCCTGCTGCGTGACTGGTGGGATCGGGAGAGACTCGTTTAGAGAAACTATGATGTTCTCTCCAGCAGGACTCGCCTTGCACCGCAGTGGGAGGGAAGATTGATCTGACCCCCACATCCAACTCACCCCTCATACTTTTACCCTTCCCAGAACTTCATGTCCTCAAAAGACCCTCTCATCATCCCCAAAGATGACATAGGCTCCGAGGGGAATTATTTTCCTCACGGCCTACTGTGTGGAGCTATTTTAAAAAAAGTGGTAAGTAGGAATAATCCCCAAAATAACAAATAACGTGTTTTGCTGACCTATAATTACCAGATCCGCAAGCCAATAACAGATTTACCAACTTGTAGATTTCTACTATATGTGCAGATTATTCATCTTCTTTATTACCGACCATGAAAGATCATTGAGGTGATTTCGGAAAAGCGCCCTTTTTAATTTTAAAACATGAAAACAGTGATGTCTCCAAAAAAGGTTTCCTCCGAACAACACACGGTTCTTGTCGGTATAACGAATAAACTGTATCGGGACTAGTGTCAATGGACAAAGTGAATAAAACAGTATGATCTGTTACTACAAAAGAGCGTTGAATTGCGAGTAGTCTATAAAGCCTCCACCTTGCTGACGAAATACTACGAGTCAATAAGCACCATTGATAATTATTATCTCATTCCACAACTTTCATGTTCAAAACATTAACTTTAGTATACCTACCTTATACTCACAAACAAATTACACACCACATTCATTTATCAGAAGGACGCGCACAAAATTCAATTATATATTTTCAGACGCTTATATTTTCTATTTTTTCCTCAGGTCAATTTACTAAACGCAACATATAAAAAAGTAAAACAAATTGTTAATTACGAACCCTCCATTCCTGCTGTATATTATTTTCTCATTCTAATTATGTTGTTTTTCTTCTTTTTTATTATGTTTTTTTTTGACTTATGATCTATTTTGTTGTAAATGTTCTATTTTTGTACAGGTTCGTAGCTTAATTTCATATTATCTTACCATCATATTTTAATCCGTGTTTTTTATTTCATTTTTACATATTTCTTATTTTTCTTTAATCCTTTGACTTCGTTTTGTTTAATCATCTATGTTTTTCTATATTTACTATGAATTTTCGCGGAGACTTCACTGGTTCAGGCAACCGTGTAATTTGTAATTACTAAAATATTGTTAGCATTGCCGCTTATACGGCCATTTGCTAAACCAAAACCTGGAAAGGACACGCAATACATAGGCCAACAGAACTAGCTCAGAGCCGGCAGCAAGCAAGGTTCCTCTTAAAACCAAGGCGAGTGTTGTGGTTCGCTTGTGAATTCCTCCTCCTTCTTTCCTCACAATCTCCAGGTCTCTTTCCTCAATCAGAACACAGTTTTACACGTAAAGGGTTTATTCATTTAGAAGGAGACAGGGTTTTACAATTGCTAGCCTCGGCAAACTACACATGGGTACTTGCTAGGTATAGAATTTCTAACGTGGCGGGGAACTTCTCTCTACTCTCCACACGTATTAGTGAATTTAAACGCGGGATGTAACACACCAGAGGGGACAAAGATTCATTTTACTCACAAAGCAGGATATGAGGTAGTCGTCAGACAGGCTACGGTGGGCTGGAGCCTTCTCGTGCACAAAACACATTATAGAAACAATCACGAGTTTTTTAGGTTCTCGAACAGCGCACTAGCGCAATCACTGTTGTCAAGCCCGCGACCAGCCGGGAAATGAATGCCGGGCGCCGTTCGGCACTGGGGCCACGGACCTCCGCGTGCGGAGAGGGGGGCGGAGAGGGGGCGGTACGGCGAGCTAATTATTTCCCACTAATAAACTAAAATAAAAAAAAGCTTTATATAAATATCATATAGGTACTCGTATCTGTTTTGGTACGATATGATGTACCTAACCTGATTTGCTTCCAAAATTGGTTTAATTTTCGTATGTAAATAATGTCTGACTGAGCCTCGTGAAATATAACTTTAATAATTAATTATGTATCTCCGCTGGATTATTTAGGTTAATTAGTTGCTCTGTCCCGAGATGTGGCTAGTCGAATGCTGAAATAAACAAACCTGAGAGTTAGTCTGGAAACAACTACCAACGAGGATTAAAATGGAAAGGATTAAACTGATATCGAATTAAAAAATGTAAAAAAGAATATTATACAATATGTAGTATTATAACGTTCAAACGATTTCCCGTCATACATTGCAATGCCACTTAAATAAAGAAATTGTTTATCCCTGTGTGTCCTTTCCAATTCGTCCCCGTTCTCCTTCCAAACAACTCGCGCCACCTATTAAATTTTTTTATACAAATTTCATAACCCCAAAGATCACAATATATACCTAGAAAGAAAGATACAGAGACCTTTGCGGGCGTGCTCACAACAAATCACCAAAGTTTCATCGTACTCAGATGAATAGTAAAGGTAAAGGAAATAATTTCATAACGCTATGGCTCACTATTATAATAATGATTGGATAATTTGTATAGCGCCGTTTTTGTGAAAAATCACCTCAAGGGCGCTGTACAACTTATTAAGAAATCTTACTTTCTATCTAATTTTACTATTTACAAATAGATACAAAAACATACTTACCTGGCAGGTCACTTCCGATAAACAAACGTTAATTAGAAAGATAAGTTTCAAGATTTTCACGGAAAAAAGTATTTTCGTTATTAGTTTTTGGGGTGTTATGCCATGTTGCGCTACCTCTTTCTTTAGCCAACGTTTCGGACAGCTTTGCAGTGTCCATCCTCAGGGCAGATCCGGTAGATGTGTAATTTTTTGTTGTGGGCTTATTTACTTGGAAGTGATACCGTGTCGCCAGCTCGGCTACAGTCACCGGTACAAAATAACCGTGACAAGCAGTGGCGTCATTACCACGGAGAAATTAGAAAGTAACATTTAATTAGCTTTATGCTAGGAGAAGATACGGCTTTGCACGTGAAGACATTCTATTTAAAACACTGGACATTGCATGATTTTACATTTGCTACCCCCATCATAATTAGTTTTACATTTATTAAAAGATAACTGACAAAAGCAGAGATGATATTTTTTTCTAAAGACTGAAGAATTTAGGACTCTTTGGGGTTGGAGAATGTTCATGAAATGACCTTTAAAAACGCCTGCAATTAAGATATTTTTATTTAATTTTTTATTATTATTATTATTATTTTTTAACAAATTAGTTATTATCGATCGTTTCTATATACTCATATATAGAAACGATCGCGGACACGCCCACATCAAATCACCAAAGTTTCATCGCTATCGGAAGAATGGTTTAGGAATCCATAAGGGACAAACAAAAGAACATTCATTTCCATGTATTAGGATTGTACCTCCGCAAAATTAATTAAAAAAAAATTCCTTTATAAATGGATTATAAGTGATTGAAATATTATTTTGTGATCTTTTAACACGTCAGTGTAAGTAATTGATTAATACAGCGAATTATGTTACAGTTTTTGTCCAAGCACGTTTTCTACTTGAATTTTACGGAAGACCCTTAGAAGTTAGTTAAAATTTATGTCGTCGTTCGGAAGTCGCCAAAATTAATTACAGTGCTGTATTCCTGTACCCTAATTATAAGTTCTCTGGCAAAGGAAATATGAACATTTTAGTAGGAAAATATGACTTATTTAACAAAATTGTTAACTGTTTGAACACAACTACTTTCAACCACGCAATTTCCATCTTGTTGAGCTATGAAGTATCCGTTATACGTCACGAGTATAATATAATAACTACCTAAGTAAAATATGTCACAACTTCAATATTTCAAACCTTTGGCAAAATCGGATCGCATAACTGGTTTTATGAGGTACGAAAACTCTAAGGACCCCCGCAGATGAAAGACTTTAGTTGCAGAGACAGTTAACCTTCATGTACTCGCGCGTTGGTCTCTCAGACCGACAAATCTTTGTTTTCTAAAAAATGAACACCACTGGGACTTTGCGGTTTTTGGTAGCTTCTTAATTTGGTGTAGGGCATTGTTTAGTACGGCGCGCGCGTTGGTGGTGGGTGGGTGTGTGACACTTTATTACCGTAATCGATCCGTGAGACCGACGCGAGTATAAGTGTTACAACCTATTTTAGGTTAGTAACAATTGCTACAAAAACAATTATTTTTCCTATTTTTATAACATTTTATAATTCTTGATACTTTCATTTATTAGATTTAAAAGTTTTTTTTTTATAATTATCACATTAAAAAAATTCATTTAAGTTACATAAAAATACAATAAAAAAGTATTGTTTTTAAGAGACTATATATATATAACATTCGTAGGGCGTTGGACGCCAAATATAAGAAAGTAAATATGCGATGAGCGCTAAATCCAAAGTAATTACATAGCGCAAAAAAAGAAACTCAATTGACTGTCCTAAAACGGGAATACTCCAAGTTGGGCAGTCAAAATTTTTAATAAATTGTGTATAAATGTATTGTGTTGTTCTAAATAAATAAATAAATACATAAAAAATAAATCAGGTATGTAAGATATGCTTCTCTGTAAAGAGGTGCCAAACTCTACCAAGAATAGAATTGCAACTTTTTAAATATATAATTTATAACAACAAAACTTATAAATAATATCATCAATCGGAGTATAAATACTAGTCAATTTAATGGTAAGTACCTGACAGAAGGAGAGAGAGAGAGAGATTTCACATTTAACAAGGCGTAAAACACGAAGCTCTTGTGGTCGTAGAAGTGATCTTGAGCTACAGCATGTTAAACAGTTATATATTACGCAAACGCTTTGTAGATTTTTTAATAATATAAATATTGCGGAAAGAACAGAGCAAATTCGTACCACGAGAATTGGCTCTAGTCTGAACTTTATTGCAATTCAAACTAAATCTTTTTTCGGTCAAAGAAATTATTTTTATCAAGCTCCACTCATATTTAATAGCCTTCCAGAACATATAAAGTCATCTAATTCCTTGTACATTTTTAAAAAGAATCTTAAATTATTAGTGTTAGTAGAGGATTGCCATTTGATTTTCTCTACTTTGTCCTTTCTAAATTATTAGCTAAATGATAATTTAATTGATTTTTCTCTACTTTTTCCTTTCTAAATTATTAGGTAAATGATTGTGTTTATAATAATTGGCTAAATTGATATTATTTTTTCATATTCCTCCTGCCAAATTTATAGTATATTATATTATGCACATTTATTTATTATTTACTAAACTATGGTCATCCTAAAGTTTACATGTTTACATTAATGTACTAACTAGCGCCATCAGTTTTGTAGATACCCATAATCTCAACCTGTACAACAATATTGTTCTTTCGGTATCTACATAATTGTGTGTTATTTTGAATTTGTATAATTGTTAACCTCAACACAGGCTTGACCTAGTGAGGTGACAAATTGTATTGTAAACATTTTTACCTGCAGTGTAAAGAAACAATAAATAAATAAATATTTATTTGTACAGGGCTCTTGAAGTGATTTTTCACAAAAACGGCGCTATATAAATTAGCCAAATATTATTATGCAGAATTCATGAATTCAAGCATAGAAAACTGCAAAGTTTAAGATGTTTGTAGATGAATATAACCTAGTTTTGAAAGGTCTTTATAGCGGTGTATTCTGCAGGGAATTATTCTGGTGTAAATCTGCCAAAACCGCCCCTAGAATGTGGTTAATGTTTGTTGTAGACATGCCTGCCCCCCCCCCCCCCCCCCCCCTCAGCCCCTAGAAACAAAGGTTTTACTTTGCCAACACAGTCGATATTCACCTCTGCTAACACACCTACAGTGCTCAATTAATTGGTACTGATACTAACAGTGGTGGTGATAATAATAAGAATCTGTAATAAGGATTGAACTGGCCCTACAGAGAATAGCACTCAAAATAGAAGCAATAAAGTAGCTTTAGCTACGTGAAGGGATACATTTTCCATTTACCGCTCAGGAGTGAATCAAGAGTCATTAGTCATAAAATAAGTGTAATAAATACCTTTAGGTAATTTCATAACCAAACGGAGTTTTATAACATATTTGTAAAAAGCACTAACTTTGTGGCTCGCCATAATTTACAATAAAAAACACATAAATTTGTTTTAAACCACTTTTATTTTAAAACACTCTACCGGTTTCAGAAGCACCCTTCCTTCGTCAGGAGAATATTATAACTTAACTATGATACAGAATGTTAGGTGTTTGAGTGGGAGGTGAGCAAAGGGGTGGGGGTAATTGCGGGATTTCCGGAAAGAACAGAGCGGTTAATTGGAAAAACATTTAGAATGGGACTGAAAGATAAAAAGCATGATTTTAAGTTTAAGCTCATTCCTTTGTTTAAACGCGCTTTTTAAATGTTTTAAATGTAAATAAACGGAGTTTTATAAAGTTGACAGTTTGTTCAAATATACAGCTTATCGCCAAAGGATTTATGGCTTTTTTCGTAATGATTTTGAGTGTGACCAGAAACGTTTGTGTTTTCTTGCCGAACACCTTCGACAGAGTTGATGTATGATTTATATCATTCACTTTACATTTTTTGCCATTTTCCTTAAATTAGGGAATTCTTTTTAATCAGTCCTATTATTTAATTTCCTTTTTTTAAGAAGAGTAATCAATTGCTGATTAAACTAAGAAGGGTATGATTTATTGACACAATAACAAATATATTATTTAAATTTTGTCATACATTTCCCACAATTTTTCATAAAACAAAGGAACCATGCTATTCACTTTTTTATGCTTAAAAAGATTTATCCAATTAACCGTCATTAGATGCCGTCGACAATCATCTTCATTGAATAATTTTTATTTATTTCCAAGGATTGATTTTCTTTTTTATTCACCGTAATTTCGAAAAGAAATTTTATAATTTCTAATTTGGTTAAACCTGGTGCTATGGTGCTATATGTATATCAACGTTAAAATTACCAGATAAAATCAGATCTAATAAATTTTTATTTCTGTTTATTGAATTAATACAAAATACAAATTGATGAAAGGTTGACAAGACTATGTGCTTCGTATCCAGAAGGGGGAAAGTAAATTATTTTTACAGGAAGCGTCACGTAACCATTTAACTTCGGGCTTTTGATTTCGCCAACAATAATAAACAGCGAATTGGAAAATGAATGCAGAAAGAAAGAAATATAAAAAAAACAGAACCTGTAATTTTTCAATCGCAATAATTATCAACAGTTTCATGCGTGAACTTTTCGTTTGAGATTCGAAATAAATAGTTTATTGTAAAAAAATAATAGTTTATTACAGTAAAAATGAAGTTAAAATGGAAAAAAAACCACAGGAGGAAACCTCAGGTTAAACGTGTTGTTAACGTTGTTTTTTTTTGTACGACGAATACATTTTTTTATTTGCGGTTTTGCTAAAATGCAGTTTTTATAATATAAACCATAGATTCTCAACCTTTTTTTGCCCACCGCCAACTTTGAGTTTTTTTTCTAGCGCCACCTAACTCGTGAATCTGAAAATCTAACACATCAATTTTCGTCACGATTATATTTACGATGATACCACCACGGAGGAGGCGTAATGTCTGAAACGTAGAAAGTCTGAAACGCCCCCAATTTTCTCTTGGTCTTCTACTATAATTGCCTAACATTTTCAGTATAGAAGTTAGCGAAATTGTTAGATGTTTGTTCAGTCGTTTTTTCTTTTAAGAAAAAGTTTGATATTACTTGATCACAATTACTTTTGCTCTTTCTTCCTAACAATCTGTTTATTTCATCCCACGTTTTTTTTGAGTCTGCAAAATAATTTTTAAATTTTGAGTTGAAAAATTTTAATTTGCATATGCTGATTAATTTCGTAACTTTATTCCGATTGCATTTATACTCTCTTTCATAAAATTTATTTGTAGGATTATTTTTCCATCTTTTGTAAAGTGCATCTTTTAATTTGATTTTTGATAATAAATCAACATTTATCCATTCATTTATGGCATTTGGTCTGGTATGAGGTTTAAAAGACTTTACTACAGTACTTTTTTCATAGATTCCATTAAATTTAGTTTTAATTTTATTATACAAGGCAACGCAATTCGGTTCTTTCAAAAGGATATTCCAATTATATATTTTTATTTCTTTATCAAGACGTTTTTGAGAGAGAGTTGTAATTTTTTCATTTTGTATAATATTTTTGACATCATGGTAATGAACGTTTAGTCTTGTTATAAAATGATCAGCGATTGTCGAATCAATAACACATGCGGACAAGTCATATTTATTAGATCTAACATATATGTGGTCAATACAAGATTTGGTCATTTGTCCAGCAACGATTGCTTCTCTTGTCGTAACATTAATACATTTAGTTAAGTAATTACTATTAAAATATACTAACAAGTAATTACTTGTTAGTATATTTTCATAAGCCATTATATTTGTATCACTTTGATTCAGTAAGTTGAGATTAATGTCCCCAAAAAATATTACATTATAATTAGAATTTACATAATTAGGAAAAAAAGAATAAATTTCATTTAAGAATTCCTTTTTATTGAGGTTAGGTGGTCTGTATACTGCTAAAATATAAAAATTACTTTTTTTTGTAGTGTTAGTATTCCAAACACATTTTCAAAGTGAGTGGTTTCAACTATTTCTTGTTCAAAATGTAAATGTTCCCTTATATATAGCAAAATGCCGCCTCATTGTTTATTGCTTCTGCAATAATTATATGATTTGTAGCCTGGAATATCGTATAATTTAATAAGCTCCTCGTGAATTGCAGTTTCACAAAGCATTAAAACATCAATATCTTTCAAACAGTTTTTCAAATAGGCATGAAGAATATCCCAATACTTGTTTAGAGACCTAATATTAATTTCTACGCACATTAGGTTAGTATTGCATTTATTTGTATTTTGGCCGGAGATCCAACATTCATTAACAATGCATTACATAATACGTAGGTAAATATAATAAAAAAGTCTTCGGTTTGCTTTTTTGTAAAAATCTTTTACATCTACATTTTTACCTATATTTTGTTGGATAAAAACACGTTGGATTAATGTTTAAAATAAAAGAGTTGATTCAGGGGAATGGTTTTCTCCACTTTATGTAAGTATGTGACTATTTAGATAAGATTTTTGTGAAGATGCGTAGTTACAGTTGGAACAAGAGAATGGTGTTTTCCATTGTGAGTCAGTGTGTGCCTCTTTGGAAGCTGGGACCTCAGTGATAACAAAATCCGTGTACTATTTCGATGGCGCCCATAGATGTAGAATTCTGATGTACAGTGCTACATAAGTTGTGCGAAAAAAGAGGGCGGCGTCATCTATGAAGTAACGATAGTTGGTTTGGTCACCAGATTAAAATATAATTTAAGTGTGTTGGCTGTGTGTTAGCCGGCCCCGATTTAGCGCACAGAGGTATCAAAAACAGTTATAAAGGTTTATGTTACAGAAGAAAATTACGAAAATGGGAATAAGACGTGGTAGAAGAAAAAGTGCATTTAAATATGTATTTTAGAATTATGCAATAAGAGATAATGAAAAAAAAACACTTTTGATATGCAGATAGCATAAAATAATAATATTTTGTGGGTTATTAATGCATATTTTATTAGTGCCAAACACCCGACAGAGCATTTTTAAACGACTTCAAGAAGGAGGAGGTTCTCAATTCGACTGTATTTTGTTACCTCAGAACTTTCGACTGGGTAAACCGATATTGATGATTCCTTTTTATTTGAAAGTTGGTGCTTCCCGTGTGGCCCCATTTTAATTTGGTCCAGTTCTGACAATGGCGTCCATGAGAAAACCATGTAAGTCTTACATTTGCGTTTCGTATGACCGCGACAAATGGACGAATAACTCAATATCACGCTAACCGACTTCGTTGATTCTTTTTAAATTGGAAAGCATGTACTTCAAGGATAGTTTGATGGGAGTTTGGTTAGGTTTTGATTATGGGATCCATGACAAAGTAAAGGAACTCTTTAAAAAAAAAATCGTTGTTTATTTTTGGGGTGTTATGCCGTGTTGCACTACATCCTTCTTTAGTCAACGTTTCAGACAGCGTTGCAGTGTCCATCGTTAGGGCAGATCCGGTAGATATAGGCTATCCAGTTCTTTGAGTCACCTACCGCAACGTCGTTATGGTCAAGTAATGTCTATCTCATATAAGCAGTACGTTTAGTAGGTCTACTCATATTCAGACAAAGTAGTAAGTGTACTTCAGATTCACTAAAAATCAAAAAATAAACAAAAATTTTAACGAACCAAAAACAAACGACTGCAAAAAATGCACAAAAAGTAGAAAAATAATTTCGTATTCTTCTACACTTAATAATCATCTTATTTTTTCTACTCATTAATATATAGGTACGATTGTTATTTTTGGAGTCGGTGTCAGCCAAGGTACCCGGCGTTTTCACTTGACAGCTCCCCTCCCGCCGTGGCCCCGCTGTCGCCTCGTCAAGTCGCGCGTGCGACACAAGCGTATCTCACCTATAACTACGTATGTAGTTACAAACTGGCTGACACCGACTGCAAATATAACAATCGTACCTACATATTGATGAGTAGAAAAACGACGTTGATTATTAAGTAGTAGAAGAATACGAAATTATTTTATAACTTTTTATTGCATTTTTTATACTCGTTTTTTGTTTTGTTAAAATGTTTGTTTATTAAAAACATACAAACCCCCTAAATAGCTCTAAAATTAATATTCAAAACAAATCTACTAAACCAATTACACAATCAGTTATTCTGTCTAAAGAATATAAATTCAGAGAAGCAACTGCTTTATACTGCAACAATGCAACTTTAAAGATTAATAAAAACAATGAAAGGAAGTTACATTTATTGGAAAGTACAAACGACATCGATAATAAATTATAATAACGATAGTAACAAAAATAAGTAGGGAACATGATTAACATTTCTCTGCTGATTTTTCTCATTGGTGAATCAGCATATGTCTCTTCAAAGGTCCCCTTTGAAAACATGAAAAGCTACAGGCGGAACATGAAAAACGTTTTTCTCCACTGTGAGTCAGCATGTGTCGGTTCAAACTACTCTTTCGAAAACATGAATAGCTGCAGGCGGAACATGAAAAAGATTTTTCTCCACTGTGAATCCGCATATGTTCCGTTAAATGTCCCTTATGAGAAAATGCATTGTTGCAGACAGAACATGAAAAAGGTTTTTCTCCACTGTGAGTCAGCATATGCAATTTCAAAGAATACTTTTGCAAACACGAATATTTGCAGTCGGAACATGAGAAAGGTTTTTCTCCACTGTGCGTCAGCATGTGTCGGTTCAAATCTCCATTTCGAGAGCTTGAATAAGTACAGGCAGAACATGAAAAAGGTTTTTCTCCACTGTGAATCCGCATATGTACGGTTAAATGTCCCTTTCGAAAAGATGAATTATTACAGTCAGAGCATGAAAAAACTTTTTCTCTGCTGTGAGTCAGCATGTGCTTATGCAAATATCCCTTTTGAGAAAATGCATTGTTGCAGACAGAACATGAAAAAGGTTTTTCTCTACTGTGAGTCAGTATGTGTCTCTTCAAATCTTCATTTCGAGAGCTTGAATAAGTACAGGCAGAACATGAAAAAGGTTTTTCTCCACTGTGAATCCGCATATGTTCCGTTAAATGTCCCTTATGAGAATATGCATTGTTGCAGACAGAACATGAAAAAGGTTTTTCTCCACTGTGAATCCGCATATGTTCCGTTAAATGTCCCTTATGAGAAAATGCATTGTTGCAGACAGAACATGAAAAAGTTTTTCTCCACTGTGAGTCAGCATATGCAATTTCAAAGAATATTTTTGCAAACACGAATATTTGCAGTCGGAACATGAGAAAAGTTTTTCTCCACTGTGCGTCAGCATGTGTCGGTTCAAATCTTCATTTCGAGAGCTTGAATAAGCACAGGCAGAACATGAAAAAGGTTTTTCTCCACTGTGAATCCGCATATGTACGATTAAATGTCCCTTTCGAAAAGATGAATAATTACAGTCAGAGCATGAAAAAAGTTTTTTTCCGGTATAGGTGCACATGTGCAGTTCTAACGACGATTTGCCTAAACAGGTGTAGTTACAATGGGTACAAGAGAATTGTTTTTCCGCAGGCTGCGTCTTCGTTTTTGTTAATAAATCTGAAAAAGATTACGGATGAAGTTAAGTAAATGTAAGAACAGTAAATTTACAATATTTATTGTGCACAAAAGTAATTTATTTTACGAAACCAAAATCGTTCTTACCTGCTGTAATGGTAATACTGTCATAGCGTTCTAAACATTCCTTTTTAACGTCCGGAACATCTACCTATATCAATTTTCGTATAAGGAATTTTCCCTTCATCTTTGTTTTCGGTTTCTGGTTCTACCTTTATGGGAACAGTCTTCACAATATTAGTACCTGGAAAAACAAAACAAATAACAATACGGATGATATGTTTTAAGATTTTCACGGTCAAAAGCATTTTCGTTATTTGTTTTTGGGGTGTTATGCCATGTTGCGCTACCTCCTTCTTTAGCCAATTTTCGGACTTCATTGTAGCGTCCATTATCAGGGCAGATCCGGCAGATCCGGTAGATGTGTAATTTTAGTGGTGAAGTGTGTGCTTTACTTCAAAGCGATACCGTGTGCCCATCTACACTTACTTTCACCGGTACAGACTAACCGCAATAAGCCAATATTGCCGCGGAACGGAATAGAAAGTTCACAAAATCGTGGTATTTATGCTAACCAGGGGCAAGTCCGTTTTGGAAATGCCAACGAAAGTGGCTCCATCTCTTAACGAATTCTAAAAATTAGAAATCATAATGGTAAGAGTTTTAGAATTAGAATTACAATGGTTAAAACGAATTTTAGCTATATAAAGGTATAAAGACAAAATGGTAATATAAAGGTATAAAAACCAAAATCCATTAATTTTTTTTTCTCCATAAGTTGGGCTCTAGGAGCTCGTGTTTATGGGAGGAGTATTTATATGCAAAAAAATAATAATGATGTTCCAATGAGTGTAAACAATTATCAAAGAACTTATGAAATAAAATTTCAACATTATTTTAGATAGGTACACAATTTAGAAAAAAATGTAGTTATAGACGGACAATAACAATACATTTTTTTTAATATTAAATATTACAGTTTTCAGTAGGGGTAATTTACATTAAGGGTACAATATGTCATTATCCAATTTCAGAGACTTAATTTGTTTTTAATTTAATATTAATAGAGACGACGGAGTTAAGCTCAATAGCTCTTAAAGTAGGTAAGTGATTAGTCAGCGTTATATATTTATAATATAATTTGGAATTTTATGAATTATAAATATATTTTTTTTTATTTTACGTTGAATACACATTGCAAATTATTTTGTTTAACTTTGTTTATTGTATCAAAATGAATTGAACAAATAATGGCATTAATAAATAAAAATTGGTTCTGCTGATTTCCCTTGCGCCCCTGGGTAAAATAACTAGCGCTGAAATTGTCGAATCATAATATCGAGTAACGTGGCATTATCTCCCGGCTGAAGAAAGGTGAAATGCGGCTGATAATGGGAGTGTGGGACCGTGAAATGTTGGCAAATTCAATTAAAATCTGAGGCTTTCTCCGGATTCTATACACTCCCGGCACTTTAACGGGATACATTGGAACCATTGGCCTATAGAACACTAGGTAAACCCCAAAGATGGAATAATGGAAACTATAATTGCTTTAGGTTTATTGAATTTAGATCCATTAGTCCAACACAACCGCCATGGAAGTGACGACATTGACACAATAAGTCTTTTTATCAAAATTGCCGGTATTTTTATTATTATTGTTCTTATTTTTGCCAGGTCAACGCCGATGAGTTACAGAACTCATTTTAGGAAGGAAGGAACTTACAATTATTCATAGGTGGAAAGAAATAGTTATAATTTTGCAAGATATTTTGACTCACATTGTAGATGAAAAATTAAAGACAGGTTAGATAGAAAGAACAACAATAGAAAACCCATAAAGAAAATAGATCAAGGTTATTCAAATATGGATGATTACAAATAAATAGAAAAGAAAATGAGAGAAAAAGAAACAAGACAGAATAGACCATGACAAGAAAATAACAGTTTCATTCTTAAAAAATTGCATAGTTTGATCCTTAAAAATTGATCGCCAAGGGAGATTTATTATAATTATTGTATTTTTCCTTTGGAGGAGTGCAGACATACGTTCACCGTTTGTCTCATTTTCGACTATTGAAATTCAGTGTGAAAGAAAGAGGGGCAGCATTATACGTTTAAGAACAAAACAATCAACTCATTGTCATTTGACGTTTTTAAATTTTTGGAGTTCACTCACTATTCAATATTATATTTATCACAATTCTGCTGCAGCTATTTCAAAAGATGGGAAATCGTTCCATATAAAATGTATGAGGAAAAGAATTTTCTTTACAATATTTTTTTCGTGAATTTTTCAAATTCTACCAAACAAAGATCATGAAAATCGGTCTGCCGTTCTTGAATTAAAAATGACGTAACTAACCCGACTTTGTTTTATATAATACTAGCTGGTACCCGGCATGCGTTGCTATGCCATTTAATAAAGATTTTTTTACTTCCTGAGTGTCCTTTCCCATTCGTCCCGTTCCCCTTCCGCCTCTCCTTCTTCTCCTGCGTACCCCTTCCCCTCTCGCATTCCCACTCCATCTCCTCCACCTTCCCTATCCCCACCCCACTCCCCCGCGAACCCCCGTCCCGCGAACCCCCTCCCGAGTTCCCCTCTCCCCTCCCAGATCCCCTCCCCCCCTCCCAGGTTCCCCACCCCCCCTTCCCTGGTTTCCCTCCCCCCCTCCCGCGAACCCCCTACCCGAGTTCCCTTCCCCCTCCACCCCTCCCGCATTCCATACATTCAGTTTTCAAACAGCTCGCGTGCCACCTAAAGCAATTTTTTTTAAACAAATTTCATAATGCCAGAGCTCACCAGAAGTTTTATACAAACCTTGTCCTGACAATAACGAACACACAAAAAAAGAATTATCCAATTTGGTGCAGTAGTTCGGAAGTTATGCGCGTACATACATTTCGGCGATTCATTTTTATTTATATAGATAGAAGATAGAAGATAGAAGATAGAAGATAGAAGATAGAAGATAGAAGATAGAAGATAGAAGATAGAAGATAGAAGATAGAAGATAGAAGATAGAAGATAGAAGATAGAAGATAGAAGATAGAAGATAGAAGATAGAAGATAGAAGATAGAAGATAGAAGATAGAAGAAGAAGATAGAAGATAGAAGAAGAAGATAGATAGATTTATTTATTATAAAAACTTTGTACATTGTATAGATTGTTATTTCATCCGCCATGCTAGGGATGTCCATGTGGTATGGCGGGTAAACACAGATTGGAATTTTTCATAATATGGTTGATAATTAAATTATAAAATTAAATTATACCTAAGTCATTAAATTAAATTAGTTTCTAGATAGAGTAATAATTTTTTTTTACGTTTACTCCACGCAGGAGGCCCTGAGGAAAATAATTTTCCTCTGGGCCTATGTCATCTGGGATGCTGTGTGGAGGGTCTTTTTGAGGAGAGGAAGGAATGAACATTGGTCTTGAAGAGACCCATGTTGTAGGAAGGAGGAAACACAGAGGCCGGCAAATCATTCCACAGCCGAGTTGTTGAACACAAGAACGAGTCGAAGAAACGACCCGTTCTCATGTGGCAAATGTCAACCGTGTACAAATGTTGGGCACGCGTTTGGCGTGTTTCCCGACTATGCACCGGTGCCGAAGGGATCAATGATGCTAGTTCCTCGGAGCATCTTCCATTGTAATACCGGTAGAACAAGGATAGCATTCCCACCCGACGCCTGTGCTCTAAAGATTGCAATCCGTCTGTTAAGATGGGAGAATCTATCAAACGGACCGCCCGTTTCTGCACAGAGTCGAGGGTATTTTTCAGGTATTTTAGAGCTCCAGACCAGAGGTGGCTGCCAAATTCAACCATGGGCGCACTTGTGATTTGTACAGGGTTAGCAGTTGTGTACTATTAAAATATCTGCGGGCCCTGTACAGTACGCCCAGTTTCTGTGAGGCTAACTTTACTCTGGCTTCGATGGAGCCCCCATACCTGAGCTGGTCACTTAGGGTTACACCAAGCATTTCTATGGAGGGCCTGTTCGGAAGATTGCTTCCGTTGAAAGAGACTAGATTTTCATTTCGATCCCTTTTAGACGTAATCAGACAAGATTGGGTCTTTGAAACATTAAATTCAACGAGATTATTTTTACCCCAAGAGAAAACACTCTCGAGATAACCGTCCATTATTTGCTTCTTAATAAAACTAGGATGTTAATAATCGTTATTAAAATTATACAATTCCATTTATGTAACTATTTTTATATATCATAGTTTCTAAATGTAAGGATCCATTGTGTACCTATTGTATACGTTTAGCGAAATCATGACTGTTCCGAAAACAGTAGCGCCGTTTGTAAAATTAAGTGATCTTTGCAAGATTGAAGAGTTGCATGCGTTATTACATTGCATTAATTTTTAGCTTTCAGCCGAACGAATTTTTGCACTTAAAGTTTAGAATCGCAATGAAATTCATCAGCATGTTGTTCAGCATTCTCATTTTATTTGTTTGTTTATTTATTGTTTCTTTACACTGCAGGTAAAATGTTTACAATAAAATTTGTCACCTTACTAGGACAAGCCTGTGCTGAGGTTAAAAATAATTATACAAATTAACAAAATAAGAGTAAGGGTGGTAAGTATATAACTGAAGTAAGTATTCTACATATAGCAGGTATATAAAAATTGATCACAAAATTTGCAATCATTATTGAATAACTCAAGGAAACTGCTTGAATATGTAGAGAGGATGTGTATATTACACTCACTATTAAAATACAAACTATTTATCGACCTTAATTTCTCATAAACCACAATCAAAAGGTTGAAGCTAATTACAGTAAATATATTTTGACTGATAAAATGCATCCACGCAATAATTTTATTATATGAGATAACATCTGTTTCAAAGGTAGCCAAGCTGTGCAGGCACATAACGTGTGCGGATCAAGATAATGATTCAGATCATTGGAATATTACAAAAAATAGAGTGCTCTTTCTCTCTGTTGCAGTACCGTTCATCGATTAATTTACATCACATAATTCTTTTTATTTGTTTTAATATAATCCTTTCAACATACGGCCGTATAAATGTTTCACTGCTAAACGTATGTAGTTGAATGGATATGTGCTCATTTTATAATACTCAGTTTCTCCCACTATTCTCTCTGTATTACATTGTTACGTAACAGAATCGGCTCCCGAGCGGAAGGTTAAGTGAATCGTCCCCACTACACGTGCCTACCGTTTCCTCTCCCCGCACCGCGCGACCACCCCGCGTCAGGCGCCAAGTGCCGGGCGGCCCGCCGGCCGCCATTCCTTCGCTAGCTCTCGGCCAAGCAACTGTGCTACGCGCGATTTGCGCTGTTTGTGCTCCACGATATTAACTCCGCGATGTATTGTTTGAAATTGTGTTGTGAACGGAATCCAGAAAAGATGGCAGACCACGCATCTAGCTATGTGAGTACCAACTCGCTTCCTCCCCCCCACCGTGTGCTTTGAACCGTTTGTAACTTCATTTAAACGCATAGAGAGAGGGAGAAATCCTCGTTAGGTCAGTAGGGTAGTTTAACTTGTGTTTTGTGCCGACACTGGCCGTATGTGTATCACCCTGTTCTGTTTATTGAATAAACCCTTTAAATGCAAATACTGTGTACTGATTGAAGAGGGAGTCCCGGGGATTTTGAGGAGAGGAGGGGAAGGAAGAATTGACCAAGCGAACCACTGGCACTCGCCCTGTTTTTTAGGAGGAATCATGTTCGAGCCGGTTTGAGCTAACCGACGGCTGTTATTGTGTGTGTTTTACAGGAATAGGGCTTGGGGTAGGCCACAGCAGCAGCGCGCCCCAGCACTGTCGCCCGACGTGTGGCGGTTTTTTTTTTTTCCTCCCTCTTCACAGTCGCTCGCCTCGTTCTTCAATCAGCCATTGTTTAAACTGTATAATCTATAATGTTTTGTCTTGTTTTTTTTCCCAATTTGTCTAGCATTACCATCAAAGAACATCGACGCGAGTGTAACTTCGAATTGCAAATTTAAACTATCGCGGGCACATTCCTTCATTTTCGAGTCGTCACTCGACAAAACATTATCACCGGTATTCCTACGTAAAGTGCTCAACCAAGAAAGTTGCCGTCGTGAATAATAATATAGTGTTTACAAGTGTCGACCGACTAAATTTGCTAGTTTCAAATACAAGATTAATAGTGGAAATGTACACAAATATTTAAAACAAAGTTATTCAACAATTAAAATCCTGTATATGATAAACCAATTACCCGCTTCGTTTCCCGAAAGTTAATTAACCAGTTTTTATTAATAAACTTATTCCGCAGTGTGCTGGTCTGTATTTGATATCGACATATTCTGCGAATAGGGGACTATTTCGCAAAAATACTGGCCTGTATATATAACGGCATATTTTGCAGCTTAAGGGAAACAAGTGGATTAAATTCTTTCTACCTTTTGACAATTGAGCATTTTTCTAATTTTGCCGCCTGTTTCATCATTTAGCTTTTTTTTCTTTCGTAAGAAACAGACGACATAATTTGAAAGACGTTCGGTTCGCGTTGACGTCGATTCCTCGAGTCAGGCATTACATTACGTATGCACATTTCTGCATATAACTTGTTATGACAAAAGGAAGTCGGCGGATAAATACCAGTAATGGTGTATGCTCAAATCAGGCTGCAGTATAGCCACGTTAAATAAAGAACAATTCCCCAAGACATTGTTGAATTTTCAAACATACTTCCACGAAAACTTGTATAAAAGAAAAAATATTTCCTTTCCTTTCTAAAGAACCCCCCCTTTGGAAGGCTAATCGAAATATTCCAAAAAACATGTTCATTTAAGGCGAACCTCGTTTCCGTTTTTTTATTTTTTCTTTTCCGGACTTTTGCTTATTTGCAAACCTTTTTCAAAAACATCGGGATTTTTTCTCAAAATCACGTTTTTGTAAGGGAAACCGCTGCTCAAATTTTCTCTCATTCCGGACTTAGAAAATTTTCAACAAATTTTCAAAACATCAGGATTTTTTCTCAAAATCACGTTTTTGTAAGGGAAACCGCTGCCCAATTTTTTTTCTCGTCTATGGACTTTGAAAATTTTCAACAAATTTTCAAAACATCTGGATTTTTTCTCAAAATCACGTTTTTCGAGGGGAACCGCTGCCCAATTTTTTTTCTCGTCTATGGACTTTGAAAATTTTCAACAAATTTTCAAAACATCTGGATTTTTTCTCAAAATCACGTTTTTTGAGGGAAACCGCTGCCCAAATTTTTCTCGTTTTCGGACTTAGAAAAATTTTCTACAAATTTTCAAAACATCAGGATTTTTTCCCAAAATCACGTTTTTTTGAGGGGAACCGCTGCCCAAATTTTCAAATAAACCAAACACTTATAAAAAACGCGTTTTTTTTCAAAAACTTTTTGTAAAAAATACGTCCCCAGTGGTCAATCTCTGCCCAATTTCTTTCCAATTGCGAGTCTAGTTCTCACTTTTTCCAACATAAGGTCACTCTGATACGACCTTATACACCATGGAAGTTCCTCAAGTCACGCTGGGTATAATCCCACACATTTTTACTTCAAAAAAGGAGGAACTACTACAGGCCCTGAGAAATAGAAAGATTTCTCCTAGGAATAAATCCAAAAAATGCCTCACTCTATATGCTTCTTTCTACAACAAAAAATATATCAGGAGGTTGCAATTTCAACCGGAAGTCACCTCGGAAATCATCACTACCCCCCTCACAGCCTCCGAAGCAAAACCCGTGGTAGTGCAAGCCCAAGAACCAACAAAAATATACGATCTGACATCTCTGGTAAACACATCGGAAATTACCATGTGAAAGACATTGTCAAAATTGGGAATATGGAATCAGTAAATTCCATCACATCAAGTACTCAGGCGTTATCAAATTGGCAAAACTCTTGTCATAAGTGACGTGAGTTACTTGTAAATATTAAATGTAAATAATCACCCATATGGGCATTCGTAAGGTAATCCTTACACCCGAAGGCACATTAATGTCAACGGTAGCCTAACTCCTGTACATTCTTTTTCTTTTTGCATAATTTTATATGTTCTTGTACATCCTGCGTGCCTTGCCTGCTGTACCACAAGAGAACCTCTTGGGGCACCGTTTTCATACTTGTATGCATCCTCTTCCTGAAATTGATCACTTCGGGAAAGGGCCTCCTTTTTCCTCCTACCATCAACGGTTCCAGAAAACTCTTGCTCCGAGACGTCGTTTTCCTTTCACAATTCTTGCAGCATCCGCGCGTTTTTTTTTTTTCTCACCTCATCGCCTCATCTTGTCATATCACCCCTTTTTTTAATTTTTTGTTTTGTGTCGGGTTTTGTCGTACCAGTACGTCCCTACCCTAATGTTGTAAATATAAAATCATAAGCACAAGTCTGTATAATAACCATTGGTTTCAGACCTTCGCCGCGGGCTCGCTACTATGGTCACAGCACCATATTGTAAGAATGTCGCGACGATTTCTGTTATAATAGGAAATCCTCCCGTTTTTTCTTTCTTTCTTTTCCCTCTTCACCCCATCCTACACATTCATAGTAATGTTGTATATTGGGAATCGTTTCGAATACACCCAATGTACTCACCTATCAGGTCACATTCGCTGGATTCGAGACAATTCAAGAGCAACCTTGTTGCTATTTGTGGTTTTTTCTTCTTTTTCCAAAAAATTAGAATGGCGCTCAACCCAATTGCTCTTATTTTTCTAGAATCATATTTTGTCGGATTCGGAAAATTTTTTTTGTTGTTATAAAAGTGACAATATGTTTTGTCCCTTCATTAACTTTGTTCCTTGTACATATACAACTTCATTATGAGGTACATATTTTATCATGACATCAGTTTCTTTTGTCCTTTATTGTACCATTATTCTAGTTTGAAGTTTAAAATCTTGGCCAGATCTTCAATAAAATTTGTGTTTATCGCCTTTTGGCAAGTCTTGTAACGTATGCTAATATGAAATTATTAAGCTACAGCAGTGCCGTATTAATTACATCATTGCAAAAACCGCCGTCTGTATTGAATGGGAACCCACATTTTCGAACGTAATTGGGCTACTGTCTTTCAATACTGGGCAAATTTGTTGTAAATCGTTCATTCCTGTCACGTGAGACGTGAAAACGTGACAATATCTACCATCATAGGAGAGATCCTCAAAACATCCGCCATGATACGAGAAGCTCGTTATAATTACTTTATACTCATAACTAAATGTTACTAAGTTGGTCGTGTGTCCTTTGGCATGAGAACCGCTTAACCCGCCGTCTGTATTGAATGGGGACCCACATTTTCGAACGTAATTGGGCTACTGTCTTTCAATACTGGGCAAAATTTGTTGTAAATCGTTCATTCCTGTACATGAGACGTGAAGACGTTACAATACTCACCATGAATCGTGCGAACGAAATAATATCCACCCCATGTTTGTGTGACCTACCAAGCGTAGATCACACGCCTTTTATTTTCTGTTATCAGAAAATTATTGCTTTTGCAGCAGAGTACTCATTAACATGCCCGTGGACTTCCTGTCACAAGAACCCAGGAACTATCCACTATCTCAAAAGGACTAATCATACGCTTCACTCATGATTATGGGGCATCGTGTCGTAGGAGTTAAGTTGATGGACACAAAAACACCTAACTCGTTGTCTGGGGGACGAACAAGAAAACCCCCAGGTTTGTGAGATTTGAGCAAGGGTCTGTCATTTCTCGCAAACAAGTAGGAGAATAAAACGACCTTCTAATCTTCTGCCCAATACACGTAGTGGATTAGACTCTTTTTGTCAGTGTATCCCTTTTGTCCCACTCTACCAAATTGTATTGTAATGTGCCAGGAAAGTTGCTGTAGACCTTGTTTCACCTTTCACTCAGAGGTCGAATTTCGGAAATAGCCGAGTCCTCAGCAGTTTTCTTCGTTCAAATGTTCCCAATTGTCACTCTTTCCTTTCCTCGAAATTATCCGTGAATGGGGATATATGCGTTACGCACTTGGCGTTTCGTTTGTCAAATGGGACAACCTTCATTCACGGATCTTTTCAACTTCCTACTCCTTTCCCACTTTTCATAACTTATTTGTACTCAATGTTTTGTTCTTCGAAAGTAGAAAAAATGCTACCGTATAGACGTGAGCATAGGTCATGGAAGACCAACTTCTTTCGAAAAGGGGCATTTTGTCATACGTACAAACCCTTACCTACGTGTTCTTGGAAATGTATTTAGTTTAAAAAAAACTAAATGGGTTAAACAGAACCTTCCTTGAATACGTACCTTTGTAATATGTATAAGTCTGTAGTTGCATTTAGTTAACTCTCTCTCCGTCTCTCTCTCTCTCTACACGTCAAACAAATTCAATCTTTCTCAACATGCACACCTTGTTTCTCTCCAAACCTTTTCATCATTGGTCTACCAGGCAGGTAAACTTCAAGAATTTTGTTCTAATAATAATTTTTTCGCCGGATTAATAAGAAGACCAGCAGCTCTTCACCCTATCTACACCTGCGCCTCTCTTCATGCTGCCTTCACTACCGTCACGGAGGTCCCATGCCTTCAAACCCTACGTACCAAAAGCACCCGACCACACCTAACATAACCTAGTGTGAGTCGTGCGTGTAGTTGCGAATTGTATCATCACAAAACCATCACTCAAACAAACCCGAGCACGTCAGCTCTAAGTTGGTTCATGTTCCTGTTGCCATTGTACAAATGTTCCTGCGGCACCTTGCAAATGTTCCTGTTGCCATTGTACAAATGTTCCTGCGGCATCTCGCAAATGTTCCTGTTGCCATTGTACAAATGTTCCAGCTGCACCTTGCAAATTGCTCTGTTGCCATCATGCCAATGCTCCTGTGCCCTTGCGCAAATAACAATACCAACAATTGTTCATCCAACAATCCCACTGTATACAAACCAGTGTACCAACCACCATCACAACAACGGCTGTCATGCACACAAACCACCTCCTCTATAAAGGACCAACCACCAATTACAATTCCACTCTCCAGTACCTCAATGACGTCATACTGGCCCACCCACAGGATCCGGAAGCAGCTACCTTTTTGACCTCTGTGACAGGTAGAACCCTCTCCACCACCAAGAAGCCTCATCCTGCGTTCTCTTCTTCGTGTTTTCTTTAAGGCCCTAGTGTTCCTTGAGTGTAATCTCAAACGGGCCAGGTTACTGTGACAAAGTAACCGTGTAACTTCAGTGCAACGTCCCAACACCCCAAACATCCTACGCAAACCACGCTACGCAAACATAGCTCACAGACCAATGATACAATTAGAGTCATTTTTTTTTCTATCACTGCATAACCCTTGTACCTTTCTCCAACAGGTCCTTGTTTATATTTATGTATGTCACTGCTCTTTCTTGTTCATTCATGTATAATTCCTTGTTCACCATGCTTTTTTCTCTTTTGTTTTTGTTTCTACTATTTTGTAGCTAGCAACCTTTTTCTCTCTCTCTCTCCTTTTTTCTCTTAAATTTTTTTTTTTTTTTTTTGTTTTGTTTTGGCACAAGTGCTAGAAGGGTAAGAGGATTTCTTAGCCCTACTGCTCCATTACCACGTCGCTTTTTTTGCGGCGAGGGGGGAAGTGTTACGTAACAGAATCGGCTCCCGAGCGGAAGGTTAAGTGAATCGTCCCCACTACACGTGCCTACCGTTTCCTCTCCCCGCACCGCGCGACCACCCCGCGTCAGGCGCCAAGCGCCGGGCGGCCCGCCGGCCGCCATTCCTTCGCTAGCTCTCGGCCAAGCAACTGTGCTACGCGCGATTTGCGCTGTTTGTGCTCCACGATATTAACTCCGCGATGTATTGTTTGAAATTGTGTTGTGAACGGAATCCAGAAAAGATGGCAGACCACGCATCTAGCTATGTGAGTACCAACTCGCTTCCTCCCCCCCACCGTGTGCTTTGAACCGTTTGTAACTTCATTTAAACGCATAGAGAGAGGGAGAAATCCTCGTTAGGTCAGTAGGGTAGTTTAACTTGTGTTTTGTGCCGACACTGGCCGTATGTGTATCACCCTGTTCTGTTTATTGAATAAACCCTTTAAATGCAAATACTGTGTACTGATTGAAGAGGGAGTCCCGGGGATTTTGAGGAGAGGAGGGGAAGGAAGAATTGACCAAGCGAACCACTGGCACTCGCCCTGTTTTTTAGGAGGAATCATGTTCGAGCCGGTTTGAGCTAACCGACGGCTGTTATTGTGTGTGTTTTACAGGAATAGGGCTTGGGGTAGGCCACAGCAGCAGCGCCCCCAGCAACATTCATACAACTCGTTAAAATATTACTTTTAAACTATTCGTCAAATCAAAAACCTATCTCCGTTGAACATTAATTAACAGATTTAATGACTAAAGATACCAACGATGTATCAGCTCTACCTTCTTGCTCTAATGGACCTTTGTTGCCTGATGAAATTCGTTTTCCTCTATCAGTCATTTCTTTAAAAAGGCAGGATTCTGCTCGTTTACACATTGGTTCTTCTTCAGGTTAATGATCAGTGCACGTAGAAAGGTTATATCATTTACATATTTTATTATGTAAAAGTACTGGTCCATATACTGTACCTTGAGGGATTCCAATATCCGATAGTTCTGGATCAAATACAACATTAAATATTTTTGCAATTTAAGGATTATTTTCTAGGTACTTGGTAACATGTTAGCTTTCTTTTAAAAATATTACGGCGTGTGTCGCAAACAGAAAGAAGAGAAGACATTATACTAAGAGGCATGGAAACCGATCATAGACATTGTGCTAGGCATATAGGCGTAACCTTTTGTTCTACTTTAATAGATCAATGTAACTGATCAGTTACCGAACTCACGAGATTAACTGTTGCTTAATTCATGCACTATTGGTTCACCGTGCGGCGTATATAGACTTTTATCATATTTGCTGATCCCTTCTATTTGCGATCCCTTTCAATATAATTGGCAAATCTTGGGCTACCTGCGTCAATGGGTCGAACTTCCCTATCTACGGTACCCAGGCACAGGTGGGATAGTATCTATCATACTCCAAGGGTGATTTACAAAATTAATTTATATGGATAACTATAAATATTCATGAGTCCCGCTACATGAGCCGTACTTCGGGTTATTATTGAATTAAAATTGTTTCATAACATGTTTAATAACGCGTGAAACTCGTATTCTTGGAATTTGATAACTTAGTTTTCAAACGGCGCTGAAATTGATTATTAAATTAGCGGTAACTCTGAAAATTTTGCGAAACATTTTGTTTAGCTACACTTTAACCACTTTTCCAGTTTAATGTGCTACCAGGCAACGCAGTGTTATAAATATAAGTAACCAGTTTATAATTACCATTTACGTTCGCTCGAGTTTCAACACCCTTTCGTGGAAATTGGAAAGATTTTTCGTATTTTTTAATATAGGATGGGCCATAATATTTGCACTTTTGTAATCGTGCTAGTGGGGATTCCGAACGGGGGAGAAGAGCGGGATCACTTCTGCGTGGCTTATCGCTTCTTGGAAATGTATTCATACTAACGCTTTACGGGAGAGCAACACCCTTTCTGGGTAATACATTTTTTTTAAAACCAATGATTTTGTTCCTTTATGTTCAATAATGATTCTATTCTGTTTTACAAAACGACGATACCCGCTACACCATAAATCAGTGCCCAAGTGTTAATTGAATTAATTCACGGTTTAAAAATTTTAGAAGAAACCGGCAGGAAAACAAACAGGGCGGCTATGGAGCAAAATAAATTTTCCCTAACAAACTGATCTCGCGCAGGAGAGGAGATATTTAAGAGTGTTTAACGAGCCAGCGGACGAAAATCCACATTTCGTCGAAAGTTGTTCTTACGATTGTGCAGGGCGGTTACAATGAGAAAGATTAATTATTCTCCGTACCAGCTTTTTTAAATTATAACTCAATATCGAATTTATTTCAATCCAAATTAGCTTTAATTTATACCTTCATCCAAAAATGCTGAAAGGCGTGATGATAAAACTATTAAAATAATGTACTTTTTGTAATTATTTTTTGATTATAAGTATTTATCATTTTTCAATAATGTCTAAATTTAAAAAGAATGTTAAAAAAAAATCTAAAATATACTTGTTTGTAAGTGCGCAAATAAATACACAAATGGATTCGTCAAGAAACACATGTACGTACATATTTTTTAATGATTTTATTGAAACTAAAATTAAAATTCTAAAACATGCGTTTGCTGGATAATGTATTGATTTGTTTTACTGCATGATTATATGATTTGAAATGGGTGTGGTATAATACAAAATCTTTTTTGAAAATTGAAATTGAAATCTGCCAACGACCTATGGAATAACCTTATTATACAAAAAATTAAAAAAATTTCTCAAAATTTATTACATGCGAATGCTAGATAAAAGAACAATCTTTCGAAATCCATTTATGATTTTGTGGAAAAGAGTCAATACGTCTAAAATCTGATTTGAAAATGACATAATTCTGGTTTTCTCTGGTAATGCCCTCTTAATGGCTTCCCCGTAGCCAGGATCTAACCCCATGTATTTTTTTATGGGTTATATTTGTGTGTATATATATTTTATCTTACAAGTCTACGTAAATATACCAGCGACTATACTTCAATTAAAGGAGAACACCCATCAAGAAATGGTCAACTTACCCCGAGATTTGGGTCAAAATTTTTCGAAAATCTAAGGGCCTGATTTGAGTAATTTTATTTTATTTATTTATTTATTTATTTATCTATATAAGGTATGTTTACATTATTCGATGCCTGTCTCACTAGGGTATACCTGTGTTGAGACAGGCGTAGAGGTACATAAATGAGTATCATACATAAGAATATTTAATTATAACATAAGAATATTTAAGGTAAGATACATACTGATTTATACAATTCAAACAGAAAGATGATTAAAATTGAGGTAATGCCAGTGGCATTTTGAAGAAATTACCTTTATGAAATGATTTTCAAGCATATTTTTGTTCTTATCAATAATCGTTTATAGGCAATCTGTATTTTTTTCCATGTTTATTTAAAAAGTGCAAGTGTTTATGGCCCACCCTATAGAAACTAACCAATGAGCTTAATGGCTCACGGACATACAAATAAAGTTTTAGTATTCTAATCGAATATGTGTAGTAACTGAACAACGGCCAATAATATTACTAATATTCAAAATAGTGGAGTAGTATTTCCCGGAGTACACAAATTGGTATGGGTAATTAAATTCGCGTATCAAATCGTCCGTGACATAAGAATAGCAAACTGAATCCATGAAACTAACTAATGCGCTTCTTGGCTCGCGAATGTAATTACGTTGGCTGTTATTTCTCACTTGACAGCTTTCCAAATCGTTCCCCCACACTAACGATTCTATTCATCCGACCTATGGAGGAACCCTCGCACAGTGGGGCAGGGAAATCAATTTAGGAGCCACCAGGAAAATAATCAAGTTTTAAGATAATTTTTTGCTTATTATAACACAAAATATATTTAAATTAATAAATTACTTTGTTTTTACCACTTTTATTGTTTACAAAACCGACATGTTTCGTCAGCAAAGCTGACTTCTTCAGGGTTTTGACAGAACTAATTTAAAAAATAGACATATATAGGTAATAGAGAAAAATAATCGACATAAACAATAATAAAATTAGAAAGAAAATAATGTTTAAGGGACGAGGGACAATATAGAACAATTAAAAAATTTAAAAGGGGAATAGATTTAATAATGGGTCATTTAAAAACAATTTTTGATTATTAATAATATTTAAATTTGCATTTACACCCTTTCTAATCTCTTAATAGAAACTAGTCATACCTTTAATTTTAACAGTGGAATAGAATTAATTCATTGTAATGTCAATGGCATTCAGTTGGATAAATTAGAAATTTTAGAGATTAGAAAGAGTGTAAATGCAAATTTAAATATTATTAATAACCAAAAATTGTTTTTAAATGACCCATTATTAAATCTATTCCCCTTTTAAAAATTTTAATTGTTCTATATTGCCCCTCGTCCGTTAAACATTATTTTCTTTCTAATTTTATTATTGTTTATGTCGATTATTTTTCTCTATTACCTATATATGTCTATTTTTAAAATTAGTTCTGTCAAAACCCTGAAGAAGTCAGCTTTGCTGACGAAACATGTCGGTTTTGTAAACAATAAAAGTGGTAAAAACAAAGTAATTTATTAATTTAAATCAAAATGGTGCCACAAAATAAGTTTGCTGTGTTAGAAGAAACAAAATATATCTTTGGAAAAAAAGTCACTATTCATCTCCCTCCCACAAATTTGCATTAACTATATATAGTTTTTTTTTTTTGAATTAGCTCCACACAGGAGGCACCGAGGAAAACAATTTTCGTAGGGGTCTATGTCATCTTTGAGGATGCTGCGTGGACGGTTTTTTAAGGGAAAAGAAGGAGAAGAAGATATGGGAAGGAAAAATGTATGAGGGGTGGGTAGGAATCTGGGGGTCAGTTTGGCCAGGAGTGACGGACGTATGAATCTATTCTTCACACTGCGGTGCAAGACGAAGGGCCGGTAGAATCCGGCTGGAGACGTCAAAAGGCCTCCCTTAAGCCCGCCACGTGGTGGTTGGTCAAACGCATCCGCCACCAAGACCTAGACAAACCTCATCCCATGAACCCGGGCACCCCTGCTAAGTCACCAAACGTAGCGAACCACTTGGGGTGATCTGTGGCAGGGTTGTTGGTTGTTCATTAAATGGTTCCCGGGGCGGTGGTACCCATACCCGCCTCCCAAATTGGTAAAAAGGCCTGCGAGAAAATGAGATAGAATAATCGGTCTCCTCCATGTGCGATGCTTCGCAGTCTCCCCACACCTGTCAAGATTCAAAGAAGATTTTTTTAAATGGATTGTAAGTGTAAGTATTGTACGTCACACTACTGCAAGCAGTCGTTAAAGAAATTACACATAGATAGAAAAAAATATTTATATACGACCTAACCCATACAAAACAAATTAAAATAATTATCCTGTCTAACCTAACTCCATAAGTAGATTTGACAGGACTTCATCTCTTTCTACATTTATGAGAAAACTCTCTTTATGGGATTTATCCACACTTCCAATCATCTTTCTGTTTTAATTGTATTCAAATTGATATGTATTTAACTTTAAATATTCTTGTAACTATTATATTCATTTATGTATCTACGCCTGTCTCGACACAGGTACATCTTAGTGAAACAGACATCGAAAAAACCAATAAGTAAACATTAAAACAAAATTTTCTGAAAGTTTCACTTCTACTGCGTGTGAACGGGACACATTTTTATTTTTGTATTTCTTGGGCATTATATTCTTAAGCTTATTTTTGCGTATAAAAGTTAACTCAAAAAGGTATGTTATTTTTTAAGAGATTGAGTGAAAAGTCTTTTTCTACCAAATAAATTAAAAATTTTAACATGTGTTTTTATTCAACTAAACTCTAACTAACTAACCATCACGCCGTTTCCCCGCAGGGGTAGGCAGAGAGGACGGACCGCCAAATAACTCGGTCTTGGCACACACTCTTTGCTTCACTCATATTCATACATCGTCTCATACATACTCTTCTATTATTCTGACTTTTGACATGGCCCGTCTCAAGTATCTGATTCACTTGATCGTGCCATGTCTTCCTCGGGCGTCCCTGACTTCTTCTACCATTCACATTTGCATCATATATTCTTTTTACACTTCTTTCTTCGCTTATTCGCTCTACGTGCCCAAACCATCTGAGAGTCCCTTTCTTAATTTTGCTCATTATTCAACTAAACTCTCTTCTACCTAATAAATATCAAAAATGCTTAAAACGTGTGTGTATAATTAAAATAATACAGACGAGATCAAATCTCGGTCTGAGACACCGTGGGTGAGTAAATGTGTGGTGCCGTTGGGCGCGAGTACACGAAGATTAATATAAATATTAAAATATTTTTCAGGACTAAATAACATGTGTTCACAATTATGTCCTCTGCGTGCGAACTCTTTCTAAATTTCTTTAAATGAACAATATTCAGTGATAATTTCAAGTTACCTCCCAGTTAAGTATGGTCCTGTTTTCATTAATTTTTAGGAAGCATCGCGTTCATCAGTCAAAATATTGTACATATATTTTCGTATCGGTGATCAATGAACCGGTGTATGCAATTTTTAGCCCTAAGTTGTTTTTAATTGTTTGTCTAGCTTGTAGTTTTTTTTAGATTTTAGAAATGTATTATAAGTTTGTACAACGCCCTTGAGGGGATTTTTCACAAAAACGGCGCTATATAAATCATCCAAGTAATATTATTATTAACAAGGTCAAAATCTAAAAACTGTACAACTAAATGCTGCAATTTATTAAAAATGTTTTAGATTTTGTTCTTTATTTCGCAATAATGGTCCACCGTGCATGTTTCCGTATCTCTGGGGCCTTGCACAGTTGCACACCATTGCAGCGAGCGGCGAAGGCTAATTACACGATACTGTCAGAAGCGATGGTACTTCCGCAAAAATAAACTGAAGCAAAGAAATAAAATCTCTCAAGTACGAATAATGTATGTTGTAGGAGGGCAGCTAATACTTGAAGGTTGGGCAGCAATGGCGTGCTATCGAGAAGATTGTTCTTTCGTGTTACATTATAAATTTGAAATTATTAACCCTATTCCTTTTTTGTCAATATTTACATTTTCGACGTCGTAATAAGTATAAAGTTTACATCTTTATGAAGTGAAACTTCTTTAGCCCCGCTGTGACTTGGATTTCGGATGAAACGGAAATGACGATTACCTAACTTTTGAGTGACCTAACTTTACAAGTATTGGTTAAGATTGTTTTGGTTAAGTTTCGCTGCTACGCGCGTGTAAACTGAACTCGATTTTTTTTCACCCACCGAGGAATTAGTTAGGAAGATTTTGAGTAGCTCGTACTTTAAATTCTTTGGAACAAAACGATTTTGAAGAATTTTAAAACGATTTTGAAGAATTAAAAAATTCCAGAAAAAATTTTTGCACACAAAACGTGAAGATTGGGATTATTGTCCAAAGCTGAACAAATAAAATAATAATTGAATAATTTAATCGCATTGCCAAAAAGCTGTAACTTGAGTATTTCTTGTTGTGTTGCAGAGTAATAATTATTCCTTTTTTATTTGTCGAACCCCCATCATGCTTTTCATGCATCACCTCCTTCGTCCCCTTCACTCTTCCCAGATTTCCCTCCCCTTCCCGCCTTCCTTCCCTACTGCTGAACTACATGAAATACACATATTCTTCAAACTAGTCGCGCGCCACCTTTTGCAATTTTTTATAAAAATTTCAGTATACCAGAGCTCATCATTATTGTATAAAAACCTTCACGGGCGTACGCAACTCACCAAAGTTACATTGCAGTCGGATGAATGGTGTAGGAAATATTTTCACAATGCCAGAGCTCACTTTTTTACATAGAAACTATTGGGGGAGTGCACACATCAAATTTCCAAAAGTTTTATCGCAATCGGATGAATGGTTTGGGAACGCTTAAGGGACAAACAAAAAACATTAAATTTTTAACAAAAAAACTCTCTATCTATAACTTTTGAAGGTTCCCATTAATGTAATAAATCATTGAAGAAGAAGATAACAATAATAATCTAAACAAAGATATGAAAGAGAACAAGACACAGAAAAACAGATAAAAGACAATGGTCGCAACTGGGACTCGAACCCAGACCTCTTGTCTAACCGGGACGTGCGAACCAATTTCGCTACAGCCACCTTCTATCAAACCGTCGAATTTGTCAATCTTATATTTCGTTGTAAAAAAAGTTGAAGATAATATTGTTTATTCTAAAATTTGAAATAAAAGATTGACAAATACGATGGTCTGACAGAAGGTGGCAATAGGGAAATTGGTCGCACGTCCCGGTTAGACGAGAGGTCTGGGTTCAAGTCCTAGTTGCAACCATTGTCTTTTTATTATTTTTCTGTGTCCTGTTCTCTTTCATATCTTCGTTTAAATTATTATTGTTATCTTCTTCTTCAATAATAAAGAAACATGTTACGATATACGAAACGCTTCCTCTCAAATTGGAGCGCATGCCACTGTACAGACAAACAGTTTCGCTCCCTCGCCGCAAGTGCGCCGCGCGCTGACGGCGGCGGAACGCCAGCCTCGGTCGGCCGACTAGCGAGCCCGCCATTCTCCTCCCGAGCCCGCTCTGGGCGCACGTGTATCGTGAACCACGCCGCACTGTTCCGGAACATTCCACAACGCCGCTATGGCGGTTGTTATTTTGCCTAGTGACTGGCGGGAATGCCAAGAACGGCTAAATTGCCCTCCACATAACCGAATCTCCAAGAGACCAGCCTGCTGCTGTGAGTACCAGGAGCTATTTAACCCCTCTTTATTGCGTGTGTTCCTTGTAAATTCAACGCGAAGATAAATGACCGCACCCAGAGAGATTTTAGGGCCAAATTCACCCGATTTAGATAGAATTACTGTTGCTACCCTGTACTACTCTGCTTGCATTATTGTATCATTGTGTTTACGAAAGAATTCTACATAATACAACTGTTATTTACCGTAGCCACTTGTTTCACTGTCTCCCCCAGCCCGTAGGATTTGAGCTTATTTCAGGGATGCCACACAAACGCCTCAGAGATCCTACAACCCTGATAATAGTCTCCCCCGCTATGCTAACCATTCTGAGCTAGTCTGTCGGCAGAAGGTAGGCACCTCAGGTAGGTGTACTTAGCAAACATTCATTTTTACACAGGTAGATAAGCAGTTAGGAATCTAAGTATCTTAACTCGTATGGCATATTTTTTAACTAACACTCTCTGCCATATACGAATCCGTTACTATTATCCGCACGCCACTTATAAATAATAATGCAAACGATCATTTAATTGCGTAATTTTGAAATTCGTTACTCGAAATATTGGTGAATATACAAGCAAATTTCTTACCACGTACTATGGATTACTTGAAAACTTTAACAATAATCCTTTAATAACTTTTTCATTATCCAAACTTTCCGATAAACCTGATGGATCTACGAATAACGTTACTGGCGTAATTATTATGGTTAAATGATCTCATTTGGTACGGAGAAAAGCATAAATTTATTGAATTTAAATGGAATAACTTTTTAATCACTTTTGAAACCCATCAATGTAATATTAATCATTGAAGAAGAAGATAATGCCATTACATCTAATCGAAACACGAAACAGATAAAAAAACACTGAAAAAAGGATAACCGTTGCAGCTGGGAATTGAACCCAGGAAATCTGTCTTACCGGGACAGAACTTGCCTTCTGTGCACTCGGCCAGTTTAACCAGCCAGCGTTTAACCAGCCAGCGGCCGAAAATCCACATTTCGTCGAAAATTGTTCTTACGATCGTGCAGGGCGGTTACAATGAGAAAGATTAGTTATTCTCCGTACCAGATTTTTTAAAATTATAACTCAATATCGATTTTATTTCATTCCAAATTTGCTTTAATTTATACGCTGAAAAATGCTGAAAGGCGTGAGGATAAAACTATAAAAATAATGTACTTTTTGTAATTATTTTTTGATTATCAAGTATTTATCATTTTTCAATAATGTTTAAGTAAACAAGAATGTTAAAAAAAATCTGAAGTATATTAGTTGTAAGTGCGCGAATAAATACACAAACGGACCAATTTTCGTCAATAAACACATGTACGTATATATTTTTTAATGATTTTATTGAAATTAAAAGTAAAATTCTAAAACATGCGATACCCAGATAATATATTGATTTAATTTACTGCATGATTATATGCCTTGAAATAGGTGTGGTAAAATACAAAATCTTTTTTGAAAATTTAACAAATCTGTCAACGACCTATTAGTTGCACAGGTTCCTTTTTTTGGGAACCTGCACATCTTCCTACTCTACATTTTTGTAATGACTATTAATACCAACTCTGTGTGTTACTCTGTATGTTACTCTGTTTGAAGATGGAAGTATGGAAGATCTACAGGTTCCTATTTTTGGGAACCTGTACATCTTCCTACTCTTCAATTTTGTAATTTCTACTAATACCAACTCTGTGTGTTAACTCTGTATGTACAGTTGTACACTTTCCTATTTTTGGGAACCTGTACATCTTCCTACTCTACAATGTAATTCCTATTATTACCAACTCTGTATGTTAGTACAACTAGTATAATCATTGTCTCATTATTAATATTGGCCCATTGTCTATATTTGCTAACATAATTTAACTATTCCATGTAAAAAACTGAAAATGTAACTAATTATAAAAATTCTGAAAATGTAACTAATTTAAAAAACTGATAATGTAACTAATTTAAAAATTACTGAAAATGTAAATAATTTTAAAAAAAATTGATAATGTAACTAGGTATTTAAAAAAAAAAAAAAAAACTGGATATGTAAATAATTTTAAAAATATGTAACTTACTTGAATAAATGGCCAAGATCACCCTTAATGGGTGAAAGCCAAATAAATAATTAAAAAAAAAAAAAAACGACCTATTATACTAAAAATAAACATTTTTTCACAAAATTTAAAACATGCGAATGCTAGATAAAAGAACAATCTTTCGAAATCCATTTAAGTATATTTTTTGTGGAAAAGAGTCAATAGCCTAAAATCTGATTTAAAAATGACATTTTTCTGGTTTTCTCTGATAATACCCTCTTAAGACTAATTTATTTCATTAAACATATTTTTATTATATTTTTAGTCATTTTTGTAGATCTCATTTTTCAAATTCATAATTTTTTTCGCCAGCTTTCATTATTGTAATATAATAAATATTATTTTATATCTCATAGATGGTTTCCTTGCTTTTTTATTGTGTTTAAAAGTTGTACTGAATGTGTTGAGCCTGTTGAAATGCACCAAAGAAGGCATGCTATTGTCCGTTTGAACAACATTTATAAATAAACTAGCTGACCCGGAAAACATTGTTCTGCCATGTAAATTATTTGTAGAGAATATTTTGGTTGTTAAATAAAAAATAACTTATTATTTAGTCTCGTGAATGACTTGCACATGTGTGGATGAAAGTTCGATGAGGCGGACGTGGCGCCATCTGTCATTCAACAACTAGAATAATTTTGTTCTGTTCGAAATACGAACGACGACGGTTAAATTTGGTCTTGCAAAAATACTAAAATCACGATTAAAAATGGGAGGGAGGGGGTAGGAGTTTGAAAAAATGGGGTTATATGTATTTTTAATGCCAAAAAAAATTGTCGAAAATTTTTTTTTTCTGAATAGGGACATTCTATTCAAATAGTGGTATGACATATACTTTACGGCCTATTCTCATACCTACCAAATAATCATAATAATCGGTCAAGCCGTTTCGGAGGAATGCGACCACAAACACCGTGACACGAGATTTTTATATATATAGATACCACATAATGGTGTGAAGGCCCTTTGATTTTTTTTTTTTTTTTTTTTTTTTTTTTTTTTTTTTTTTTTTTTTTTTTTTTTTTTTTTTTTTTTTTTTTTTTTTTTTTTTTACATTAACTCCACACAGGAGGCCCTGAGGATAGAATTAGAATAGAATGAGGATAGAAGAGGATAGAATAGAATCAAACTGGAAGTTTGAGAGCTATTTACGCAGGAAGACTTTTTGGATGATTGAAGCCATTTTTTAAGGCCTTAGACAAATTAGGATTACCATTTTTGAGATACTTTATTATTGTTATTTTTAAGGGTAGAATGTCCGCTTCGTTTGGGGTGAGTTATGTATACGCCCTAAGTTTATATATTATTCATTAATTGCTTGCATTCACTTCATGCATCATGAAGATTTGCTCGCCGAAACACGTTGCCAAAGTCTCTAGTCGAGGAGGAGTGGGACCCTTGTAGTAACGGCGTACAAAATCATTAATATAATTTAATAGTTAGCCCGTGCATCCTGGAATGCTATAAGTTGTTCGTGCTGAACAACTACTGCCAGGGACGGTACCAAGATCTTCTATGTATCCCTTATAGCAGAAAAGACCTGCTGGCTCGGCACAGCACGACACGGGGTTTGCCGTTGTCAAATAACGCTTTCAAAACTGTCGATGTCTTTAAAAGTAGCCTTGAAGAATTCTAGAGGAATTTAAATGCCACTCATTAATCAGTCAAACATGAAAAATTATATTTTAAAAATATTTGTGGGTCCAGCAAAAAACTGTATCAATTTTGTTGAGAATGAAGAATGACAATGATTCAGAGGGTATGAAATACAAGGATGTAAGCGCATGCCAAAGGAAGTACATGATAGTTAAATTAATCTGAACTGAAAAATTGAATACTTTTAAAGGATTGGGATATTAAATTAATTACATTAGTTAGTTTGGTAGTAATGAATGTCACAACTTAATGGATTCTTACTATTTTAATATCAATAACTTAACTACTTACCTAGCAATATTTTAATCGATTGTCGTAAAGTATAATTTGTCACTTACTCAAATTTACCCCTATTAAATCAAACCAATGCTTGTCATCACTATTTAAAATATGCTTACCTACCCATGTTAATTAAATTATACTTACCAACCGTTTGTTAAACGATCACAAAGAAGGTTTACTCAGTATTTAGGCACTTCGTCGACAAATTCATGCAATAAAAATAATATATGAAGAGGTGGGCACTTTTGACATTTAAAAATTAATGAAGGGTTGCCTACTAGCTCATGTAAAAGGATTGCGTTTAAAAATATATGAACCTACTTACGAACGTAAATATACCGAATCAAAATAATACCGCTATTACAACTTCTATGATAATAAAAATGTGTGTGTATTTATTATTATTCTGAAATTGGTTCCTTATCGACCCTTCCAATCGTGAGCCTTCCTCCATTTTCCATGGTGGACAAGGCTTCTCGATTCACGGTTCTGTGATGCATGGAGAGCTGCAAACACTAACCAAAAAATCAAGTAGACACGCTGTCATTTTGGCGATATAATTTTGCCGCTGCTGAGGCGGCAGCCGGACGGCTTCCGCTGACTCAACATAACGATGACACGATTCTCGGTTAGTAAATGTTAATATTATAAAATCATTTACACAAACCAAAAAATCCCACACTAATTACATACACGGTAGGTACACAGTACACACCCAATAGTCTCTTTATTATCGTCACGAATAGGAAGTACCATCGTACAAGTAAGACTAGCAGCCAGCCAGAATTACGGATATAATCCTCCTGCCCATGATAGTGCTCAGCACTGAAGAGATAAATCGATAGAAATGTGTTGAGGGTGCGTCCGTGTGTCCGAAGTGAGCTCACTCTTTCCTCGTTTCTGATAAACAAAAATAGTTTTAGTAATGTATCATATTTGTCTATGATTTAGTTCCTACATGTATACAAGTTGTCCATGGGCTCTTCGGGTCACGTGGTCTCGTTGCCGAGTTATACCGAAGCGTCGCTTCTCCTCTGTTCTAGTTTGTTCAATAGACCATTTTAGTTTTTGTTCAATCTCCACTTAAAAAAACTTTAAAAGAATAAAAATTATAGTTAATCACTTAAGTAAGAATTATTTAAAGTAATGAGACCTTTACCTTTACGGAAAGAGCTTTATCTTACACCTATCATAATTTTTCATTGAATTAATGAAGAAAAACTTTTCCTCCCGTAAATTTTTCTAATGGTCTATTGAACATACAAGAACTAAGGCGGCGGAAGGTAAATGTGCGAGTTATTATAAGTTCAAGAGGTTCGCGTATCAAACTTAGCAAACTTAGGAAGGACGTTTGCCCTTCGACGTATTATTACAATATATACGTCAATAAATAGTCACTCTGTTTTAAGAACCTAAGTTTTTTTCAATAAGTTTCCTATGGTAATGGAGAATACTGGTCCCAGTATGTATTTACTAGATTACGAATGTCTTTGGAGAGAACATTGCAGGCATAACAGTTTTATTTTCTTTCTTGAGCAGATTAACAGTTTTATTGGCCTGTCTCAGGCCTAGCATTCGATAATTTCATAACCTCGAGCATGATTCCGGATGTGTAATAATACGCTTTCTGGTTTTATTTCAGGACCATTTTCCTGTGATACCTTTGAGCTTCCCGTGCCATTGAAGAGGTCAACCAGAACTATGTTCTGGGCATAGTATGTGCCAAGTAAACTAAATTAACTAAAGTACCTAAGTAAATCAAAAAAACTTTAAAAAATGTTCAAATATCGAAAATCATCTTTCATGATCTTGAATCGGAAGCATTCCTATTGGGTCCACACACGCCAATAATGATCCTCAACATTCTCACATAGTCACCGTCTGCCGTGGCAAATTAAACGTGACCATTCTGTTCCAGACTGCCGAAGATATAACAGCTTTGCAAATCGCTTCTTGTTCGGTCCCACTTTTCATATACGATATACTATTTCACTGGCTTGCCTGGGGCCCAGAGTTCGAAAGATCTGTTAGTTATCTGTCAAGTTGGTGTGGGTACCACTTCTAGGAATTATCTTTTCAGTGGGTGTCTGGTATCCAACTCTTGGCAAGCAGCTCAATGTCTTCTCGATGAATGGACCACTGTATATTTACCGCGTTATTTATCTTATATTTATTATTTTTCAAATTGGCCATGACCGAGACCTCCATGCGGTTTAGGAGTGGTCAGTAGGTTTTTACAAAGTAATTATTAATAATATTTGGCTGATTTGTATAGAGCCGCACCGTTGGTAAACTTTAGAAATCACTTGACACGCTAAATACGAATATATTTTTAGAAAAAAACCTTTTGATTCATATTCTTCTTCTTTTTCTTGTGCCCTGTCCGTTCAACGGACGTTGGCTATAATGTTTGCTATTTATATAAATAGTTTTTAATGTTAAAAATGTATTAATAATAATTTTATCGAAGGAAGCAAACACTTTGTGGTGTGACATTATATATTAAATGAAAGAACACACTTTGTAAAACACCACTTTTTATTATAATTGATATTTAAAAGCCAACCAGGTTTCGCTCGATCTTGAGCTTCATCAGGGCTATTATAACAACTCAAATAATAACGTCAAAGTATTAATTTTGTTATTTTTTTTTAAATTAACTCCACAAAATAATTTCCCTCAAGGAATATGTCATCTGAGATGCAACCCCATTATAAGTATGTTTCCCGTTACCCCACTCGCTTCTCCCCCACTTCCCTCCCACAATTGACGCACTGTCCCACTCTAATTTACTGTCTCTTTCTTTCACAATTTGTATATATATATGTGTATTCTCCTGTATTTGTCAGTATTTTTATATTCAGTCCTGATGATGGTACGGAGGTACCCAAACCGGAAGACGGAAAAAAATAACATTAAAGTGACGTAAAACAAAGTATTTTCTTTTTATTTATTTAAAATATCAAGTCATAATGTGTTTGCTTCTTTTGAAAAATTAAATAATGCTTAAGTGAAATGTATTTTAATGACTGTTAACCTACGCCCTTAATATATTTCTCTAAAATATATCAAAGAATTAATTAGGCAGGCGACTTTTTAAATACCTACCGCCCTCTACATACAGAGATCCAAAAATCCAAAACCGCCATAAATCACCCATCTCTTAATTTGAATCAAAACAAAGAAATCTTGCGGTAGACGGTTTCTTTGTTTTATTTCTATTTCACCATGTTCAAATACCCTGCTTCTGATATCAAGAGAAAGAAATCCTCATTCACTCTTCTCACTCCCTCTGGACAGAAATAACGTAAAACGTTTGAACTTAATTTTTGAACACCATCTTTGTAAGTACCACCCACTTTGAAATATACTCTGCAATATGTTATTTATAGATAGAGGTATAAAAAGCTGGAAACTTAAAAAGCGATTTATTTTGCGACAAGGTTCTACGAAAACGCAGTCATCGGAGCGTGAAAGCTTCTGTGGAATTTTAGGTTTTGATAGTATCTATAAATAAATACATTTAAAGTTGTATGTTGTTAAAGATTTTTATACGCAAAAATTACTTCATTCTTTTTTAACCCACGACTGTGTATCTGTCTGTCAGTCTGCCTGTTTGTGTGTCTACCTGTGGCACCGTAGATCCTAAACGAATGGAACGATTACGATGTGGTTTTTTTGTTTAAAAGCTGACGTGATCGACATGGTTCTTAGCTACAATTCACGAAAATTTGTTCAGGCGAATCAAAGTCATCAGCACTTTTTGCGTCGAGAGTTGCTGAAAATTTTGATAATTTTAATAATCTAAACAAAGATTGGAACCATTTCACGTGGACCATATCCATGGTGACCATTTTCTAAAGAAAGACTGGAACCATTTCACGCGGACCATATCCATGGTGATCATTTTCTAAAGAAAGACTGGAATCACTTCACGTGGACCATATCCACGGTGACCATTTTCTAAATGTTATGTCTGCCCTTTCCTCGGCAGATAGTAATTATTAAATACGATTCTTTGAATATAAAAGTGTTTATTTACTGGAATAACCTAGCTGGTTAGCTACGACTGTTTACTATTCGGGGGTAGGTAAATCTCTGGAGCCTTGCCACGGGAGCTCGCAAAGTATATCTCTGAGACTGCTTCTTGTACGCCAATGCCATCTGGCGAGCTATGGTGCAAGCTACATGCTTACCGCCATCTAATGTATTCTTTCCATATGAAATACTTAATTACTCTACATCACACCCTCCCCCACCTAACCTCAAGCCCTGGCTACAATAAATACAAGACATGTTCTTTTCAAAGAAGTTATACAATTTGACAAAAAAATAGGATTTTAAATATTTCATTTATACACGATTTTATACACTAAATTCAACCAAACATAGTCATGATTTTAAATATTTCAACTTAAATATTTCTGTTTCTCTGGGAGGGACCTTTATGAACGCCTTGAACGGAGCCTTCCTTCCCAAGGTCTTAGTTGAGTAGTTTGCTCTCGATCATCCGCTGGTAATCTGAAATCAAGAGAACTCCACGTTAGCCCCTTCAACAAAGCTGAGGTCCCCAACTCGTCTGAAGCGCATTTCGTGACCTCAGACGGGGTGGGTGGGTTATTATCTTCACTCTCCTCTTCCCATTTCACAGATAAACTCTTTAACTGATCAATATGCCTCTTCCAAGTTAACGGAGTACCACAGATCCTAACGATATAAACTTTTTTACCCACTTTCCTTTCTACAATACCTCTAACCCAACCAACTTTATTCACCTGACGGAAGTCCTTGACCAGACACTTCTGTCCAACATGTAAATTCCTAATTTTTACGCCCCCATAATTCCTTATTTGATTATCTTGACTCCTTTTTATATTATCGTTAGCTATTTTTCTCTGTTCTGACACATCTTCCTGAGTGGTTTTAGGAATTAAACTACTGAAAGTTGATTTCAGTCTCCTACCAAACATCAAGACTGCCGGTTCTAATCCCGTTGTGCAATGTGGCGAATTTCGATAATCCGATAGAAAATCACATAATCTACTTTCATAATTTACTGGAAAATTATTCCTAACCATAATTTTTTTTAAAAAATTTTTTACCGTTCTAACTGAATTTTCAGCTTGTCCATTACACTGAGGGAATTTTACCGGTGAATTTAAAAATTCTATGTTATTCTCTTTAAGAAATTCTTTAAACTCTACACTAGAAAATGCTGTTCCATTATCCGAAACTAGGCAATCAGGGTTACCAAAATTAGAGAAAATTCTTCTCAATTCCTTAATCGTGTTAAACGAATCCGCCCTTGGAACCTCTAAGCAATCGATCCACTTGGAAAAAGCGTCACAAATTACAAGAAACATTTTTTCTGCTACCGGTCCGCAGTAGTCTACATGCACCCTACTCCAAGTTGCCCCAGGGTTCGGCCACACTGACAAATGACTCTTAGAAGGTGCCGGCCTCATAGCCGCGCAATCATCACATTTTAGAACCATTCTTTCAATGTCATTGTTCAGTGATGGCCACCAAAAATAAGCTTTTGCTAGGCCCTTCATTTTAACTATTCCTAAATGAGATCTGTGTTATAACTCTAGCACATGTTCTTGTAAGGAACTCGGAATGACAATTCTATGTTGCCAGAAAAGGCAATCCTTGACTATGGACATTTCGTTTCTCTTAACCCAGAATCTCCACAGTACATCATCTCGACCAACTCGTTTTGGCCAGCCCTTACGCAAACACGTTAAAACTTCCTGAATAACCGTGTCTGTCTCTATAGCTGTGGAAATGAGCTTGATATCTATGTGCTCGCATTTATCTACATAACACACAAAATCTGATCCATAATCATCTTCAAATTCTTCTTGAGAATTTTCTACCGGAAGCCGAAACTTTTCTCCATTCCTCATTTGCGGCGTCACTAAATTAATTGTCTCCTGAGAAGTTATCCCAAGATCGAAACATTCCATAAAATCTCTCCCCACAACTAATTCTGTTCCTTTTATTACTACAATAAAATTAATATTTTTGTTCCTACCCTTAAATTTCACATCAAAAATCGCCTTTCCTACGACTTTTAAACGATTATTTCCATAACCTGAAATAATCCGCTTGTTTTGTGACAAAATGATTGAACTGTCGTTTAAAAATACCCTCCGGCATCACACATAAAGATGAACCGGAATCAATCATTGCCGTAAACTTCTTGTTATTAATTTCAATTTCAGCAGTAATCGGACTAATTGACGCAACTAAAACTTTACTATCCCTGTGATTTTCAAAAATGGGATTTATAGGATTATTCTTGCAGAATTTCTGTAAATGCCCAACGCCCTTACATTTAAAACATTTCGCATTACGAAATTTACAATCAAACGATAGATGATCATTCCTTTTGCAAATAAAACACTGTTTTTTAACACTACCCACGGGTGATCTAAAATTCGTACCTGAATTTGATCCTAACCTATAAGCTGGTTTCGTGTTAAAACTACCCTTGGGGCTCGTCGATCGTTCCCTACGCTGATCTCGCTTGAACCCATCGCTAGTAACTCGTTTTTTTACTAGGTTTACTTCTGATTTTACTGTATTAGCACTATCCAAAGTTGACATACTAACTGCAAGTCCTTCTATTTCATTAAACGACAACGTTTGCCCTTCTACGAAAATTTTCTCCTTCGCGCGTCCCGGTAACAACCCGATTGTAAACATGTCTATGAGGTTTTTTTCAAGCCTCGTTTCGAATTGACAATACGTTGCTAAAGAACGAAGTCTAACCGCGAAATCTCTTATCGTCTCGCCTTGTTGTTGCCTCGCTAAAAAAAAATTCTCCCGTTCTTTAAAAACTGAACGATTTTTGTTACAATGTTTGTCGAGAAGCGCTAAAAGTTTATCAAAAGATAAGTCCGTTACTTTACTTGGAAAACACAGATTAATTAGTAAGGTCAACGTTTCTGATTCTAGGAGATTCAATAAAAAAGCCCGTTTTTTCTCCACAGACGCTTTGTCATCATGGATCACGAAAAATTGCTCTATCCGAAGTCGAAACAACCCCCAGTCTCCGGAGAGATGGCAAAACGGTGGTATTCTACCCGATTCCATAACTCCCAACAAATAAATCGGCAAAGAAAAATCAACAAGAAAACAATAACAAATAATCCCTCTCAAAGAATCAAAAATACTTATCTCAGGAACTCTTCTGGTCTCCCTCTGGGTTTTATCCTTGTCCTCTGATTAATCCAATGATCCACAGATTCGTCCTTGAACTATTAACCCAATGATCCGTTTTGACCTTGAAACTTCTGATTAATCCAATGATCCACAACCAGATCGCCTCCTTGCGGTATTTCACTTCTGTTCCTAAAACAAAAATCTTCTTATGCAGCCCGTAGCCACGGAACCAAATGCTCCTTAATCTCGAGCAGAATCTCTTCCGATTCCTTGCCAAAACTGCAAGTCACTCCAGCAGTGACTTAGTCCTCCGTGTCCAGCACCAATTATTATTCGCACGCGTAACTTTCACACAATTTTACTTATACGGCTGCGCCAATTGTTATGTCTGCCCTTTCCTCGGCAGATAGTAATTATTAAATACGGTTCTTTGAATATAAAAGTGTTTATTTACTGGAATAACCTAGCTGGTTAGCTACGACTGTTTACTATTCGGGGGTAGGTAAATCTCTGGAGCCTTGCCACGGGAGCTCGCAAAGTATATCTCTGAGACTGCTTCTTGTACGCCAATGCCATCTGGCGAGCTATGGTGCAAGCTACATGCTTACCGCCATCTATCGTATTCTTTCCATATGAAATACTTAATTACTCTACATCACACTAAAGAAATACTGGAACCATTCCACGTGGACCGTATCCACGGTGACCATTTTTTAAAGAAAGACTGGAACCATTTCACGTGGTCCATATCAACGGAGACCATTTTCTAAACAAAGATTGGAACTGTTACACGTGGACCATATCCGCGGTGACCATTTTATAAAGAAAGACTAAAACCATTTCACAAGGACCATATCCACGGTGACCATTTTCTAAAGAAAGACTGGAATCATTTCACGTGGACCATATCCACGGTGACCACTTTCTAAAGCAAGACTGGAACGATCTTGCGTAGACCATATCCACAGTGACCATTTTCTAAAGAAAGACTGGAATCATTTCACGTGGAGCATATCCATTGTAATACTCCTCCTTTTACCTCTTTTAACTTGCTTAAATATATAAAACTCTCCTGGTCATCGGCAAGTCACACAAGCCTTCATGAAAATTGGACCCTTATTTTCTTTGATAACTACGGAAAGCTACTTAAAGCTCCCTTGTACTACATACCTTTAGAGATATATGTACTTAACTAATTAATACGTTATTTACGACCTTGAACGTAAATATTTTCGTATTTATGTTGTAATTAAACTCCATCAAACGTTGTGTAATTTTTTTGATTTATGATATGGGACTTTAATTACTTTCATTTTGTGGTAACCCTTTGATTCTAAACAGAGCGTTGAGTTTCAAACTGTACTGGTCTCTCCCTTGCAAATCTAACTTTAAATAATTTCTCTAAATGAGCTAACTTTCCTCCGTCGCTTATTATGTTTCCATACATCCTAACGAACTCGTAAATAAACTGTAGTAATCGAAAATACGCATGTTTAAATGAACAGATAATTAAGAATGACTCAAATGGTTAATTGTTAGTAAATTTGATAATGATGGTTTTATGTCTGCCTGGCTCCCCTCCACTATGATTCAGCTGCTATAAGGTACATATAAAGATGGTTTTAGTAGGTTAATGTAATTAATAGATTGCATATTAGACGAACTCAGAATACCCTTTTTCTGCCGAAAATTTGGCTCCTATCCTCCTACAAGTAAACCAGGTGATCAGATTCTTACTAGAAATTCGCACAATCTTCTGGCGCGGATCGGTTAATTGATACCTAAGTTATCGCGTCCTAACCGTCCTTCCTTTTGCCATCATGCACTGCCTTCAGGTCGTCATCCGAGCCTAGATACCCCCAAATTCCTACTCCTCCAAGGTCTACTATTTACTTAGGGCGAACCGGTTTCGTCCTATATGCAATCATATACTCACGGTGTTTTGCAGAGTTACGGGTCGTGAATCCTCCCTCCACGTACAAGAAATGATGTGAGAGTAACTCTGTCGAGTCTAAAACGCTAGCTGTAAGCGGGTCCACATTATCCAATGTACAGTACATACAAAGATATACATATAAACATACGTTTGGGTAGGATTATAACTCGCAATTTTGAGGCTAGCTAGTCTCAAATCCCGAGCTCGGATTTCGTGAAAAGGAATTCTGCACAAAACCTTAGCCGATGACCGAATATATACATACCAAGAGTGGGAAATATTAATAAATACTAGTAGAATAAGAAATTATCTCGGTTTGTTCTGGAGTGCCGAAAATTCCAAGCTTTTTGATTTGTTTGGTTGACAATTTTATTTAAGAGATTGCCATCTCTATTATGTGTTTGGTTAATGGTCCTTGGATTTTTAAGGAGCGACCACTGCCTCCTATTGTTGAACTGTTTTCTAAATTTTCCCCCAAGGTTCAACTTTTGGTAAAATTTTTACTATCCCGTGATTTTTCAGTTGTCTCATGTAACTGATTGATACTTTTTATTAGGCTATCCCGTGATTTTTCAACTGCTTCTTGTAAATGATTGATGTCTATGAGAGTAATTACTCCACAAAATTTTACTCGAATCTTCCTTGTAATTCTTCAATACTCTTCTATTTGACTCTCCCGTGATTTGTCAACTGTTTCATGTAAATGATTGATACCTACGAGAGTAATTGTTCTATAAATTTCTCCTCGAATATTCCATGTAATTCTTCAATACACTCCTAAACTAACCCGTGATTTTCCAAATGATTGTTGTACCTATTATTTGTCTAGCTATAATAAATCTGTTTACTTTCAATTGTTCAGTTCAAAATTTATCTCTTCATGTTCAAATTAAAGATTGTGTTTAAAACTTTTTCTATAATTGCGCAACTTCATGGCTTTGCCTCATTCTAAAAGTTAATATTAATACCTGTCAACTACCTATTATATACCCAAGGACATACTCCTTTAAAGCATCTGTCCCAGTGCCCCTATGACCGAGTTGTTTTATAAACAATTTTAATTATGTAAACATTACCGCTGTCCTCGTGACCTAGATTCCAAACATGAGATATTTGTTTACTTTTAAAACAATCTCGAACGTGAGATTTACGGTCCTAAATTTCCTTTTGAATTTAATAGTGGTAATTTCTTTTTTGCAATTGCCCTAACCTGATCCCAAATAAATATAGTTATAATTTACATACATATACATATACATATATATATTTTGCCTCAATAAATAAATATACTGATATATACAATTATATTATAATCAAAATAAATTCTAATATCATAACTCATTTTTTTATCATTTTATATTAGCTGAAATTATAATAGTACATATATTAATAAAATAAGTATAAAATATAAACTTTAAATTTTTTCTAGCACACAACTCTTTTTTAAATAGCATAATGCGTTCTAAGTAGGTATTAGTAATCGATACCTTTTACTTTAATTTAAGTGTGTTTCTTTTTGATTAAAATTTTCTTGGGATAAATATAAATATATAAATATACATACTTTATATATAATATTTCAATATCGGTACATATCACATATTAAGCAAGTAATACTTTGTTATAAAATTAATTCAAATACCAACTGTCTGCTGCATGCCGCTCTCTCCTTGGAACCTAGAAAATATTTATACTTTATATAACTTACCCCAAAAGGTCTCTTTCCATCCGGGTGCTACACGGGAAAACCTTGTTATGTTTCCTTACCTAATGCCTACTCCTATGTTATCAACTAAATTCAAATAAAATTTTTCCGACTTCAATTTTATTTTATTCCCGTTTAATCTATCTAAATTAAATGATGTTTATCGTTCTAACTGCATTTTATTTCAAAACCCGTTGATTAAATAACTTTTTAATGATAGTTACTTCACGATTAATTTCGAAATGGTAAATCGTTACTTTTATTTAGCAATAAAATATCATTATGTATTATCATTCATTTTATTTTAATTTATTTTTTTTTCCAAATTTTTGAATCTAATAGTAGATTAACACTTTGTGGTAGGAATGTGCCGCCCAATTGTAAATTATTTAGCCGAATTATTCTGAGGTGAGATTTTATCCATTTAATTAAATCGGAAATTATTATTAAACACTGTTTTTTTTTTTATTTTTATCCTGCTACATCAACTACACTTTGACTATAGCACTTTATTCTCCCTAAATTTTATAATTTTTACGAGTAGAATTATTTCGACTACACTATTTTTTTAAATTAATAAAAGACTGATACTTAATTTAAAACACTCAATTTAATTAAAGATTTTCGTTGAATTTTTCCGTTTAACTGGATGCACTTATTTATTTATTATCTCTTTTCGATTTGCACTGTTTTTTAAATAATTAATTTAAATATTTGATATTTAATAGAACTCTTTCCGTTTAAACTGGACACACGTATTTAATTATAACTTATTTGTATTCAATTATCACATCACTTTATTCATCTATTTCATTGATTTTTGATTTTCACGAAATTTCTAAGTCCCAAAAATACAATATTTATTGATTATAAAAACCGAATTTTTCATTAAACAAAATCACAGCACTTTTAGCTTTTCACAAATAAATAGAACGTAAACTTTATTTTTATTTTCTCTGACTTGAACTGCAAACTTATTTTTTTTTAAAGACACTGGCTTGAATATGAAATTTTCCTAAGTCCACAATTCCTAATCACTTAGAATTTTTTTCACAAGTAATTACCGAGCGTTTTCGTCGCGACTCACGAACTTTCAACTTTTCACAACCGGCGCTGACTAACGAAAAATGCCTGAGTTCTATTTTTTTATACCCCTCTCAGGTCCAAAAGATTGTATCTGAATTTCCTGTGACAAAACAATCCCATGTCTATCGACTCGCAAACACTTGAAATTATCTCACCATTATCGAGTAATGTTCCTTAAGCCCTATTTCAATTGTCTCATTGCTTCCTCTCTCTCATTTTCATACCTACAAGATCCGGATTCAGTTACTTTGTTTTAAATTGCCCTATCGTTCTTTGTGCCGTTGGTCATACAAAATTAGCTTGAATTTCATAATTTTTTAGTTATTTTTTTTCTCAATTCGTAAAAAGTCCGTCTTCGATAACTATATTTACGTCTCGATTTTTCCGTACCTATCACAAATCATGATTATCTCCATATCGAAATGTTTACTATGCAATTTTGAGTTGCAATTTATATAAATTCTACTCTATCTCACTGCTACTTGTATGAATTTTTCCATTAAAACCCGTATTTTCTCTATTCACGTAGTATATCTGAATTTTCCCCTTTCCCCTAGAATTTTCTTGTATTCACAACACTCTTCCTACGAATTTCCTATTTTATCCTTACGTTAGTATCCACATCTATATGATTAGTTACATTCCAAGCCAAATTTATTGTTTTCATCGATACTTCTGAATTTTCATGAGTTTTCCTTACGGAATCATCTTTTAATTGTTTTTATTTTCTTTTTTACTACCCCCCATTTCGCCTTCGATGTATGTCACCTCTTAGAAAATTTCATTTTCTATATACTACTACTTTTTATGTTATTTTTCACATTTTTTATAGGAGAAACTTCCACTTCGGCCCTTAAATTCCTGTCATTTTTATTACGTTCTATGGGTCATCCTCCAAATTTCGTCCCTTTCTCCCCTAAATCCACATTAATTTAAAATTTGACGTCTGTTTATGTCTGGGTTTTCGAGGTGTTGATCAATAACTCAGCATTTATTCGAGGGTAATAAAATCTAATCGTTTTTTAGTTTGAGTAAACTGTCCATACGACCAATGATAATTTTTATCGTCCCAAAAGCCATTAAAATGGGTTTAATCGCCTAATACCATGTTCGTTTTCTTATTGTTTGAACAACAAAATCACGTGTGAGGTCGTCAACTCAAATAATGTTTCATTTTTCCTTGCAGTCTGTCCTATCTCCCATAGAATTCTCCTCAAACAATTGACGTAAAACAACCCTTTTTGTTTGCTTTATCTAACGCAATGTAACTAGAATGACCTCCCTATTCCAAATATATAACGATATCTATTTAAACTCGTCTGAAAACGCAAAATTAAGTCGAAATCTTATATTTTTCAATAAACACTTCCATTTAAACGTCCATTTTTTTCATTAGATTATCTTTTCAAATCGTTTTCCTTGACTCTATTGCTTCATCTAAAAGTGACATTCCTAATTTCCAGCGTTTCCCTTTCCTTTTAAATGTTAAACGTACGTTTTCCTCTTAATCAGGCCTCCTTGACTTTCTACGTACTCGCTACACAACTGAATATCCTTACAGTAGCTTTTCTTACGTTTTACACGTCTTTTCTTTAATTTTCCTCTGATCATAATTTTTTTGCTACTTTCTTGCATAATTTTTCCAACATAATATGGATTAATTTGCTCGTTAACGGCGGTTGTCAATACCTTTATTGCACTGATTGTTTATCTTACATCTAGGGTCATCGTACCCGATGCACCGGGCGTGAGACCCTGTTTACATTATAGTGTATTGATCTTTCCTTTGATGACGATATTTTTTTCCATAAATCTCTGATTAATTGCCTAGTTCAAAGTCCATCTCTTTGTTCAAAATATGAATACGCCCTCCGCTTTGTGATTGGTTTGATCAATTATTTATAGCTTTCTGCTTATACCTGATTGGCTGTTGGTTTCAACTATTTATTTTCGAGCTTAAGAAAGGGTCTTTCCCTGTCTCGTGACGATTTTTAATACCATCTGTGATCTTTTTACCAAAATTCATCTCAATCTGTTTAATTTATAGGTCCCTACTGTCAACAAGAATTCAATTTACTTTGATCCGATAGATGTCGCAAGTGTGTCCGTTTTATAAGTAATTGGTATTTTCTTTTTAAATTAAAGGGGTAGGCTACGATATTTTCTTATTTGCACTGGTGATTAATGCAATACATCACACCATGCTGACCATTTTCTAAAGGAACCCAATTCACGCGGACCGTATCAATGGAGACCATTTTCTACATTTTACTTTAAGGATATTTTTGTTGATACATATCATATTTTGAGAATATTTGTGTGCACCTTAAGGATAATTTTCAGGATATCAGGAGTTATTTTTGAGCATTATTGTGTATATTTTAAAGATATTTTTGTTGATATCGGTGGGAATTTTTGAGTAATTTTGTTGATACTTCAAGGACATTTTTGTTGATATCAGTGAATATTTTTCAGCATATTTCTAGATACCTCAACCCTAGAGTAGTTGCGATTTTCCGTGAAACGCGGGTGCTCGCGTAGAGAGCATTTTGCCGTCCATACTTAAAATTATTATTTTTTAAAAATAATAGTTAAACACATTTGCAATGATTTTAAGAGGATAGAATAAAATATAAACTGTCAGGAAAAGTAAAGTAACATTTATTAAAGTTTTATTCTTAGTATTAGAAAAAAAATGTCTAGGAAAATCTGAGGTAAAATTTCTTGAATTTTAACAACTTCTTTGTCTTAACCTTCATAAAAAAAAGAAAAATGAAACTTGATAACAAAATTAAACGTAATCAATATCTACGACATGTATTTTAGCAAAACAGTCCTGACATATATTGTACGTACACAATGTTCGGTCATTGCACACTATTGCATCCTTTTTTGGTCCTTCTATTTTTCTGCGCATAAACCTTAAACGGACATACCGCGCATAAACCTTCTCTACCTGAGGGTAAATTTGTATGTTCCCATGGCACAAATCAGGTGATTTGGTTTTTCAGCTGTTTCTGCAAAGTGTCTTCGTCGGATCTTCTAATTGGTTTTATTTTGGCTATTTAATACTATGCACAAACTGAAATAAATGACTGTCGATTTCCCGGTTGTTATATTTTACAATTGCGTTATTATATTATCTTGTTCACTATGTTTTAAAAAATGTATATAATTGCCTTGCGATTTGTTTTGTTAATAATGACCATACTACCTGTTAATTTATGCCATGTTCCTTGTTTTGTTTTGTTTGTCATTAACTGTTTCAATGTTTTACTGGATGAACTGAACTCAATTTTTTTTTTCCCTAACCCCATACGGGGGTGTGCTGGACCTCGTCCCTGCTTCATCTTTAGTTACATTACTAATTTTGCAGATCCTTCTCAAATCATCTGCGCCTCCCCCAATGACATGTGCAGGCTTGAGGCTTGATCAGACGATCTTGACTATCCTTTGTCCTGCCTCTGACTACCCAACGCTGAATTTTCTTTTAGTCTTCGGGTATTTTACCCCAAATATTCAGTTAACATTCTTTGAGGCTTCACTGAGTGGTTGGCTAAGGGACACGGAAGCTAAGTGTAGTTTTTGATCAGACCGAAAGCCATTCACATTTTTTGTTGGTACTTGCCAATTGATTTGAGATTTATTGTATTACTTTATGTTCTCTATTTTATGCAGGTGCTTGCGGGTTTTTACAGATGCAATGCCGCCTCATGAATGACTTTTTCTTTTGCCCTGTTTAATTTATCTTTGTTTTACTAACCTATTTTTTGCATTTTGTTTTTCCTGTTAAGCACTTGCATACTGCTTACTAACAACGTATGCATGGACACTGGAGGTCTAGATTCGTTAAAAATAAATAAATGTAGCTTCGTTTAATAAAAAAAATTAGAATCTTGCGAGAGCCTTGAAGGAGTAACCATCAGTTACTTATACCAGGGCGGGTAAGAGGTGGATTACCTCCACTGTCGATTTCCCGAATATTAATAAATGTGGTCTAGTAATAACCAGAGCAATTTCTTTCAAAAAATTTCTTCGTAATTGGGAGGCGGGAATTGTTACCGCCGCGTTCATTGAACTCATACCGGGAATAATTTATTTATTACTATTGGAACAAATTTTATCGACATTTCTTTTTAATATGAATACCCTCCAAGAGTCCCAAGTCCCAACTGCTCTCGACCGCCTGCTGCCAATGAGACTATGGCATCCCTAATTGGGGTATGTTGTGAGGTTGAAGATACGTGGGGAGGGGAAGGATATGGGGGAGAAGATGAGGAAGTACCTGAGTATTCAGATCTAGTCATCAATGCAAAAGCCATTTCAAGCAACGTTCAACCAACCACCTCGGGTAGCGGGTTCAAATCACTAGTCGAGAGTCATTCAACAAAACCTTGAACAGAATAGATATATTGATTCAGATTTTTGTAAAACCTGAATTACTTAAATTACTCTCTTGTTGCTCTATCACAGGTTTGTTGGGTAGGGTCGTTTTTACGTAGGAAACCCAATTGTGAAAATATTTGCTATAAATGTTCCCTCCATCCTATTTCATTATAATCTCTTCAAGAACCGATTTCACTATGCAAGATCACACTATTTTTATTTCCTCAAAAATACTTTGATCCCAGCATTTCCAAAGATTTTTTTTACATGATTTCCACACAGGAGGCCCTGAGGAAAATAATTTCCCATCAGGGCCTATGTCATCTTTGGGGATGCTGTGTGGAGGGTTTTTTTTAAGGAAAAGGAGAAGAGGAGAGTTTTGAGAAGGAAAAGGGTTTAAGGGGTGGGTAGGAATCTGGGTTTCAGTATGTCCTGGTCATCCGTCTCCAAGACCTGGACAAACCTCACCTCATGAACCCGGGCACCCCTGCTAAATCAACAAACGTAGCGAACCACTTGGGGTGACCTAAGACGGCAAAAGCTTTTAAGAAAATCTAGGTCTCAGTAATATTTAATTTTATTACGTACAGGCAGATGTTATGTACGTGTTAGCTGTGATAAGTAACTCATTACACCGATATTATTTATAAACATGAATTTAGGTAATCTGATAAGAAAAATGTATTTAATCAAGATAAAAACTGAAATAATTGTTACGATTTACTACAACAAATATCACCGTAAATAGATAGAAACCAACATTAAAAATGAACAGAGAGATCAATGTTAGAATTCTGAAAAGACAAAATTATTTTCATTCTCGTCACACGGATCGATATTACATAACAACGTTTAGTTTTAAAGGTTTTCAAACAACACCGTGTTATTTTTGTTTTGAAAAGTTTTAATTTTCGATGTACATTTGTTACTTTAATTTTAATTTTTTTGCGACCGGTTTCGACACGTCCGTATCATTAATTAGGCGGGGGTAGTGGGAGGGGGGAATTTGGTGGAGGGGGAGGACGGTGGGAGGAGTCAAAATTACATGGAAGCATCGTAAGCAGAGGTGATTTACATGGTGCTATTATTTTATTAAGTAAATTAAGTTTACATTTAATTTTTTTGTTAATTTCTAAAGTTTCTAACGCGCACAAATTAAAATATGAATTTACATTGCAATGTTTAAACTTAGTTTTTTTCTTATGATACCCCCGCCTAATTAATTGTGTACTTGTATAGAATTTTTAAGTTAGTTTTAAGTTTGCTCGTTAATGATACGGACGTGTCGAAACCGGTCGCAAAAAAATTTAAAATTAAAGTAACAAATGTACATCGAAAATTAAAACTTTTCAAAACAAAAATGTCTAGAAATTGTTACATAGTCAGTGCCCAAGAAATACAAAAAACACCGTGTTATTTATTTATTTAATGCCCGTAGAGCTTTTACAGGATTGGTAGTACAATTTTTTACGTGACAGATACTTAGAAATTTAAGACAAAAATAAAATCGCACAAAAATACAAGAAACAAAAATTAAAAATTACAGCGATTTCAAAATACAAGATATGTTTAGGAATAGTGTTGGAATACATATTTTATGTGATCCACAAAACTCGCGAAGTTATACCGTTACTTTATGAGAAAAATAATTATTGTGCATTGGTGGCAGACTTAGCTAGTCTAAGTGGCAGTTGCGGTCGGTAAGTTTGCAGTGAACTAGTGTGTTAAGGTTGAAAAATAAGACGTTATTGATGTTGTATTTTTATGTTGTGTTTTTCATAATTTATTTTTTGTATGAATGGTTGTAACAATTTTACTTGTTACCCCAATTAACCATTAATGTTGACTCGTAAGAAGTTTGATTTTGAATGTTGACTCATCGAGTTACTCGAGATGTTTATACTGGAGACAGTGGCGACATCTGGTGAATGGAAACGACGCGACGGTGGCACTCAACGGATTTTGCGAGAAGAAGGAAGTGGTTCCTGGATCTCCGGCTGACATCGTGAGGCGTTAGTTATTTTTTACCTGATACTGGTTTTTAGAATTTAAAGATTACAATGTTCTAATATAATGGTCATGTTTACTAGACTGACCTGGCGCCCGACATATTCTCAATATTCAAGGTTGGTACCGGTGTTTGAACATTACTGTCACACATCACAGATTTATTTCTTCTTAATTATTATTTTGTTAGCTTTATCATCCCAAGAGATTCTCACAAGGAACCTTGGACCACGACCTGAGATATATTTATATTGATCATTTAATGATAAGAGTCTCTAATTTAAGAAAAGGTATTTGCTGTGTTATAGAATCCAATAAATGATAACGATGATTGATTGGTTTCATTACAACCCTAGATTTACAAATTGAATTGCAAAATCAATTAAATTATATAGTTTCAGGATTCTTTCAGTTAGGGGATGCGCCGCTTCCGTCGACTTTTTCCAGTCAGCTACTTTGGGATTTACCGAATTCAGAATTTGCCGGGACATAATATACCTATGTTCTTCCTTCGAATACTATTTGTGCTACTAAAATGTTTAAAAAATATTAAACAAAAACACATGTTTTTAAACGACACTCTGTGCCGTAAATTTAAATAAATTAATAAATACGCTCCATATGTGTTGATTTTTAAGATAATCTTCTTACATTTGCCAAGTTGAAAAGGTATTTATGTAAGAAATTTCCTCCATAGAAAAAAATACGCAAGTGTGCTTCAAAAATAATAAAAAATAAACCAGGTTCTTTTCTGATTTCTGTGAAGAGATTTTTGCTCTATTTTAAATAAGTCATTAAATATTTTCGCTGCCTATTAATTATAATCGTTTTTATAATGTAAGTGCGCTCCATAATACATTCCCATTATTTTTTAACGCTTACTGCAGAGTCCTGCTCAACGGGAATATTGAATACGTACCAACTTCTTTTCGAAAAGCAATATTTTTCTTACCTAACTGCTTGTCGCCAAAAAATGTAAAAATACGTTTAATTGTGATGCCATGGGTATTTTCGTAATGACTTTTGCGAAATTAATAACATAAGGACTATTATATTTCGCAATGAAAGACAAAACCAGACGAACGACTTAATCCGTGCCATTCGATAAACCTGTTAGTCGAAGCAAGTCAAATTTATTTTTTAATTGTCATTTATTATTCATCGAATTCAGGAATATTTTTTCATAACTCGTACTGTGGCGAAGTATTCTGGAGGAAACTAAAGAAAAAATGTTTAAGAACGGAAGAATTCAATCAACGGTGATTTAAAAGTTCAATTTAAGTGTTTTAACTGAATAATTTCTCGTTGAATAATACATAGTTACTTTAATTGAATGTAAGTCGCGATTTTTATGATATCGCCCTCTTCTATCGGATTTTTACTGTTAGGATAGTGTTTGTTTACTACATAGACGGAAATAAATTGTAACAGACTTACTAAATTACAGACTTATTGAATACTCTGTGAAACTCTGTGAAATTAGAATACTTAACGCTATATACATAATTCAAAACTAAAACCTTTCAAACTAAACTTTCATGTTCTTACAGTCTCAATCAACGATATTAATTAACCATATCTTCAACAAACTAAATACGCGGGAAACGTTCGCGCGGCTTATATATCAAGTATATATCAAGTTATAATCAAAAGTTATATATCAAGTATATATCAAGTTATAATCAAAAGTTATTTGAGCTACTTTATTTATTTTTGCTTTAAATGATAAGAAATACCTAGTCCGTTAAAGATTTTAATGTTTCATGATTTTAGAGGCAACTTGAGCAATTATTTGTGAGTAAATAAAAAACATGAAATTTTTTTTTTACTATATTTATCATATTATCATCATCATTATCATCATTACATCATTATCATTATCATCATCATTATCATTACATAGTATAAAATGAAGTCGCTCAAAATGTATGTGCGCGTTAATCTTTTAAACTACGCAAAGGATTTTCATACGGTTTTCACCAATAGATAGAGTGATTGAAGAGGAATGTTTATATGTATAATACATGTAAATTATATTAGAGTAAAGCCGAGAAATTTAAAGAAAACATATTTTTGTGTGATTTAAAACGGCTGGCGGGCCGTACTATAGTCGCTTATGAAATTCGTTCGTTCGAAGTTAATAAATCGTAAAAATTTGTGCTGCACTCGTTCAATATTTTTATATGAATTTGATAATATGGGGACCAAACTATGGAATTGTATTCCAGCAAGCTGCGAACTAGTGCCAAATATACAATTTTTATAACTTCTAGTGAATCAAAGTCTTTGGTTATTTCTTGTATGTCATTTATAAAATTTAATTGGGTGTCAAATATAACTCCAAGATCCCTGATTTCTTTGACTTTTTCTAAGATTTTGTTACTTATTGTGTATTTGAAAGATAACGGGGTCTTTGGTATACAAAAAGTTAGAGTCTTACATTTATCGATATTGAGGAATAAGTTGTTTGCAACACTCCAATTGTGTAATGGCGTTGTGTTTCGTTAGCCACAGCAACGTGTGGCCGGGTCTGCTAGTTTTAAATAAAATGATGAAATGTAAAATAAAAATTAAAACTTTATAAAAAAATAATTTTCATGGGTGTACCTAAATTTAAAATACAAATTACCAATTTACATCGGAACAAAAGTTTGTCGTTTACGTATTAATTACCACCAAAAATGCACTTTTAACAACGTTTTATTTTCTTTGTCATAATAATTTTTAAATAAATATAGCAACTTTTTTTATGTTATTACTCGTAAATAATTGCTCCATGTTGCTTCTAAAATCATGAAACATTTAAATCTTTAATCGACTATTACTCACTCAAAGCAAAAATAAATAAAGCAGCTCACATCTGTACTAGAAATTTGATATTATTTTTGATAAGAAAAATAGTTTTTCAGTTTAGTTGGGTATTTGATCTTAAAACCAAAATTAAAATTTGTATGAAACGGGCAGAAACGAGCCGCGCAAAGGTTCCTTTTAACCCTCTGGAAGGGTTTTTTTTACAGAATTTGAACAATTCATCAAATTCGAAGTTAAAATTCAAGTTCTGTGGAAGTTAAATTTGAGTTTAAACATATAAGGCACGTTGTATTCCTAATAAACGAAAAAAAATATATAGCACCGCAAAACAAAAAGAAAACCATTTAAACAATGTGCATATACAAAGGACTTCAGTAGAACCAAGCGAATTCTCTAAGCATCTTGACTATTTCTATTACTTCACATAATCATCTGCCAAACATTTTAACAAATTTCAAATGAACAATTGGTATCGAAGAATAAGATAATACTGTTTTTTTTAATAAATCTAAAAGAGAAAAATAAATGAAAAGGTGACGGTCGCAATTGGGAATCAAACCAGGATCTCTTGTCCTACCGGGACAAACGCCAACGAACTCGGCAATCGGAACCTATTATTTTAAGTCATTTTTGAAGATCTCATTTTTAAAATACAGGATTAACAATATTATTCTACCCTTTCAATATTTTTGTACTATATCCCTTTATTTCTGTGTCTTGTTTTGTTTCATTTTTCGTTGATATGTATTAGTAGATATTATCTTCTTTTTCAATGACTTACTACATGATAATTATAAAAAAAAAACTGGTTTGCCATTAAAATAGAAGCTTTATTAATTCATAAAATAATTTTGAGACTCATACATGTATACCCACAAAGAGTTATAATTTTTTAACCATTCTGTAGTCATACAAGCATAAAATCGATCGATTTTATCAAAGTCTCAACCTTGCTCTAAATACTTTTTTGACATAAAATTAAAATTTTCATGAAAATATTTAGTTCGCAAGGCTTGCACCGGAAACCCGAAGCTTTCATTACAGTAAGCGAAGAAAAAGCATGTTCTAATTTTAAAATGTGATTTTTCATCAATCTCGTCAATCAAGCAATATTGACAGAAGTCGGAAATGAATATTTGGGATTAGGAGAGCAGAAATAGGGGGGGAGGGGGTGCCAGAATCTGGATAAACGGGGGGAAAGGAGACAGGAAAGGTATCGGTGGGATTTGTAGCGTGTAATTAATTTCACGTCCGGTAAGGCGGTATAATTGGGGCCCGCGGCTTCTCAATAAAAAATGCTAATTTTAGCGGTGTAATTATGAAAAATCGTGATTTTTCAGGAAATATATAACTGGATATTCTTAATTTGTGGTAAGAAATAAGAATTAAATATTAATTTTCTCCTTCGTGCAGAAAAAACAAGTTAGATACTATTATTACATAAAGGTAGTAGGTAGGTATACAATTTCGTGCAAAACCGTGGTTTCATTGTCATTTGTCGTAATCTTGAGGTGATTTTTCACAATAACGGCGCTCTACAAATTATTCAATTATTATTGAGATTTAATTTTGGTTTTAAGTTTTGATAAAAACGGTCGGTTTTTATATTACTTTTTACCATACCTTTTATAGAGATACAAGAGTCCAAATCTATATATATAACAATTTAAAAATGTTTGTATGTCCCCTATGCGTTGCTAAACCATTCATCCGATTGCGATGAAACTTTGGGGATTTGATGTGTGCATGCCCGCGATGTTTCCTAAATATATAATAGTGAGTTCTGGCATTATGAAATTTGTATTAAAAACATGCAATAGGTGGCACGCGAGCTATTTGAAAATTGAATATATCGGAACTGAATGTATGGAAGGGTAGGCGGGGAAGGCCGAGTGGGAACGCGAGAGAGGATAGGGCCGCAGGAGAGGAAGAAGAGGCAGAAGGGAATGGGACGAATGGTAAAGGACACGCAGAGAGATACAATTTCTTTATTGAGTGGCATAGCAACGCATGCCGGGAACTCGCTAGTAATACATAAAAAAGAATATGAATATGCATTAATAATTTAGAAGCATTAGAAATATCAAAATAAAATAAAAATAATTTCCAAATTTTAAACAGTTAGAATTAACCTACGTAGCGTGTGTCGCTCTCCATAGAGAGAAAAAAAAATGGCCTTATATTTAAACGCCAGGGACTCAAAAGTATCATATGATCTGTAGCTATTCGAAAACGTAAAAAATGAAATTATCGTTCACTATTAGCCCGCTAAAATGGCCGGAAGTTTTGAAAAAAAAATAGATTTCGTGATTTGGAAAAAATAAGACAATGGGTTCATATTTTATATTTTGTACCAGACTTATTTTTCATCCAATAACTGCAGTTCAAAGAACCAAAAAAAAAAATTTTTAACATGTTTGATGTGTTGGTTAAAAATATAAAAGGGGAAAATAACATTTTTTCTGAATAAAATCAGAATTCTTGTTGACTTACTTGTATTCGTGCTCTTGAACTTTTTTTTCATTTTTGTCAATTATACGTATTTTTTAATAATAAACAAACGTAATAAAGAAGGAGGTAGCGCAACACGGCATACCACCCCAAAAACAAATAACGAAAATGCTTTTGGCCGTGAAAATCTTAAAACTTACCAAACGTTAAAAGGTTAAATTACTGAAAAAAGAAACTATTAAAAATTTGGTAGAAAAAAAAGGTTTTAGGTTTGTTTTCTGATTTTCAATACATTTTAGCGAGCTAATAACCATTTAAAAAAAATTTAAATGCTGTTCTCATTTTCTTTGAAAGAAACAACTTTTGAGACCCCGGGTGTTTCTGAATTCAAAAGTTGAAATAATAGGCCACTTGCATGGACTTCATAACGACTTGGAAAAAATCATGTGGATAGATCTTTTTACTAAGATTAAGAAAATGTTAGTAAAATTGTATAGAAATGTACAGTTTTTGTTATTTTTAAATAAATAAATCCATTATTTAGGCTTGTGACGTCACTACATGAAAATGTCCCGTCTCCGAAAATGTTCCTATTATTTTTTTTAAATTCCACACTGATTTATTTTTTTATATGGCATCACTTTGATTTCAGTCGAATTTTTGAATTCGTTCACTAGATTTATTGTTTGTTCTCTGCGAACTTATCTTTGGTTTCACTTTTTGACAGATGCTCTGAAGAGAACCCCGTACTTTTAATGATCTACGGGGTTCTCTTCAGAACGTGCAGATGATGTCGGTACGTGTTTTAGAGGTATAATGATTATGGTGCTGATTTTAACAAAATAAAATTTTATAATATTGGTATTATTATTATAATTTACAAGTACAAGTATATTACATTGAATTTAGTAATATAGACGCTGTTCATTATAATGATTTATGGTCAATAAGATGGATCAAGGAAAAAAAATATTTATGAGATGTAATATTTTTGGTATGCCTCGTTATTCTCCTGTGCCATTCGTGTGGAAAATGTTATTTTTTTTTAAAATGATTTTCGGCTATGTAATTATCGTTTTTTCAAACCTATAAAATTATGTCCCGTCTTTCCGGTTTATAAAAAATGGTCTGATTTATCGGATTGAAATTTTCAAAAAATCCCCAGGGTTTCAAAAATACGATTAAAAAAAAAAAAAAATACAGATTGTCTTAGAATATTTGCCTAAACCGGAAAAAAATTAAAAAAAAATTGATGCAAGTGGCCTATTGACACACCCTAACCTATGTACAGTCCGATTTTAAAGTTCTTCCGCTTTTCCTTCTGTAATCCCATCCTTCTCTACCCCTCGACCCACCCCTCCACCAACCAGTCGCCGATGTTCTCTCCATCTCTTATACGCTTTCTCTTTTATTTACCTTATAATCTTCCTCTTTTCTGTAATTTAGTTTATATGTTTATTGTCCTGATGTAGGTTGAGATCATCTGAAATCGGTCCACGTGAATAAATAAAATAAAGTGATTTTAAACAAAGAACTTTTTTCATTTGTGTTGTAGGTATTTTTTAAATTTATTGAGGTGGTGTTGATTTCTAATACATACATATCTACAGTCTGGTATCTAGGATGAACCAAGAAGGTATGAAGTATGAGATAATGATGAATGTAAGTCTGAAGTCATGGTGTTTGAAAGAGAGAGTACGAAAACAGTGTGCAATATGGTTGTTAATGATGAATATTTGGAGCAGGTGGATGAGTTTGTGTATCTGAGTAGTATGTTTACGAGAGATGGGAAGGCTGATAGAGGTATTGAAAGAAGGGTTAGTGTAGGTATTAATGGAGGACTGAAGCTCCAAAATACCTAAAACAAACCCTTGACTCTGTGCAGAAATGGGCGGTCCGTTTGATAGATTCTCCCATCTTAACAGACGAACTGCAATCTTTAGAGCACAGGCGTCAGGTGGGAATGCTGTACTTGTTCTACCGGTATTACAATGGAAGATGCTCCGAGGAACTAGCGTCATGGATCCCCTCGGCACCGGTGCATAGTCGGGAAACACGCCAAACACGCGCCCAACATTTGTACACGATTGACATTAGTCACATGAGAACGGGTCGTTTCTATGACTCGTTCTTGAGTTCAACGGCTCGGCTGTGGAACGATTTGCCGGCCTCTGTGTTTCCTCCCTCCTACAACATGGGTCTCTTCAAGACTCCTTTCTTTCCTCAAAAAAACCCTCCACACAGCATCTTCAAAGATGACATAGGCCCTGAGGGAAGTTATTTTCCTCAGGGCCTCCTGTGTGGAGTTAATGTAAAAAAAATATATATATTGCCCAAACTGGTTCCGGTTCTAGTGTTCGCCCTCTCTACCTGCTTTACCTCTAATTCAAGAATAATTTTAAACTTGTACAAATTATTGTAACATTAAGTTTCCGTTGTAAATATATTTTGACTCGCGTTAATATCAAGAGTTATTATTTAAACATCTCCGCATACACGCATCCAGTTTACAGACGTGGGCAAAGTCTGTAGGCTGTCAGACCTGGATAAAATATTTAAAAAATTCTCTACATTGCCCAAACTGTGATTCGCGCAATATCTTTGCACAAATCAGATACTTGAGTCGGGCCATGCCAAAAGTCATAATAATAGAAAAGTATGTATGTGACGATGTAGGAGTGAGTCAAATAGTGTGTACCAAGACCGAGTTGCTTGGCGGTCCGTCCTCTCTGCCTACCCCTTTGGGGAAATGGCGTGATGGTTAGTTAGTTATTTTCATTGTAATCAGTCTTGCGACCAAGCTCCCTGTCTCACACTGACATTGTAGATCTCCATCACATTTAAATTTCGTAAACATAGTTTTCTAATTTCAAATTTAGGCCTCGATTAGGAAAATATTTGGATTACGAAACACGTCCACAAGGCCCTTTGGTGTTTTGTTAAATAATAATATTTGGCTGATTTATAAAGCGCCGTTTTTGTTAAAATTCTGATAAAATAGCTAGAAAAATCGTTAATATTTTAATATGAATAATATAAGTTAAAATAAGAACAATAAAAAAGTTTTCATTCAATTCAACAACAAGCAAAAAAGTGGCGAAAAGATTGTGAAACACCGCACAAGAATCCCAACTGTTCCCAAACGCTGGAATCAGTGATACCATGGCATCCCCAATTGGGGTAGGCTGAATTAATTGGGGATGGGAGGGAGGTGGGAAAGAGGAAGTTGGAGAAGTACCTAGCTAATCATATCTGGTTACCAAACACGGATTAGCCATTTCAAGCAACGTTTCAATTGTGAACGGTAGTCTAACACCAAGGCGATACTGAAACTATCTAAACTGGATCGTACCTCAAATATACTTAATGTTATTTTCAGTAATTAAATTGTGAAATATCACAACTCACAAATAAAATTGTCTTGCACACGTCAGATTGCTAGTTAAAAGCCTCACCCTTCGACCACAGGGGCCATCAATGTATGTATATTTGGACGACTTTTATTTTGAAATCACGTTTCTATGTTATGAATTTTGAGAGGTTTGTGTTAAAGATTTTTTTTTACATTAACACCACACAGGAGGGCCTGAGGAAAATAATTTCTCTCAGGGCCTACGTCATCTGGGATGCTGTGTGCAGGGTCTTTTTGAGGAGAGAAAGAAATGAACATTGGTCTTGAAAAGACCCATGTTGTAAGAAGGAGGAAACACAAGAACGAGTCGAAGAAACGACCCGTTCTCATGTGACAAATGTCAACCGTGTACAAATGTTGGGCACGCGTTTGGCATGTTTCCCGACTATGCACCGGTGCCGAAGGGATCAATGACGCTAGTTCCTCGGAGCATCTTCTATTGTAATACCGGTAGAACAAGGATAGCATTCCCACCCGACGCCTGTGCTACAAAGATTGCAATCCTACATACTGTTAAGATGGGAGAATCTATCAAACGGACCGCCCGTTTCTGCACAGGGTCGAGGGTATTTTTCAGGTATTTTGGAGCTCCATATCAGAGGTGGCTGCCAAATTCAACCGTGGGGCGCACTTGTGATTTGTACAGGGTTAGCAGTTGTGTACTATTAAAGTATCAGCGTGTCCTGTACAGTACGCCTAGTTTTAGGGAGGCTAACTGGTTTCGATGGAGCCCCCAAACCTGAGCTGGTCACTTAGGGTTACACCAAGCATATCAATGGAGGGCCTGTTCAGAAGATTGCTTCCGTTGGAAGAGACTAGATTTTCATTTCGATCCCTTTTAGACGTAATCAGACAAGATTGGGTATTTAAAATATTAAATTCAACGAGAATGATACGATTAGTGTTCATAATATACATTTTTAATGTAATTAGTATTGCTTGATAAAAATAAGAATGTAATTTACAAAAAAAAGTTGGTATCTTTATATATAAAAATAGGTTCCGTATGTTTGCGTTCGCTAATCTCGGAAAGTAATCGATGGATTGACTCAAAATTTTTACAGAAAATTGCATTTTAGCAGAAGAGCATTTATACATACTTTTTATTTGGAAGTTACAAAGGAAAAGATTTTTTTTTGCGTTTTAAATTGGCTCATAATTTTTCATAGTAAACAACGGAATGACAGTTCTAGACAGTGTTGCCATTTTATTAATTTTATTAAGAGATACAAAAATTTATGATATCTACAATTAGGAATTAAAAGAATTTAATCGGATTTAAAAGTAGAATTATATCTAACAAATTATATTTTCACTCATTTGTTTTCTCTGTGCGTTTTAAATTTACTCATAATTGTACTGTAAAAAAATTGGATAAAAAAATCAGATTAACAAATCGAATTATATATGACAAATTTTCAAAGGGTCAAAAAAGTGTAACTGTGACCAGTTGATTGATGTGTAAGTTTTTGCAAAGTTGATCACCATTCGTGGGATGCCTCGCTCACGTTCAAAGATAGGCTGTCGTACTCGACACGCAAACGCAGATCGTCAGAGAAGATCAAACCGCACTGATCAAGAACGTTTAGACAATAATGAACATGTTCGAGTTAGAATTATTCAGAGGCGAGCAGAAGAACTGGCGAATCGTCGGGAAGAAAGACTTAAAAGCTTACAAGTAGAAGCGCGAAGAAGACGAGCAGCACATCCATCTCAACAACGGAAGGCGAAGGCGAGAGGGGGGGAGGGGAACCTGGGAGGGGGAGAGGAACCTGTGAGGGGGGAGGAGAACTCGGGAGAAGGGTTTGCGGGACGGAGGAAGGGGGGGGGGGGGAGTGGAGTGGGGAGAGGGAAGGGGAGGAGACGGAGTGAGAACGCGAGAAAGGAAGAGGATGCAGGAGAAGAAGGGGAGGCGGAAGGGGAATGGGACGAATGGGAAAGGACACTCAGGGAGAAACAATTTATTTATTAAATGGCATAGCAACGCATGAAATAACGTGATATTGTAAAAGCCGTTAAGGTCTGAATAAATAAATAATTTTAAAAAATTTACGAATGTTTTTTTTTCTTCCCTTATATTCTACACTACAGCATAGACACATCAGATATTCAATTAAGCAATGTGTCTTCTTGAAAAATGCACAGTGGCTAGACAATTTTTGTTAACTCCTCTAATAATTAAAATCAGATAAAGCCACAGCGACGCGTGGTCGGGTTCAGCTAGTAAAGGCATAAAAATAGTGGATAGTCTTACAACTATGAAAACACGTGAATTCTACCTGTCGTATCGTGTTGTGATGCTGAAGATAGTAGGGAAGGGAAGGAAATGGGTAAGAGGAAGGTAGTGCAGACCTGGCTATTTAGATCTGATCACCGAACCAGACAAAGCCATTTCAAGAAATGGTTCGATTCGGAGCTTATGTCTTTCTCCAGGGCAATGCTGAGAGTATCTACCACTCTGGAATGTACCATGAATATACTAAACAGTATATTGATAACAATTATTATTTTGTATTAATTTTGTAAAATTATGTTTAAATGCAGTAAAATTGTGGTTTTAGCTTCAAAAGAAATTACTAAAGTATTAATGCAAAATAAACAGTTTAATAAAATTTAAACCAATACAAGACTCGCTTTGTTTCGTCACATTTTATAAGAAATACTGAATACCTGCATAAAAATTTAGTTGCGTTTAAAAAAAAAGAAATGAAAAATAATTCGTTTCCTTTCATTTGTTCATTAAGCCACGTCTCTAGCGAAAATATTACCTCAAACATTGAACCAAATATTTCTGCAAACATTAAACATTTGGCCAGGGCCACAAAGTTTATTGAAGAGGAAACTTCTTTAGCACGTTGTGATTTGAAACTCGATGAAACGAAATATAGTGACACTAAAAATAGATCTCCGACGACCTCCGTAGTCCAGTGGGTAAGACTCTTGACTCACAATCCGGAGGTCGCGGGTTCGAACCCGGCATGCGTAAATAAATTTTAATTGATTAATTTGTGTTATTTCACAATTAATTCATTTAAAATAATATATAGTATATTTGCGGCATGTTCCAGAGTGGAAGATACTATCAGTATCGCCCTGGTGTAAGACCACCATTCAGAATTGAAACATTGCTTGAAAATGGCTTTAGCCGTGTTGGGTGACCAGATCTGAATGGCCAGGTACTTCCCAACCTTCCTCTTCCCCACCTCCTTCCCTTCCCCACCTCCTTCCCCTCCCCTCTACCTCAGCCTCACAACATACCCCAATTGGGGATGCCATAGTCTCACTGGCTCCAGACGGGAGCAGTTGAGATTGTTGTGCGGTATTCAATGTAAAAAAAAAAAAAAGATGAACACGTACATCTATATCGAGAGAATGAGATGAGTAGGTATCGATAGAATAGATGAAATCGGTCTCCTCTTTGTGTGGTGCTTCTTAGCCTCCCCACTCTTTTTAGCTTTCTGAAGGTTTCACTTCTACCGCGTGTGAATTGCACACTCTGTATTTTTTCAGTGGCCAAGGAAAAAATTCTGAAACGGAGCAAATGTTTTTAATTTAGTCCGATGTTTTGAAGAAATTTCGTCGCTGGAGATCCAAATTAATACGAAGAGATACAAACTACTTAAATGGTTCGAAAAAGATTTACAAAATGTCTGCAATGATAAATAAAATTCATTGTTAAGTGTTCATAAACCGAAACTGCTTCCAATAAAACCAGATTTAACACAGAATACTTATTCAATATTTTTTCCTGCTTTTGAAGAATTTTATATAAAACAGTGATTTTCATCAATAATAATATGTACGAAAGTTCGACAAAAAAGTAGGCTGTGTGTTTATGGACCGTTTGTCGCGATTTAATGATGTCGTTAAAGAAGCCTCTTTATAGTTTCAGAGTTGCCGACAGACTTTTTTCTTTTTCCAACAAAATCGATATCAGACATCATTAGAAACGTAAAACATGAAAAATCACAACAAAAGATACTTTCCTTTCATCGGGTTTACAACTAGTCCGTTGAGCCATCGTTATATCGGATTAAAATCTATTTTAAGGTTTCCAAAAGAGAAAAAAAAACATGACTCTAGGATCTCTAGGTTTTAGAAATAGGTACTTTCTAAAAAAAGTTAATGTTTCAATTTGTATGCAACATACGATCAAACCGGCCATTCCTTATCCCAAATTCAAAACTAACTACACAACATTAATTTTTTCAAAAGAACGTGCAAAAAATTCAATAATAACTTATTTTCAAAGGCCGACATCTTCTATTTATCTTCCAGCCATGTTATGTACCTATATGTCGTAGGCCGATATGATCACTTCACGATGTGGCTAGGCGCATCATGATCCGTCTGATTTTACGATTGGCCTGCGATATATGCATTACCAATTAGAAAAAATAGACATTGAGGTTTTTAGTAGCTTCTTTATGTTTTTGTTAGTGCAGCGCGCGCATTGGTGCTGAGTGGACGTGCGTCACTTATTTTCTGTTATCGGTCTTTTAAGTAAGTAACAATTACTTCCCATAAATCCTAGTAACGATTAATTCTTATTTTTATGGTATTTTATTATTCTTGATACTTTCTTTTATTAGATTGCAGAGTTTTTTTTAAATTAACAGATGAACATTTTTTTTTTGTTATTAAAGTTAGAGTAAATAAAAAAATGTTTTTTTTAAAGGCCGAGTTATAATTCTGTTAATTAAAAGTAAAAACCAAGTAAACATCGTAATAAATATACATATATTTTTTTAATTCAATTATACCACCTTCAGTATAATACATACCAATAATGCTTAAAAAGTATATCACTACATCTCTACAGAATATAAATTACAGTCCTCCGCATCGTCTCTCTGTCTGTCTGTTCGCGATAAACTCAAAAACTAATGAACAGATTTTTAAGCGGTTTTCACCAATAGATAGAGTGATTCGTGAGGAAGGTTTAGATATATAATTTGTAAAACATTTGTGTAAATTGGTTGAAACATAACGATAGTTGTTAGAAGTGTCGGAAAAGTCAAGCCGCCTGGGAGCTTTCATCGAAAACTGCCTAATCCCTTTGATATATAACAAAACAATACATAGTGGGATATTCCTCTCATATAGATCTACAAAAAATTCCATTATGATTGCATATATATATCTTTTACGGATAGCTTACTATACCCATTCTATCTTCTATTGATCAAATACCTAGAATAATAATATAATAGTCTGTCTCTTCGCGATAAACTCAAGATGGCGGTGGTTATAAAGGTTGGATAACCATCCAGTAGATTTTATTTTATTTATTTATTTATTTATTCTTAGTACATTTACATTACAAAGGTATAATATATTGTCCTCCACACTAGGAGTTCACCTGTGTTGTAGAGGACATTTATCAGTTGTAAATTATGAATTATAAATTGTGAATATTAAAACAAAAGAGTGTTAATTGCTAATACAAAAAGAGAAACAATAAAAATCAAAATATAAAATCGACTTCAATTCGACTAAAATTATAAATTAAAAGTTAAAAAGATTGTAGCCAGTTTTTTTGTATTCAATAATATTAGTTGTTTTATATTGTGTAGGAAGAGAATTATATAGTTTTATAGCCTGGTATCTGTAGTGTTTTTGTCCAAAGGATGTGTTTGTTTTTGGTATTTGTAGTTGGTGAGCATGTCTTGTTCTAGTACTAAGCCCGCCGAAAAATATTTTTAGGAAAACATTTTTTTAAGATAATTTCTGGAACTATACATAATCCACCTATTTTGAAAGAAATTAACTTATATGTCCCAGACAAGTATACTCGTGGAAGGTCCCATACCCTTTTTTATGCTCCAAAAGCGAGGACTTCTGCCTATCAGAACGCGCCAGTCAACAGAGCGACTGAACTGCTCAACGAGTCTGCATTGAACATTGACATTTTTAACGTAACCTACAGGCAGTTTAACAATTATCTTTTGACGTATGTCACAAAGTAGTAAAACTGACCTTTTTATGTGTTTTGCTATACTTTTTGTCTATTTTGTAATCTTCTCCATAATGTATTGGTGAATAACCGTTTTACGGAGAACATGAAAAAATAAAATAAATAAAATATTGCGAGAATTTTGTGAAGTGTTAAATATGGATAAGTTCTTGTAAAGGAAAGTAAGTATTTGTTTTGAATATAATTTTTGAATTTTCAGCACTGGGAATTTTTCGAATATGATTGAAGTGGGTGTTAGTATTCGTAACTTAAGTATTACTTTTATTAGGGTTTTCTGAGCTTTAAACACTGTATTAATGTATTTTTTACAGGCACAGCCCCAGGCAATAATGCCGTATTCCATTATGGATTGTGCAAGTGCGAGGTATATATTTTTTATATCACATATGTTTAAAATATTTCTAAAGTTTTTTAAAAAGTAAATCAACTTGTTTAGATTTCCTATTACCGAATCTATATGTTTATCCCATTTTATATAACGGTCGAAGTATATACCAAGATATTTAATATTTTCCATTTGTGTAATTGGGGGACAATCGCATAGGGTTTGTGTTGATATATCAATGGTTGATTGACAGGAATGTATTTTAAGGTGGATGTTATTGGAGGGTTGGCCTCTCGAATTTATGCTGAAAGTTATGAATTTTGTTTTATCTATATTTAAAGTTAATAAGTTAGCATCGAGCCATTTTTTAGTAATATTTAAGCCAAGTTCTGCTTTTGGGGTTAATGTTTTCCAGTCTTTGGCCTTAAAGAGTAACACAGTGTCATCAGCAAAACTTGACGATGACCAGATGAAAACCAGATGGCATTGTATTTAGTTAGACAGAGCAACGCGTGTCCGGGTCAGCTAGTAAAATAATGCAGACGAGATTATATCTCGGTCTGAGACACCGTGCTCATAATATTATGTGTAATGCCATTGGGCGCGAGAATACGAAGGTTAACCAGTGATTTTTGACATTATTTGTTTTTGAAACCATAATTAATTTGCATCCATATCCAAACATCTGTGGCGGCCACTTTTGCCGAATTTATTGCGCCGCCACTGGCGCTGAACAAACACACGAGAACAATGCACACAGCGCAATGTGCTGCCGGTACATCTACCTACAGCGGTTAATAATTCCGCCACTTACGCGAAAGGCCTAGAACTTGTGGCTGTGCGTGTGCAATACAAATGCCCGCAGAACGTTCGGGCGATACCTCCACTTTGCGTGAATTCTCGCAATATTACCTGGCGCGCTAGCGGCTCATTTCGGCGCTCGCTCAGTCAGTCCCAGTACCTTCATTCATTGGTCAAGCAATTCACAGTCCGAGAAGTGCCGCGACCAAGTACGTCCCTGCGCGGGACACTTGTCCGCGCAGTCAGCAGCAAGTGAATAACGTTTGTCCAGTGTGACTCCAGGAATATTCCAACCCCTTCGAGGACTCCTTCTCCAACCACCATCCGCTGTCCGGCCCTTCGCGCCTCGACATGAGATGTCTTCGTCCGCAGCACACAAAGCCCGCCGCGCTTTCTGCTTGGGATGCAACCCGTTCTCTGGCATTCGAACCCACAGCGTTCCGCTGCCAGAGATCATCCTCATCGCCTCTCAAGGTGCCTTTCTGCGTCATGTGTGTGCACCGACTCAGAGGACACACAGCCGCCATACCTCGTCAGCACGACGACGGTCGACCGCCTGGACCAAGGTCACTTCTACACCGCCATGGGTAGAGCAACACGCCGGCTCCCTGAAGACCTGTGATCTTTACCGCCGTAGTCTCGTGACCATTTTCACGCATCAGCAACGCAGCAGCAAACATTCACGGCACCACTGTCACACCGCTCCGCTTCGACCCTCGGTACGTAGCTCAACAATAAAGACTGACTCACCACACCGTCTGACGACTTTTATTTCTCGTCCCGTCTCTACCGATCCAGCCCGCTCCCTCACATCTAAAGAAGGGGCTTTAGGGTTTGGTAAGGCAGGAAAAAGAGTAGCAACTTAAAATTCACAAATAAATCGGCGCTGTACGGAAAATGAAAATCCAGTAAATAAATAAAAATCAACCCGTAAAAAACACATTTTTTAATTCTAATACTTCTATTTTCAATTTTCGACCTAATTGTGCAAACTCTTGGGCTGGCTAGTATCTAAATTTAAAGAAATATATGTTTTTTTATTTGACCGAGGATTGAACTTTCCTCCCCAGGGCCGTTGTCAATTATAAAAATGCATTTTAAATCTTAAAAAAAAAAATTACATTTGCTCCGCACAGGAAGTCCTGAGGAAAATATTTCCTCTCAGGGCCTATGTCACCTTAGGGTCATGTCATGCTGTGTGGAGGGTCTTTTAAAGGAAAAGAAGGTTAGGAAATTCTGGGAACGAAAAAGGTTTAAGTGTGTGATAATTCTATCTTTCGATGCTGATTTTGATATCTTTTATTTTTCTACTCCTGGTCATCGGCAAGACAGTGTGATATTTCTCTCTTCTACCTCTTTTAACTTTTTACTATTTTTGGAATTCTTTCATCCCTTCAAGTTTTCTTGAATTTTTCTTTTGGCTCTGATCGATATTTAAATTCTTAAGGCTTTACATGTGTGTAGTAGGGATGGAAAATTCCTTCCCTACGTCACACGAGCCTTCATGAAAATTGGACCCTTATTTTCTTTGATAACTACAGAAAGCTTACTTAAAGCTCCCTTGTACTACATACCTTTAGAGATATATGTACTTAACTAATTAATACGTTATTTACGACCTTGAACGTAAATATTTTCGTATTTAGGTTGTAATTAAACTCCATCAAACGTTGTGTAATTTTTTTTGATTTATGATATGGGACTTTAATTACTTTCATTTTTGTGGTAACTTCTTGATTCTAGACAGAGCGTTGAGTTTCAAACTGTATTGGTCTCTCTCTTGCAAACCTAACGTTAAATACTTTTCTAAAGGAGCTAACTTTCCTCCGTCGCTTATTATGATTCCCTACATCCTAACGAACTCGTAAATAACTGTACTAATCGAAATTACACATGTTTAATTGAACAGATAATTAAGTATGACTCAAATGGTTAATTGTTAGTAAATTTGATCATGGTTGTTTTTGTCTGCCTGGCTCCCCTCCACTATGATTCAGCTGCTATAAGGTACATATAAAGATGGATTTAGTAGGTTAATGTAATTAATAGATTGCATATTAGACGAACTCAGAATACCCTTTTTCTGCCGAAAATTTGGCTCCTATCCTCCTGCAAGTAAACAGGATGGTCAAAGATCAACTAGAACTTCGCACAGTCAGCCGACGCAATTTTCCAGAGGGTCTTAGTACCTTGTTCTGTCAATCTTCCATGTCGTCGTGTACTCTATTCAGGCTTTTCCTCGAGTCCCGAAACCCCCAAATTCCATCTCCTCCAAGGTCTACTATTTACTTAGGGCGAACCGGTTTCGTCCTATATGCAATCATATACTCACGGTGTTGTGTAGAGTTACGGGTCGTGAATCCTCCCTCTACGTACAAGAAATGATGTGAGAGTAACTCTGTCGAGTCTAAAACGCTAATTGTAAGCGGGTCCACATCATCCAATGTACAGTACATAGAAAGATATATATGTAAACATACGTTTGGGTAGGATTATAGCCCTCAATTTGAGGCTAGCTAGTCTCAAATTTCGGGCTCGGATTTCGTGGAAAGGAATTCTGCACAAAACCTTAACCGATGACCGAATATATACATATTAAAAGTGGGTAATATTAATAGATACTAGTATAATAAGCAATTATCTGGCGATATGTTCTGGAGATTCGCCAAAACTCCAAGCTTTTGGTTGATTTGGTTGACAATTTTCTTTAAGAGATTGCCATCTCTATTATGTGTTTGGTTAATGGTCCTTGGTTTTTTAAGGAGCAACCACTGCCTCCCATTGTTGAACTGTTTTCTAAATTTTCCCCCAAGGTTCAACTTTTGGTAAATTTTTTTTTCTATCCCGTGATTTTTCAGTTGTCTCATGTAAATGATTGATACCTTTATTAGGCTATCCCGTGATTTTTCAACTGCTTCTTGTAAATGATTGATGCTTTTTATTAGGCTATCCTGTGATTTTTCAACTGCTTCTTGTAAATGATTGATACTTTTTATTAGGCTATCCCGTGATTTTTCAACTGCTTGATGTACCTATTAGCTACCTAGGAGAGTAGTTAATCCATAAAATTTTTATCAAATGTTCAATGATACTCTTCAAGTTCTTTTATTTGACTAGCCTATAATAAATCTAATTACTTTCAAATTGTTCAATCCTAAATATCTCTTCAAGTTCAAATTAAAGATTGTGTTTAACCCCTTTTTTTTATATATATAATTGCGCAACGTTATGGTGTTGCCCTATCCTAAGATTGACATCTTCCTAAAGCATTCAACACAGTGCCCTACTGACCGAGTTGTTTTATAAACAATTTTAGTTATGTCAACATTCCCACTGGCCTCGTGACCTAGATTCCAAACGTGAGATTTGTTTACTCTTAAACATTCCCGAATGTGAGATTTATGGTCCTAAATTTTTCTTTTGAATTTAGTAGTGATAATTTCCTTTTCGCCGAGGTCTAACCTGTTCCCCGATAAATTTAGTCATAATGCATACATATACTTTGTCTCGATACATAAATACACAGATATATATATATAATTTTATTATAGTTGAGGTAAATTCTAATATCATAACTCATTTTTTTGATCATTTTATATTAGCTGAGGTTATAATAAATAGTATATATACTAAATAAATACAAAACTTTGACTTGGAAATTTGTCAAACACATAACTATTTTAAATAGTTACGGATAAATGCAAAGATAGGCATTCGAAATCGAAACCTTTACTTTTAATATAAGTGTGTTTCTTTTTGATTAAAACTTTCTTGGAATATATATATATATACATATATATATAAATATATCTATTTTATATATAATATTTTAATATAGGTACATATCACATATTAAGCAAGTAATACTTTGTTATAAAATTAATTCAAATACCAACTGTCTGCTGCATGCCGCTATCTCCTCGGAACCTAGAAAATATTTATACTTTATGTAACTTACCCCTTTAAGGTTTTTTTTTATCCGACCGGGAGCTACACGGTAAAACCTTGTTATGTTTCCTTACCTAATACCTACTCCTATGTTATCAACTAAATTCAAATAAAATTCTCCGACTTCAATTTTATTCCATTCTCGTTTAATCTAACTAAATTAAATTATGTTTATCGTTCTAACCGCATTTTATTTCAAATCTCGTTGGTTAACTTAACACTTTTTAAATTAAATTAACAATTGATTACTTATTTTGTGTTCGTTTTCCTTCCATATTTTTATTTAGCAAAAGGAATTATACGATTAAATACCGAATAGATTATTTTCATGCTCATTTATTCATTATTTACTTTAACTTCCAGATTTATTATTATAATTATTTCATCGTTAAAATAATACTCCGCTTAAATTATAATTTTAAACAATAACTACTTCACAATTATTTACGAAATAAGAGATTTATTGTTTTATTTTGTTTGTCACCGAACTCTTCTATTTTGCAGTAAGATAACGTATTTCACTATTTATTTAAACTTTCCGAAATAATAATTATTATTAAGTTACCACAATCTCATTTAACAGCAATTTAATAATTTTAATTATTTATTCTAACGTCTATATTTATTATTATTTTATCTAACACTAGATTAATCCTGTGATGAATTATTACGTTCGATTTGCACTTTATTTATGGAACTATTATTGATATGATTTTTTTTTTTTTTTTTTTTTTCCAAGTATTAAGTCCTAAAATTTAACTAAACACTACTTTTAAATTTGCCAAATACAACACCACACTTTTCACTAACACAATTTAAATTTATGATTTAATCACCTCACTGAATCTAATTAATTATTATTAATGGTACTAATCTCTTACACTGAATTTAATACCAAACTTCGGACACTTAGAACTTTCTGTTAAAATGCATTTTGTCTAACACTCTCAAGATACTAAGTCTAAGACCACTTCTTTTTAATTTGCACTATTTTTAAATGATTAATTTGAATATTCGATATTTGCTAAAACTCTTTCCGTTTAAACTGAACGCACGTATTTAATTTATAACTTCTTTTCACTTTTTATTATTATTACATCACTTTATTTAATTACCACACCGACACTTGTCGCGAAATTACTAAGTCCCAAAATATGATATTTATTGATTATAAAAACCGAATTTTTCACTAAGCAAAATCACAGCACTTTTAGCTTTTCACAAATAAATAGAACGTAAACTTTATTTTTATTTTCACTGACTTGAATTTCTTTAAATCTTTATAAGACACTGGCTCGAATATGAAATTTTCCTAAGTCCTGTGATTCTAACTAATAGAATTTTTCCACCAGTAAATTACCGAACGTTTTCGTCGCGACTCACGAACCTTCAACTTTTCACAATCCCGCGATGACTCCCCAGAAATCACTAAGTCCTGTCTTTTAAACCCCTCTCAGGTCCAAAAGATTGTATCTGAATTTCCTGTGACAAAACAATCTCATGTCTACCAACTCGCAAACCCTTGAAATTGTCTCACCATTATCGAGTAATGCTACTTAGGTCCCTTTGTCATGTTATCACTCCTTTTTGTCTCTTACTTCCATCTCTACAAGGTCCGGATTCAGTTACTTTGTTTTAAATTGCCTCATCGTCCTTTGTCTCGATGGTCTTACGAATTTAACTTGAATTTCATAATTTTTTTGTTATTTTTTTTCTCAATTCGTAAAAGGTCCGTCTTCGATAACTATATTTACGTCTCGATTTTTCCGTACCTATCACAAATCATGATTATCTCCATATCGAAATGTTTACTATGCAATTTCGAGTTGCAATTTTTATAAATTCTACTCTATCTCATTGCTACTTGTATGAATTTTTCCATTAAAACCCGTATTTTCTCTATTTACGTAGTATATCTGAATTTTCCCCTTTCCCCTAGAATTTTCTTGTATTCACAACACTCTTCCTACGAATTTCCTCTTTTATCCTTATGTTATTGTCCACATCTATATGATTAGTTACATTCCAAGCCAAATTTATTGTTTTCATCGATACTTCTGAATTTTCATGAGTTTTCCTTACGGAATCATCTTTTAATTGTTTTTATTTTCTTTTTTACTACCCCCCGTTTTGCCTCCGATGTATGTCACCTCTTAGAAAATTTCATTTTCTATATACTACTACTTTTTATGTTATTTTTCACATTTTTCATAGGAGAAACTTCCACTTCGGTCCTTAAATATATGTCAATTTTTATTACTTCATATGGTTCTTCCCTCAAATTCCGTCCCTTTCTCATCGAAATCCACATTAATTTAAAATTTGACATGTGTTTAGGTCTGGACTTCGATGTACTCACCAATAACTCAGCGTTTATTCGAGGGTAATAAAATATAATGGTTTTTACTTTGAATAAACAGTCCCTATGCCCAATGATAATTTTTATCGTCCAAAAAGCCATTAAAATGGTTTTAATCGTCTAAAACCATGTTCGTTTTCTGGTTGTTTTAATAAAAAAATCACGTGTGGGGTCGTTAACTCAAATAATGTCTCATTTTCCTTACAGTCTGTCTTATTTCTCATAGAATTCTCCTCAAACAATTGACGTAAAACAATGCTTTTTGTTTACTTTGTCTATCGCAATGTAACTAGAATGATCACCCTATTCCAAATATATAACGATATCTATTTAAACTCGTCTGAAAACGCAAAATTAAGTCGAAATCTTATATTGTTCAATAAACACTTCCGTTTAAACGTCCAGTTTTTCCATTAGATTTCCTTTTCAAATCGTTTTTCCTGACGTGACAAAAGTGACATTCCAAATTTCCAGCGTTTTTCTTCCTTTTAAATGTAAAATGTACGCTTTCCTTTTAATCTGGTCTCCCTGACCCTCTATGTACTCGTTATACGACTGAATAACCCTACAGTAGCTTTTCTTACGTTTTACACGTCTTTTCTTTAATTTTCCTCTTATCATAACTCTCTTGCTATTTTCTTGCCTAGTTTTTCCAACATAATATGGATTAATTTGTTCGTTAACGGCGGTCGTCAACACCTTCATTGCACTGATTGTATATCTTAAATCTAGGGTCATTGTACCTGATGCACCGGGCGTGAGACCCTGTTTACATTATAGTGTATTGATCTTTCGGTCGATGACGATATTTTTTTCCATAAATCTCTGATTAATTGCTTAGTTCAAAGTCCATTTCTTTGTTCAAAATCTGGCTACGCCTTCCACTTTTGTGATTGGTTAATCATTCTTTGTGTTTATTTTCGCGCCTAAGAAAGGGTCTTTCCCTGTCTCGTGACGATTTTTAATACCATCTGTGGTTTTTTTATTAATACTCATCTCAATCTACTTAATTGTAGATCCCTATCGTCAACAAGAATTCAATTTACTTTGATCCGGTAGATGTCGCAGGTGTGTCTGTTTTATAATTAATTGGTATTTTCTTTTTGAATTAAAGTGGGAAGCTACGATATTTTCTTATTTTCACTGTTGATTAATGCAATTCATCACAGTTCCCTCCTCTGAACTCAATTTGCTGTGGCTAACGTTGTATTTTATTTAGGCGTCTTCTTCTTTTTTTTTTTTTTTTTTTTTTTTTTTTTTTTTTTTTTTTTTTTCTTCGTTAGACACCGAAATTGTGTTCAAATTTAGGCTAGCTACCTTCCCTCCTCATGTCGTTATTCCTTACCTCTTTTCCGTATCCTATTGCTCCCTATCTCCCCTCCTCATTTTGTTATCCCCTATCTCTTCTTCGTATCCTATTGCTCCATATCTCCCCTCCTCATTTTGTTATCCCCTATCTCTTCTTCGTATCCTATTACTCCCTATCTCCCCTCCTCATCCTGTTATCCCCTATCTCTTCTCCGTATCCTATTGCTCCATATCTCCCCTCCTCATTTTGTTATCCCCTATCTCTTCTTCGTATCCTATTGCTCCCTATCTCCCCTCCTCATTTTGTTATCCCCTATCTCTTCTCTATATCCTATTACTCCCTATCTCCCCTCCTCATTCTGTTATCCCCTATCTCTTCTCCGTTTTATCGGATTGTTAACAATCTTGAATTGAATCTCATTGTATTTTCTATTTTCTTTTCGCGTAGATTTTATTTTATGGAATTTTCTGTAATTTTGATAGACTCAAAATTAATCTCTTTTTCGCTGGAACACGCCCCTCGACTCGCGTGTTTTGGTGGTCCCCAACCAAATTGGACTAAGACCTCCCTTACAATGATTTAAGTAAAGATTGTTTACAATCTCGCGGCCTTTCGACCAACTGAAAAGCGGGTGGTCTCTTGGTGTGCAAATAATTGTTTTTGTTTGTAAGTATAAGTTTTTGTGAAATGTATATGTTTTCGCACGACCTCACCCAATCCGACAATCAGTGGTATACATGTTCTATATAAATTTTCCAGCATTTTTTTTTTTCTTTATTTAAACTTTATTGTCTAATCCTTAATTTCTAATTGTTATTTCATAGTTCATTCAAAATTGTCCTAACCTAAGTGTTACCCACTCTAATTTGTAATTTTCATAAATGTTCTTAATTATCCTCAATAGGTTCAGCGTTCTCGTTTTTCCCCGTTTTTTTTCGAAATCTAACTATTTATATCGTAATTCTAATGTTACCTTCTTATATTTACCTAATTTCTACCACATCTCTACAGATAAACATTTTTATTTCTAACTCCTAAGCAATGTTTATTTAAAACTCTATTCTATAAAACGTACCATTATGTGTGTCATATAATATCTCTAATTCTTTTCCTCTTAAGTGTCCTTAATTACCTAACAAAAATATTTTTCTATTCACTAGCACATCAAAAAAAACCCCCCTTTTTTTTCTAAATTATAAAATCAAAATTAACGAATATTTTTACCTTACTCTATTTCTATATTTAAACATGATTGTCGCTTATTAAGAAACTTGTCCACTCACTCTTATAGACTCGACGACGACCCGCCCCTCGCAAGCAACTGATAGCCTAACATTTTAGTAAAGTTTCTTTCTTCCCCTACCCCAAGACGTATCCTAACATATTTTTATTTGTATTTCTCAGTCGTTTATTTATTTATTAATATTTTCAAATATTTGCAAATTTCGCATTCTATTCGTTGACTTCCACTAACTTTAATCCTGATTGTTGTTCCTTGTTACTCGTGTAATATCTCGCTAAATGTATGGCGCTATAATCTCCTTTTATTTCCCGAGTTACCGGATCAATTAGGGTATACGTGTTACTGTAAACTACTGATCCGATGACGTACGGCCCTTCGTAAAGTAAGTTGAATTTCTTAATTTGTTTTCGCAATAAATTTGACTGTGTAATCTTTTTCAACTTGACCATGGCTCCGATTTCATAGGTCACTAGTCTTTTATTGAGATTATAATATTTTTGTCGATTTGTAGCGCTTTTCTCCAAATTTTTTTGCGCCACCATTCTAATTTCATCTATTGTTTTCGTAGGTTTTCCACACCCTTGAGTATACTTGTCTAAACTATAAGTTGGTGATTTCCCGAAAGCTATCTCGTTTGGTGAAAATCCTGTTGAACAGTGTATTGAATTATTGTAAGTCTGCTCTATTTCTTTAAGGAAAGCTGACCATTTTGTATGTTTTTCGTGACAATAAATACGAAAAATTCTTCCTAACTCTTTATTTACACGCTCAGTTATATTCGGTCCAGGATTTCGCACTGAAGTATGTACAATTCGTATGCCGATCCTATTCATGTGGCTTTCCCATTTTTTTGACGTAAATTGAGATCCGTTGTCAGTTAACAAAGCATCTATTTGTATGATCTTATTAAAATCCTCTACACAATTTAACACGGTCTTAGTACTTGCTATCCTCAATTTATATAATTTTACAAATCGGCTGAAAGAATCCTGGATAACAAATATGAATTTTACGCCACCCATTCCCCTCGGTAATGGTCCGTATAGATCTGCCATAGCTAATTGTCCTACTTCTTTGGTCATAATTGATTTACTTGGCCCTACAGTTGGTCGAATTTCGCGCTTCGCCATCTGACAAAGGTGACATCCTCTTACTATGCGTTTTATGTCTCGGCTCATACCTGGCCAGTAATACCTGTCTCCCATAGCTGATCCTGTTTTGAAAATTCCCCCGTGCCCAATTTCTAAATGTATCATTTTTATTAACTCCTCAGTCAATTCCTGTGGTACTGCTAAAACCGTTTTGTTTAGCCCTGTGGTGTAATACAAAGTTTTACCTATTTTCTTGTAATTTTTTAAATACCTATTAACATTTTTTGTCGGTGGTCCGAATTTTCCCTTGCGCAAATACCCGAAAATTTCTCCCAAAAATGTGTCCTGTTTCTGTAGTTCTGTTATATTTTCTAAGTGTTTTCGAATTTGTTGTCTACCTTTAACCGCAAAAGCTGCTATTTCTGGGCATGTGTTTTTCTCCTCCTGCACGTTTTCCGCATCACAAGAGTAACGAGATAGAATGTCAGGTCCTATATTTTCTTTTCCTTTAACGTACTCTACAGTGAAGTTAAATTGATTTAAATACAAAATCCACCGAGTTAGGCGACTACTGTACATCTTCCATGTCTTCAAAAACGTCAACGCTTGATGATCTGTTCTTATTATCAAATGTACCCCTCTTAAATATGTCTCAAATTTATGTAGAGCATATATTATCGCCCACAACTCTTGCTCCGATGTGGTCCATTTTAACTCTGGTCCCCTTAAAGCTTTGCTAATAAATCCAATAACGTGGTGGTTTCCCTCGTTATCTAGCTGGTATAACTCCCCCCCTATTGCAAATCCCGAACTGTCTGTCTGTAAATAATATGTACTATTTGGATCATGATGATGTAAAATAACTGTTTCTAAAAATAATGTTTTCACCTTCTCGAATGCACGCTGTTCTAAGTCACCCCACCTCCAAGTTCGATTTTTCTGAAGTAAATCACATAAAACACGTGTTGATTCTCCATATTTATTCGCGAATCTACGGTAATAATTGCAAAGTCCAAGGAAAGCTCTAACTTGTTTGATTTTCTTGGGTACCGGAAAATTTTTAATCGCGTCTATTTTTTTCGGATCCATTTGAACTCCCAAAGGCGTTATAATATGTCCCAACATACGCACTTCTGTGAATAAAAATTGACATTTTTCGAGTTTACAAGTCATGTTTGCTGCCTCTAACCTCTCAAGTACCGCATCTACATGTTCGAAATGATCTTCTTGGCTCCCACACGTATATATTATTAGATCATCCAAGTAATTAGCGCAGAATTCTCTCAGTCCTGGCCCGAGGATTTTGTCAATTCCCCTTGAAAAACTCCCAACTGATGTCTTTAACCCCTGCGGTAATACCTTGTATACATACGATTTCCCATTGTATACAAATCCAGTATACTTGCGACTCTCTGGACTGATAGGTATCTGAAAATAGGCTGAATTCATATCTACTGTGGTTATGAATTTTACGCCATGAAAACGCTGTATTATTTCAGAAGTTAATGGCGGTTTCTCTACTTCGGCGTGCATTCTAGTATTTAAAAATCTAGCATCTAAAAGTATCTTAACCGTTCCGTCTTTTTTCAAGGTAAATGTTAGGGGGCTAGAAAACTGTGTGGCCTCCCTACTGATGATTCCTAGTAACTCCAATTCTCTAATTTTTTCGTCAACCTTATCTCTATAAGCAAAAGGTACAGGATAAGATCTCTTAACGAAGGGCGTCTCGTCCGTCATCTTTATTTCGTGAGTGTACAAAGTTGTGAGGCCCGGTCTGTCTATAAATACATTCTTATGTTTGATTAAAATCTTTTCCAACCCTTCTTTTCCTTTTAACTCCAAATCTAGCCCGGACACAAATGTCGTTATTCTACGCTCGAGACACGCCGTATCATTTATTTCGGGGTTTACTTCGATACTAATTATTTTTCCACTTGCGCAATTTTGATTGCTAATCTCACCTTTAGGTTTCCTATAAGTTATCGATGAATTTACCAATTCTATTTCCCTTTTACCAACTTCTGTTTTTATTTTCAACTTCCTATTTTCCCCACATTTAAACTCAGCTGTGTATTCGTCTAACCAATTGATACCTAATATAACGGGCCTAATCAACTTGGGTATTATTAAACATGGCGTATTTATTGTAACATTTTCAAATCGTAGTGGGACTAAAACCAACCTAGATATTCTCTGACTTTTGTGTCCTATAGCTACCTTAATCTGTATTGCTGTTACTGGCATAATCGGATAAAGCGTTTCATCAGTCAAATAGTTTTCGTAGAATTCTTGTGCTACACACGTGATCTGACTTCCGGTGTCTATTAAACAATGAACTTCCGTGTTATCTATATATGCTTTGGCTTCCGGTAATAACGGTAAAGTGCTACCCTTTTCTACTTCCTCATAATCTCGGTCCTCAAAAATGTTGTTAAAACCCCTAACTTCCCTACCCAATTTTTCTTCAATCATTTCCAATTTATTCCATTCGTCAGTTATATGTTGCAGTGAATTGACGCATACTTCCACACGCATTTCCTCCTCTGTTCTCGTTTCTTCCGCTCCATCCTTCCGTCTTTTTACGTACTTTTCAGCTTTTACTGGGGCAGTCATTCCTTGTTCATCCTTTCCTAATCCTTTCGTCGGATTCCACCCCCATCTCATCATAATCTTCAATGCAGTGTTGTGTCTTGGCGCCGGCGTCCCTCCTCCTGTGTGAGTCGTATCCATGGAGACTAATGAATCAACCCCCGTCCGTTTCCCGAATTATCTGCGACCACTAGTTCCTTCCCGGTTGTAGGTATTGTAGGATTTCCTTTTGGTGAACTGCTAATTTTGGTGCATTTGCTGCAACTAACGCCTTGGCCCACACTTTCTATCGCGTGTATCCTCCTTTTTATGGCGTGGTAACGGTCACGGTATTTGTCCTTCTTGCTAACTTCCTCCCCACTCCTCTTCTTTAAGTTCCGTTCTTCCGGCGTACATACCATTGTATCTAGTTTTCGAAGAAACTCAGCGGCGACAATCTCGTCTCCTGATTGTCCCGAAAACCATAGCGATTGAATTTCCTTCGGATAATGCCTCATAATTTCGTCGACTATGCCCAACGGAGTGTCAGTAATCTTCAAAGCCTTAGCAAGTTCCCAATAGTTTGCGAAATGAGTGAGCATGGATATATTTTTCTTGGCATCATATACCCCCTCTGCAAGTCGGCGGCGAACTTCATTTTTCTTAATGTCTCCCCAATAGGTAGCTAAAAAATCTCGTTCGAAATCTAACATAGTCTCCCATCGCTTATTGTACAATTTCGCCCACGATTTGGCTTCCCCTTTTAAATTCTCTCGTACGACAATTAAAGGATCCGTACGTTTCACCTTTCTAGTGTATTCTTTTAAATCCTCGAGGAAACTAATGGGATTTTGATTTCCGCCGGAGAATGATGGTCGCTCTTGTTGTGGTAACATTTCCACGACTTGGAGAACGTTTTTCGGCGCATTATCCTCTCCTATCACCGCCACTGTTGCTGGTTTTTCCAACTGCTTCTCGAGCTCCTGCATCTTATTGACGAGCGGTGCTAAAGCTGCCTGAATAATTGTAGTTACATCTCCAATGTTCACTGTTGAAGTCTCGGCTGAGATATTCTCCCCGATTGCTGTCACTAAAGCCTGGGCTCGCCTTCCACGTTTTCCCACCATTTTCTTAAATTTTCCGAGTGTTGCCGGCTTATGTTTATATTTTCCTTACTAAGCGACAACCTTATAACCTCTATTTTAATTTTCTAAATTACTCTATGTATATGTTGCCTTAGTTATTCTAATTTTTTTTTCAATTTTCTCGTTTTTCTTATTTTTCTTAATTTTTTATTCTGTTTTATTTTTATTTTCCTTTACTTCGTTAATCTTAGCTTCGTTTTCTTGTTCCTTTTCCTCGGGTTTTTCCTGTGAAATTATTGGTTTATCATTTTCATGTGGAAAATTTATTTTTCCACACTCCCTCTCAACTTTGCCTTGTTCCCCTTCTGGTTGAGCTCCCTTGTCTCTTCCCATATTCTCCACACGCAATGTAGAATATTTGGAACGCTTGAATATGTTTCTAAGCTCATCTTCCGTTGATATTTCTTCAACATCTCTTTCTGTCGCATCCGCCTTCCTCTTTTCGGCCATTCTCGTTTTAATGAATTTAAATTATCGAATTAAATATCGACTATATGTAATTGAAAGTTTTTTTTTTTTTTTTGAAACCTGCCCCCTATAAAACACATTATTTTCAATTATATTATAATTGTTTGCATAATGATTGCAACCCGAATTAACCCAACTCTACAAACGCACAATTTATTTCAAATGAATGTAGGTAGTTGTAAAACACGGAATGAATATTTTTACCCTATTGTTAATGAATATCCCGTGATTTTCGTTCAAACAATAATTATTTATTGTTTAGAACGTCAACCATTCCTTCATGGTTAACAATACCTATTGATATTTTCGCAAAATCTGTTTTGAATTTGCAATACCTATCAAAACAGATGTTCGCACATCAATTTGCAAATACCTATCGCAAAATCTCGTTTAGAATTCGCAATACCTATCAAAACAGATGTTCGCACATCAATTTGCAAATACCTATCGCAAAATCTTGTTTAGAATTCGCAATACCTATCAAAACAGATGTTCGCACATCAATTTGCAAATACCCATCGCAAAATCTTGTTTAGAATTCGCAATACCTATCAAAACAGATGTTCGCACATCAATTTGCAAATACCTATCGCAAAATCTTGTTTAGAATTCGCAATACCTATCAAAACAGATGTTCGCACATCAATTTGCAAATACCTACCGCAAAATCTTGTTTAGGATTTCGCAATACCCACTGATATTTTCGCAAAATCTTTTTGAATTCGCACTTTTAGAGTTAAACCTCTTTTTTTTTTCGAAGTCCGAATAATCAAATGTTCCATTTTATTTAGGTATATATCTTTAAACATTCGTCTACGATATCAAAAGTTCTCAACTCGACGTATGGTTGAATGAATGCATTGTTTTCATCAACATGACCTCAACCAAACCCTTTAAAATGTATTTTATTTTATGTTCCTTAAATTTTATGTTATGACTTTTTATGTGATAATCTCCACATACAAAACATAACATTATCTATAAACAATGGTCACATTATGTAGATAAGTTCCCCCTTTTATCTCTGAAATGTGTTTCCTCTTTCATCGAAACCGAATGTTGATGTTATTTTTAACGGATGTTTATTTTATAATGCCTCAAAGTGGTGCGTGTCGTTTTCGATGTGTCCCACCTTTAAATGCTAGATGTTTTTTTTTTTGTTATCAGTATCTCGATGTTGACTTTTATCAATCTTTTCGATGCTTACGAACACCGCGCGTTATCTCGAATCACATTGTTTACATAACGGTCGTTAACATTCCTGACCCAGATATGTCAATTCTTAACTCATTATATTTGTTATTTATGGCCTGTCTTGACTATTTGTTTACATAGAGCATATTTGACCTAAATTCTTTTGTATACAATAACAAATGAAAGGGGTCTTTATTAACAAGTTCATGGTCACTCGATTTAACACTTTATATTGACACTTTTAAAATTATTTTAAAACTGTAGAGTTTATTCGTTAGCACTTTTTTTTTTTTTTTTATTTTTTTTAATGTATTGTATATTTATGTTTATTTATTTATTTATAAATATTTTTTTTTGTTGTGTTTATTTAACGTCGCACTATTCTGATTTTATTTTTAAATTATTTTCACTTCAATTAACATCACTTTTTTTTTTTTTTTTTTTTTTTTTTTTTTTTTTTTTTTTTTTTTTTTTTTTTTTTTTTTTTATGATACGTCATACTTTTATTATTATTATTTTTTCCAGTTTTTGCAATATATTGACCAATAAAGTTTTTCCACCCAAACTTGTATAACTCTGACTCCTGGTCCACGGCTTTGCAGTGTGATTATTCTATCTTTCGATGCTGATTTTGATTTCTTTTATTTTTCTACTCCCGGTCATCGGCAAGACAGTGTGATATTTCTCTCTTCTACCTCTTTTAACTTTTTACTATTTTTGGAATTCTTTCATCCCTTCAAGTTTTCTTGAACTTTTCTTTTGGCTCTGATCGATATTTAAATTCTTAAGGCTTTACATGTGTGTAGTAGGGATGGAAAATTCCTTCCCTACGTCACACGAGCCTTCATGAAAATTGGACCCTTATTTTCTTTGATAACTACAGAAAGCTTACTTAAAGCTCCCTTGTACTACATACCTTTAGAGATATATGTACTTAACTAATTAATACGTTATTTACGACCTTGAACGTAAATATTTTCGTATTTAGGTTGTAATTAAACTCCATCAAACGTTGTGTAATTTTTTTTGATTTATGATATGGGACTTTAATTACTTTCATTTTTGTGGTAACTTCTTGATTCTAGACAGAGCGTTGAGTTTCAAACTGTATTGGTCTCTCTCTTGCAAACCTAACGTTAAATACTTTTCTAAAGGAGCTAACTTTCCTCCGTCGCTTATTATGATTCCCTACATCCTAACGAACTCGTAAATAACTGTACTAATCGAAATTACACATGTTTAATTGAACAGATAATTAAGTATGACTCAAATGGTTAATTGTTAGTAAATTTGATCATGGTTGTTTTTGTCTGCCTGGCTCCCCTCCACTATGATTCAGCTGCTATAAGGTACATATAAAGATGGATTTAGTAGGTTAATGTAATTAATAGATTGCATATTAGACGAACTCAGAATACCCTTTTTCTGCCGAAAATTTGGCTCCTATCCTCCTGCAAGTAAACAGGATGGTCAAAGATCAACTAGAACTTCGCACAGTCAGCCGACGCGATTTTCCAGAGGGTCTTAGTACCTTGTTCTGTCAATCTTCCATGTCGTCGTGTACTCTATTCAGGCTTTTCCTCGAGTCCCGAAACCCCCAAATTCCATCTCCTCCAAGGTCTACTATTTACTTAGGGCGAACCGGTTTCGTCCTATATGCAATCATATACTCACGGTGTTGTGTAGAGTTACGGGTCGTGAATCCTCCCTCTACGTACAAGAAATGATGTGAGAGTAACTCTGTCGAGTCTAAAACGCTAATTGTAAGCGGGTCCACATCATCCAATGTACAGTACATAGAAAGATATATATGTAAACATACGTTTGGGTAGGATTATAACCCTCAATTTGAGGCTAGCTAGTCTCAAATTTCGGGCTCGGATTTCGTGGAAAGGAATTCTGCACAAAACCTTAACCGATGACCGAATATACACATATTAAAAGTGGGTAATATTAATAGATACTAGTATAATAAGCAATTATCTGGCGATATGTTCTGGAGATTCGCCAAAACTCCAAGCTTTTGGTTGATTTGGTTGACAATTTTCTTTAAGAGATTGCCATCTCTATTATGTGTTTGGTTAATGGTCCTTGGTTTTTTAAGGAGCGACCACTGCCTCCCATTGTTGAACTGTTTTCTAAATTTTCCCCCAAGGTTCAACTTTTGGTAAAATTTTTTTTCTATCCCGTGATTTTTCAGTTGTCTCATGTAAATGATTGATACCTTTATTAGGCTATCCCGTGATTTTTCAACTGCTTCTTGTAAATGATTGATGCTTTTTATTAGGCTATCCTGTGATTTTTCAACTGCTTCTTGTAAATGATTGATACTTTTTATTAGGCTATCCCGTGATTTTTCAACTGCTTGATGTACCTATTAGCTACCTAGGAGAGTAGTTAATCCATAAAATTTTTCTCAAATGTTCAATGATACTCTTCAAGTTCTTTTATTTGACTAGCCTATAATAAATCTAATTACTTTCAAATTGTTCAATCCTAAATATCTCTTCAAGTTCAAATTAAAGATTGTGTTTAACCCCTTTTTTTATATATATAATTGCGCAACGTTATGGTGTTGCCCTATCCTAAGATTGACATCTTCCTAAAGCATTCAACACAGTGCCCTACTGACCGAGTTGTTTTATAAACAATTTTAGTTATGTCAACATTCCCACTGGCCTCGTGACCTAGATTCCAAACGTGAGATTTGTTTACTCTTAAACATTCCCGAATGTGAGATTTATGGTCCTAAATTTTTCTTTTGAATTTAGTAGTGATAATTTCCTTTTCGCCGAGGTCTAACCTGTTCCCCGATAAATTTAGTCATAATGCATACATATACTTTGTCTCGATACATAAATACACAGATATATATATATAATTTTATTATAGTTGAGGTAAATTCTAATATCATAACTCATTTTTTTGATCATTTTATATTAGCTGAGGTTATAATAAATAGTATATATACTAAATAAATACAAAACTTTGACTTGGAAATTTGTCAAACACATAACTATTTTAAATAGTTACGGATAAATGCAAAGATAGGCATTCGAAATCGAAACCTTTACTTTTAATATAAGTGTGTTTCTTTTTGATTAAAACTTTCTTGGAATATATATATATATACATATATATATAAATATATCTATTTTATATATAATATTTTAATATAGGTACATATCACATATTAAGCAAGTAATACTTTGTTATAAAATTAATTCAAATACCAACTGTCTGCTGCATGCCGCTATCTCCTCGGAACCTAGAAAATATTTATACTTTATGTAACTTACCCCTTTAAGGTTTTTTTTTTATCCGACCGGGAGCTACACGGTAAAACCTTGTTATGTTTCCTTACCTAATACCTACTCCTATGTTATCAACTAAATTCAAATAAAATTCTCCGACTTCAATTTTATTCCATTCTCGTTTAATCTAACTAAATTAAATTATGTTTATCGTTCTAACCGCATTTTATTTCAAATCTCGTTGGTTAACTTAACACTTTTTAAATTAAATTAACAATTGATTACTTATTTTGTGTTCGTTTTCCTTCCATATTTTTATTTAGCAAAAGGAATTATACGATTAAATACCGAATAGATTATTTTCATGCTCATTTATTCATTATTTACTTTAACTTCCAGATTTATTATTATAATTATTTCATCGTTAAAATAATACTCCGCTTAAATTATAATTTTAAACAATAACTACTTCACAATTATTTACGAAATAAGAGATTTATTGTTTTATTTTGTTTGTCACCGAACTCTTCTATTTTGCAGTAAGATAACGTATTTCACTATTTATTTAAACTTTCCGAAATAATAATTATTATTAAGTTACCACAATCTCATTTAACAGCAATTTAATAATTTTAATTATTTATTCTAACGTCTATATTTATTATTATTATTTTATCTAACACTAGATTAATCCTGTGATGAATTATTACGTTCGATTTGCACTTTATTTATGGAACTATTATTGATATGATTTTTTTTTTTTTTTTTTTTTTCCAAGTATTAAGTCCTAAAATTTAACTAAACACTACTTTTAAATTTGCCAAATACAACACCACACTTTTCACTAACACAATTTAAATTTATGATTTAATCACCTCACTGAATCTAATTAATTATTATTAATGGTACTAATCTCTTACACTGAATTTAATACCAAACTTCGGACACTTAGAACTTTCTGTTAAAATGCATTTTGTCTAACACTTTCAAGATACTAAGTCTAAGACCACTTCTTTTTAATTTGCACTATTTTTAAATGATTAATTTGAATATTCGATATTTGCTAAAACTCTTTCCGTTTAAACTGAACGCACGTATTTAATTTATAACTTCTTTTCACTTTTTATTATTATTACATCACTTTATTTAATTACCACACCGACACTTGTCGCGAAATTACTAAGTCCCAAAATATGATATTTATTGATTATAAAAACCGAATTTTTCACTAAGCAAAATCACAGCACTTTTAGCTTTTCACAAATAAATAGAACGTAAACTTTATTTTTATTTTCACTGACTTGAATTTCTTTAAATCTTTATAAGACACTGGCTCGAATATGAAATTTTCCTAAGTCCTGTGATTCTAACTAATAGAATTTTTCCACCAGTAAATTACCGAACGTTTTCGTCGCGACTCACGAACCTTCAACTTTTCACAATCCCGCGATGACTCCCCAGAAATCACTAAGTCCTGTCTTTTAAACCCCTCTCAGGTCCAAAAGATTGTATCTGAATTTCCTGTGACAAAACAATCTCATGTCTACCAACTCGCAAACCCTTGAAATTGTCTCACCATTATCGAGTAATGCTACTTAGGTCCCTTTGTCATGTTATCACTCCTTTTTGTCTCTTACTTCCATCTCTACAAGGTCCGGATTCAGTTACTTTGTTTTAAATTGCCTCATCGTCCTTTGTCTCGATGGTCTTACGAATTTAACTTGAATTTCATAATTTTTTTGTTATTTTTTTTCTCAATTCGTAAAAGGTCCGTCTTCGATAACTATATTTACGTCTCGATTTTTCCGTACCTATCACAAATCATGATTATCTCCATATCGAAATGTTTACTATGCAATTTCGAGTTGCAATTTTTATAAATTCTACTCTATCTCATTGCTACTTGTATGAATTTTTCCATTAAAACCCGTATTTTCTCTATTTACGTAGTATATCTGAATTTTCCCCTTTCCCCTAGAATTTTCTTGTATTCACAACACTCTTCCTACGAATTTCCTCTTTTATCCTTATGTTATTGTCCACATCTATATGATTAGTTACATTCCAAGCCAAATTTATTGTTTTCATCGATACTTCTGAATTTTCATGAGTTTTCCTTACGGAATCATCTTTTAATTGTTTTTATTTTCTTTTTTACTACCCCCCGTTTTGCCTCCGATGTATGTCACCTCTTAGAAAATTTCATTTTCTATATACTACTACTTTTTATGTTATTTTTCACATTTTTCATAGGAGAAACTTCCACTTCGGTCCTTAAATATATGTCAATTTTTATTACTTCATATGGTTCTTCCCTCAAATTCCGTCCCTTTCTCATCGAAATCCACATTAATTTAAAATTTGACATGTGTTTAGGTCTGGACTTCGATGTACTCACCAATAACTCAGCGTTTATTCGAGGGTAATAAAATATAATGGTTTTTACTTTGAATAAACAGTCCCTATGCCCAATGATAATTTTTATCGTCCAAAAAGCCATTAAAATGGTTTTAATCGTCTAAAACCATGTTCGTTTTCTGGTTGTTTTAATAACAAAATCACGTGTGGGGTCGTTAACTCAAATAATGTCTCATTTTCCTTACAGTCTGTCTTATTTCTCATAGAATTCTCCTCAAACAATTGACGTAAAACAATGCTTTTTGTTTACTTTGTCTATCGCAATGTAACTAGAATGATCACCCTATTCCAAATATATAACGATATCTATTTAAACTCGTCTGAAAACGCAAAATTAAGTCGAAATCTTATATTGTTCAATAAACACTTCCGTTTAAACGTCCAGTTTTTCCATTAGATTTCCTTTTCAAATCGTTTTTCCTGACGTGACAAAAGTGACATTCCAAATTTCCAGCGTTTTTCTTCCTTTTAAATGTAAAATGTACGCTTTCCTTTTAATCTGGTCTCCCTGACCCTCTATGTACTCGTTATACGACTGAATAACCCTACAGTAGCTTTTCTTACGTTTTACACGTCTTTTCTTTAATTTTCCTCTTATCATAACTCTCTTGCTATTTTCTTGCCTAGTTTTTCCAACATAATATGGATTAATTTGTTCGTTAACGGCGGTCGTCAACACCTTCATTGCACTGATTGTATATCTTAAATCTAGGGTCATTGTACCTGATGCACCGGGCGTGAGACCCTGTTTACATTATAGTGTATTGATCTTTCGGTCGATGACGATATTTTTTTCCATAAATCTCTGATTAATTGCTTAGTTCAAAGTCCATTTCTTTGTTCAAAATCTGGCTACGCCTTCCACTTTTGTGATTGGTTAATCATTCTTTGTGTTTATTTTCGCGCCTAAGAAAGGGTCTTTCCCTGTCTCGTGACGATTTTTAATACCATCTGTGGTTTTTTTATTAATACTCATCTCAATCTACTTAATTGTAGATCCCTATCGTCAACAAGAATTCAATTTACTTTGATCCGGTAGATGTCGCAGGTGTGTCTGTTTTATAATTAATTGGTATTTTCTTTTTGAATTAAAGTGGGAAGCTACGATATTTTCTTATTTTCACTGTTGATTAATGCAATTCATCACAGTTCCCTCCTCTGAACTCAATTTGCTGTGGCTAACGTTGTATTTTATTTAGGCGTCTTCTTCTTTTTTTTTTTTTTTTTTTTTTTTTTTTTTTTTTTTTTTTTTTTTTTTCTTCGTTAGACACCGAAATTGTGTTCAAATTTAGGCTAGCTACCTTCCCTCCTCATGTCGTTATTCCTTACCTCTTTTCCGTATCCTATTGCTCCCTATCTCCCCTCCTCATTTTGTTATCCCCTATCTCTTCTTCGTATCCTATTGCTCCATATCTCCCCTCCTCATTTTGTTATCCCCTATCTCTTCTTCGTATCCTATTACTCCCTATCTCCCCTCCTCATCCTGTTATCCCCTATCTCTTCTCCGTATCCTATTGCTCCATATCTCCCCTCCTCATTTTGTTATCCCCTATCTCTTCTTCGTATCCTATTGCTCCCTATCTCCCCTCCTCATTTTGTTATCCCCTATCTCTTCTCTATATCCTATTACTCCCTATCTCCCCTCCTCATTCTGTTATCCCCTATCTCTTCTCCGTTTTATCGGATTGTTAACAATCTTGAATTGAATCTCATTGTATTTTCTATTTTCTTTTCGCGTAGATTTTATTTTATGGAATTTTCTGTAATTTTGATAGACTCAAAATTAATCTCTTTTTCGCTGGAACACGCCCCTCGACTCGCGTGTTTTGGTGGTCCCCAACCAAATTGGACTAAGACCTCCCTTACAATGATTTAAGTAAAGATTGTTTACAATCTCGCGGCCTTTCGACCAACTGAAAAGCGGGTGGTCTCTTGGTGTGCAAATAATTGTTTTTGTTTGTAAGTATAAGTTTTTGTGAAATGTATATGTTTTCGCACGACCTCACCCAATCCGACAATCAGTGGTATACATGTTCTATATAAATTTTCCAGCATTTTTTTTTTTTCTTTATTTAAACTTTATTGTCTAATCCTTAATTTCTAATTGTTATTTCATAGTTCATTCAAAATTGTCCTAACCTAAGTGTTACCCACTCTAATTTGTAATTTTCATAAATGTTCTTAATTATCCTCAATAGGTTCAGCGTTCTCGTTTTTCCCCGTTTTTTTTCGAAATCTAACTATTTATATCGTAATTCTAATGTTACCTTCTTATATTTACCTAATTTCTACCACATCTCTACAGATAAACATTTTTATTTCTAACTCCTAAGCAATGTTTATTTAAAACTCTATTCTATAAAACGTACCATTATGTGTGTCATATAATATCTCTAATTCTTTTCCTCTTAAGTGTCCTTAATTACCTAACAAAAATATTTTTCTATTCACTAGCACATCAAAAAAAACCCCCCTTTTTTTTCTAAATTATAAAATCAAAATTAACGAATATTTTTACCTTACTCTATTTCTATATTTAAACATGATTGTCGCTTATTAAGAAACTTGTCCACTCACTCTTATAGACTCGACGACGACCCGCCCCTCGCAAGCAACTGATAGCCTAACATTTTAGTAAAGTTTCTTTCTTCCCCTACCCCAAGACGTATCCTAACATATTTTTATTTGTATTTCTCAGTCGTTTATTTATTTATTAATATTTTCAAATATTTGCAAATTTCGCATTCTATTCGTTGACTTCCACTAACTTTAATCCTGATTGTTGTTCCTTGTTACTCGTGTAATATCTCGCTAAATGTATGGCGCTATAATCTCCTTTTATTTCCCGAGTTACCGGATCAATTAGGGTATACGTGTTACTGTAAACTACTGATCCGATGACGTACGGCCCTTCGTAAAGTAAGTTGAATTTCTTAATTTGTTTTCGCAATAAATTTGACTGTGTAATCTTTTTCAACTTGACCATGGCTCCGATTTCATAGGTCACTAGTCTTTTATTGAGATTATAATATTTTTGTCGATTTGTAGCGCTTTTCTCCAAATTTTTTTGCGCCACCATTCTAATTTCATCTATTGTTTTCGTAGGTTTTCCACACCCTTGAGTATACTTGTCTAAACTATAAGTTGGTGATTTCCCGAAAGCTATCTCGTTTGGTGAAAATCCTGTTGAACAGTGTATTGAATTATTGTAAGTCTGCTCTATTTCTTTAAGGAAAGCTGACCATTTTGTATGTTTTTCGTGACAATAAATACGAAAAATTCTTCCTAACTCTTTATTTACACGCTCAGTTATATTCGGTCCAGGATTTCGCACTGAAGTATGTACAATTCGTATGCCGATCCTATTCATGTGGCTTTCCCATTTTTTTGACGTAAATTGAGATCCGTTGTCAGTTAACAAAGCATCTATTTGTATGATCTTATTAAAATCCTCTACACAATTTAACACGGTCTTAGTACTTGCTATCCTCAATTTATATAATTTTACAAATCGGCTGAAAGAATCCTGGATAACAAATATGAATTTTACGCCACCCATTCCCCTCGGTAATGGTCCGTATAGATCTGCCATAGCTAATTGTCCTACTTCTTTGGTCATAATTGATTTACTTGGCCCTACAGTTGGTCGAATTTCGCGCTTCGCCATCTGACAAAGGTGACATCCTCTTACTATGCGTTTTATGTCTCGGCTCATACCTGGCCAGTAATACCTGTCTCCCATAGCTGATCCTGTTTTGAAAATTCCCCCGTGCCCAATTTCTAAATGTATCATTTTTATTAACTCCTCAGTCAATTCCTGTGGTACTGCTAAAACCGTTTTGTTTAGCCCTGTGGTGTAATACAAAGTTTTACCTATTTTCTTGTAATTTTTTAAATACCTATTAACATTTTTTGTCGGTGGTCCGAATTTTCCCTTGCGCAAATACCCGAAAATTTCTCCCAAAAATGTGTCCTGTTTCTGTAGTTCTGTTATATTTTCTAAGTGTTTTCGAATTTGTTGTCTACCTTTAACCGCAAAAGCTGCTATTTCTGGGCATGTGTTTTTCTCCTCCTGCACGTTTTCCGCATCACAAGAGTAACGAGATAGAATGTCAGGTCCTATATTTTCTTTTCCTTTAACGTACTCTACAGTGAAGTTAAATTGATTTAAATACAAAATCCACCGAGTTAGGCGACTACTGTACATCTTCCATGTCTTCAAAAACGTCAACGCTTGATGATCTGTTCTTATTATCAAATGTACCCCTCTTAAATATGTCTCAAATTTATGTAGAGCATATATTATCGCCCACAACTCTTGCTCCGATGTGGTCCATTTTAACTCTGGTCCCCTTAAAGCTTTGCTAATAAATCCAATAACGTGGTGGTTTCCCTCGTTATCTAGCTGGTATAACTCCCCCCCTATTGCAAATCCCGAACTGTCTGTCTGTAAATAATATGTACTATTTGGATCATGATGATGTAAAATAACTGTTTCTAAAAATAATGTTTTCACCTTCTCGAATGCACGCTGTTCTAAGTCACCCCACCTCCAAGTTCGATTTTTCTGAAGTAAATCACATAAAACACGTGTTGATTCTCCATATTTATTCGCGAATCTACGGTAATAATTGCAAAGTCCAAGGAAAGCTCTAACTTGTTTGATTTTCTTGGGTACCGGAAAATTTTTAATCGCGTCTATTTTTTTCGGATCCATTTGAACTCCCAAAGGCGTTATAATATGTCCCAACATACGCACTTCTGTGAATAAAAATTGACATTTTTCGAGTTTACAAGTCATGTTTGCTGCCTCTAACCTCTCAAGTACCGCATCTACATGTTCGAAATGATCTTCTTGGCTCCCACACGTATATATTATTAGATCATCCAAGTAATTAGCGCAGAATTCTCTCAGTCCTGGCCCGAGGATTTTGTCAATTCCCCTTGAAAAACTCCCAACTGATGTCTTTAACCCCTGCGGTAATACCTTGTATACATACGATTTCCCATTGTATACAAATCCAGTATACTTGCGACTCTCTGGACTGATAGGTATCTGAAAATAGGCTGAATTCATATCTACTGTGGTTATGAATTTTACGCCATGAAAACGCTGTATTATTTCAGAAGTTAATGGCGGTTTCTCTACTTCGGCGTGCATTCTAGTATTTAAAAATCTAGCATCTAAAAGTATCTTAACCGTTCCGTCTTTTTTCAAGGTAAATGTTAGGGGGCTAGAAAACTGTGTGGCCTCCCTACTGATGATTCCTAGTAACTCCAATTCTCTAATTTTTTCGTCAACCTTATCTCTATAAGCAAAAGGTACAGGATAAGATCTCTTAACGAAGGGCGTCTCGTCCGTCATCTTTATTTCGTGAGTGTACAAAGTTGTGAGGCCCGGTCTGTCTATAAATACATTCTTATGTTTGATTAAAATCTTTTCCAACCCTTCTTTTCCTTTTAACTCCAAATCTAGCCCGGACACAAATGTCGTTATTCTACGCTCGAGACACGCCGTATCATTTATTTCGGGGTTTACTTCGATACTAATTATTTTTCCACTTGCGCAATTTTGATTGCTAATCTCACCTTTAGGTTTCCTATAAGTTATCGATGAATTTACCAATTCTATTTCCCTTTTACCAACTTCTGTTTTTATTTTCAACTTCCTATTTTCCCCACATTTAAACTCAGCTGTGTATTCGTCTAACCAATTGATACCTAATATAACGGGCCTAATCAACTTGGGTATTATTAAACATGGCGTATTTATTGTAACATTTTCAAATCGTAGTGGGACTAAAACCAACCTAGATATTCTCTGACTTTTGTGTCCTATAGCTACCTTAATCTGTATTGCTGTTACTGGCATAATCGGATAAAGCGTTTCATCAGTCAAATAGTTTTCGTAGAATTCTTGTGCTACACACGTGATCTGACTTCCGGTGTCTATTAAACAATGAACTTCCGTGTTATCTATATATGCTTTGGCTTCCGGTAATAACGGTAAAGTGCTACCCTTTTCTACTTCCTCATAATCTCGGTCCTCAAAAATGTTGTTAAAACCCCTAACTTCCCTACCCAATTTTTCTTCAATCATTTCCAATTTATTCCATTCGTCAGTTATATGTTGCAGTGAATTGACGCATACTTCCACACGCATTTCCTCCTCTGTTCTCGTTTCTTCCGCTCCATCCTTCCGTCTTTTTACGTACTTTTCAGCTTTTACTGGGGCAGTCATTCCTTGTTCATCCTTTCCTAATCCTTTCGTCGGATTCCACCCCCATCTCATCATAATCTTCAATGCAGTGTTGTGTCTTGGCGCCGGCGTCCCTCCTCCTGTGTGAGTCGTATCCATGGAGACTAATGAATCAACCCCCGTCCGTTTCCCGAATTATCTGCGACCACTAGTTCCTTCCCGGTTGTAGGTATTGTAGGATTTCCTTTTGGTGAACTGCTAATTTTGGTGCATTTGCTGCAACTAACGCCTTGGCCCACACTTTCTATCGCGTGTATCCTCCTTTTTATGGCGTGGTAACGGTCACGGTATTTGTCCTTCTTGCTAACTTCCTCCCCACTCCTCTTCTTTAAGTTCCGTTCTTCCGGCGTACATACCATTGTATCTAGTTTTCGAAGAAACTCAGCGGCGACAATCTCGTCTCCTGATTGTCCCGAAAACCATAGCGATTGAATTTCCTTCGGATAATGCCTCATAATTTCGTCGACTATGCCCAACGGAGTGTCAGTAATCTTCAAAGCCTTAGCAAGTTCCCAATAGTTTGCGAAATGAGTGAGCATGGATATATTTTTCTTGGCATCATATACCCCCTCTGCAAGTCGGCGGCGAACTTCATTTTTCTTAATGTCTCCCCAATAGGTAGCTAAAAAATCTCGTTCGAAATCTAACATAGTCTCCCATCGCTTATTGTACAATTTCGCCCACGATTTGGCTTCCCCTTTTAAATTCTCTCGTACGACAATTAAAGGATCCGTACGTTTCACCTTTCTAGTGTATTCTTTTAAATCCTCGAGGAAACTAATGGGATTTTGATTTCCGCCGGAGAATGATGGTCGCTCTTGTTGTGGTAACATTTCCACGACTTGGAGAACGTTTTTCGGCGCATTATCCTCTCCTATCACCGCCACTGTTGCTGGTTTTTCCAACTGCTTCTCGAGCTCCTGCATCTTATTGACGAGCGGTGCTAAAGCTGCCTGAATAATTGTAGTTACATCTCCAATGTTCACTGTTGAAGTCTCGGCTGAGATATTCTCCCCGATTGCTGTCACTAAAGCCTGGGCTCGCCTTCCACGTTTTCCCACCATTTTCTTAAATTTTCCGAGTGTTGCCGGCTTATGTTTATATTTTCCTTACTAAGCGACAACCTTATAACCTCTATTTTAATTTTCTAAATTACTCTATGTATATGTTGCCTTAGTTATTCTAATTTTTTTTTCAATTTTCTCGTTTTTCTTATTTTTCTTAATTTTTTATTCTGTTTTATTTTTATTTTCCTTTACTTCGTTAATCTTAGCTTCGTTTTCTTGTTCCTTTTCCTCGGGTTTTTCCTGTGAAATTATTGGTTTATCATTTTCATGTGGAAAATTTATTTTTCCACACTCCCTCTCAACCTTGCCTTGTTCCCCTTCTGGTTGAGCTCCCTTGTCTCTTCCCATATTCTCCACACGCAATGTAGAATATTTGGAACGCTTGAATATGTTTCTAAGCTCATCTTCCGTTGATATTTCTTCAACATCTCTTTCTGTCGCATCCGCCTTCCTCTTTTCGGCCATTCTCGTTTTAATGAATTTAAATTATCGAATTAAATATCGACTATATGTAATTGAAAGTTTTTTTTTTTTTTTTGAAACCTGCCCCCTATAAAACACATTATTTTCAATTATATTATAATTGTTTGCATAATGATTGCAACCCGAATTAACCCAACTCTACAAACGCACAATTTATTTCAAATGAATGTAGGTAGTTGTAAAACACGGAATGAATATTTTTACCCTATTGTTAATGAATATCCCGTGATTTTCGTTCAAACAATAATTATTTATTGTTTAGAACGTCAACCATTCCTTCATGGTTAACAATACCTATTGATATTTTCGCAAAATCTGTTTTGAATTTGCAATACCTATCAAAACAGATGTTCGCACATCAATTTGCAAATACCTATCGCAAAATCTCGTTTAGAATTCGCAATACCTATCAAAACAGATGTTCGCACATCAATTTGCAAATACCTATCGCAAAATCTTGTTTAGAATTCGCAATACCTATCAAAACAGATGTTCGCACATCAATTTGCAAATACCCATCGCAAAATCTTGTTTAGAATTCGCAATACCTATCAAAACAGATGTTCGCACATCAATTTGCAAATACCTATCGCAAAATCTTGTTTAGAATTCGCAATACCTATCAAAACAGATGTTCGCACATCAATTTGCAAATACCTATCGCAAAATCTTGTTTAGGATTTCGCAATACCCACTGATATTTTCGCAAAATCTTTTTGAATTCGCACTTTTAGAGTTAAACCTCTTTTTTTTTTCGAAGTCCGAATAATCAAATGTTCCATTTTATTTAGGTATATATCTTTAAACATTCGTCTACGATATCAAAAGTTCTCAACTCGACGTATGGTTGAATGAATGCATTGTTTTCATCAACATGACCTCAACCAAACCCTTTAAAATGTATTTTATTTTATGTTCCTTAAATTTTATGTTATGACTTTTTATGTGATAATCTCCACATACAAAACATAACATTATCTATAAACAATGGTCACATTATGTAGATAAGTTCCCCCTTTTATCTCTGAAATGTGTTTCCTCTTTCATCAAAACCGAATGTTGATGTTATTTTTAACGGATGTTTATTTTATAATGCCTCAAAGTGGTGCGTGTCGTTTTCGATGTGTCCCACCTTTAAATGCTAGATGTTTTTTTTTTGTTATCAGTATCTCGATGTTGACTTTTATCAATCAAAATCAAAATCAAAATCAAAATCAAAAAATATTTATTGTAAAATGAAAATTACAAAAGGTGTAGCTTATAGGTAGACCCCATTTCTTCCAGCTAACCACATTTATTTAATTACAATGTTTATACAATATTCTTTGTTTTATTATAATTACAATGTTTATACAGATAAAATAACAATATACCAATGAAAAAATTAAAAAAAAAAATACAAATATATATACCAATAAAAATAGGCGTTTCATTTACGTGAGGTATTCACTCAACGTGTAGTGACATTTATTAACAAGGAAAGTGTTTAGTGACGATTTGAATTTGTGTGTATCTTGTATTTGTTTGATGTTATGTGGAAGGTTGTTATATACTTTAATGGCCATGTAGTATGGTCCTTTTTGGAATATTGTTTTGTTTGCTTTTGGTATTAGTAAGTTTTCTGTGAGCCTTGTAGCGTATTTATGTGTTGAGTTTTTTAGTGGGAAATTTTCTGTAGATGATCGCACTAACATGCATAACTCCATTATATATATGTCTGTGACTGTCAGAATTTTCAGATTTTTAAACATAGGTCTACATGAATCTAAACAACCAGAATTTGTAATTTTTCTTATGCATCTCTTTTGTATGATGAAGACATCTTTGGCGTTTACCGAGTTTCCCCAAAAAATAATACCGTATTTTATTATTGAATATACATAACCATAGTATGCGGCTATTACTGATTCGGTGTTCAATATTTTTCTCAAGGTACCCAGAACATAAGAAAAACTACTGATTTTTGCTACAATTTTTGAGACATGTTCTTTCCAGTTTATGTTTACATCTAATTCTATTCCCAGTAGTGAACAGGTTTGGGAAGGTTCGATAATATTATTATTAATGTTTACATTTATATTTATTGGTGTAGCTTGCACTGGACAAAATTTTAAAATTTGGGTTTTGTTTGTGTTGAGTGATAGATGTTGCGATAACAGCCAGTTTGCTATTAATTGGCAAGTCTCGTTAACTTGTTTGTTAAATTCGTCAACGTCTCCATTACATTCAAACAACAAAGCTGTGTCATCAGCGAACATTGAACATTCTGTGCCAGCAATTATTGGAAGTTCGTTTATATAGATAAGGAAGAGGAGAGGCCCAAGAATGCTTCCTTGTGGCACACCCTTGTTTATTTTTCTCCATTTGGATTCTACCATGTACTGGACCCTTTTTTCATCGATATTTGAAATTTGAACTTTCTGCTGACGATTTTTTAAGTACGATTCAAACCATTTTAATGCTAATCCTCTAATACCTACATGTTCAAGTTTAATTAGAAGAAGCTCATGATCAACATTGTCGAATGCTTTTGAGAGGTCGAGAAAGATACCTACGGTTTTTTTACTAACATTAATATTTTCTAGAATTTTGTTCAAAAAATTGAATACTGCCTGTGTTGTTGAACGGCCTTTACGGAATCCAAATTGTTGTGGACATATTATCTCAAAGTTTTCGAGAAAGTTATAAATGCGATTGTACATGGCTCTTTCAAATATTTTTGAAAAGTTTGGTAATAAGGATATCGGTCTGTAGTTTGAGATTTCCTGTTTAGAACCCTTCTTATACAAAGGTACAATAATAGATTGTTTTAATTGTTCTGGGAAGGTTCCTGATTCGAAAGATTTGTTAATTAATATTTCCAACGGGTAACTTAACGCTTCTGCACATGCTTTTATAATTTTTATAGGGATTTTGTCAGTGCCAACACTGCTTTTATTTTTCAGTTTTACGATGATTTTAATAATTTCCTCCCTGTTTACAGGCGTTATGAAGAATGATCGCGACTGTTTGTTTTCGACTGTTTTGGCAGATTGTGGATGTAGAGATGTGTTTTGTGGTGTTGGCGGTGGTGCAAAGAAAATGTTAAATTCATTTGCAATGTTTTTTGGTTCTGATACCAGGGTATCATTGATTTTAAGACAGATTTTTGGTTTACTTTTAGAATTAGAATTATTTGAGTTCTCTTTTATTATGTTCCACGATGTTTTGGTTTTATTTTGCGCGTTTTGAATTCGTTTACTATTATAATTCCGTTTAGCTACCTGTTTTACTTTACTAAGAATTTTTTTGTAATGTTTGTAATTGTTTATGATTGTGAGGTCATTTGTGTTTTTTTGTTTCATGTACAGATGTCTTTTTTGTCTAATAGATATCTTAATACCAGTCGTTACCCAATTTATTTTGCGTTTTTGGGGATATTTATACAGTTTAAATGGGAAACAAAGCTTCATACCATTATTTATTTCATTAATGAAGTATTCGTAGCTATCATTAATGGATTCAAAGGATTTCAGTGGTTCCCAACATATACATGATAAGTAATTGTTAAAAATGTTAGTGTTTTCTGTGTTAAATAATTGTTTTTTTGTATACCACGTTTGGTTTATATTATATTCTGTTTTTACGTGCATTAACTGTGCCATGTGATCTGATACAGCTAATTCTGTGACTTCCCATGTGTAAGAGCTTTTTGGTATATTTGTACCTATATGATCAATTATACTTTTTTTGTTTCCTTGTATACGAGTAGGTTTATCAATAATCAAGCGTATGTTGTGAGATTTTAATGTGTTTTTGAGTGAGTCTGCGTTTTTGTTCTTGTAGCTTGTATCAATATTTAAGTCACCGCAGAGTATTATTTGTTTTTTGTTGTTTTTGCAAATTTTGTTTAGTAAAAGTTCAAGTTGTTCAAAAAAAATATTAATATCAGAGTCATTATAGTAAATTGTACAAATTATCATTTTAAGTTTTGGAATTTCAATACCAACACATTCAAATACAAATTCTTTTGTTATTTGTTTAACAAATTCTAGTTCTTTAAATATAATGTTTTCGTTTAAGTAAATGGAGACACCTCCATGAATATGACTCTCTCGACAAAAAATCGAACCTAATTTGTAACCATTAAAATTGATAGATGTCGTTTCGTCCTTTTGTAGCCAGTGTTCGCTAACACAAAGTACATCGATATTTTTTTCATATAGAATGTTTTCTAATTCTAAGATTTTATTTCGAATGCATTGCACGTTTTGATGCATTATATTGAAGGTGGATTTGATGTCGTCAGGTTTAGGAGTACGTGTATTATTCATAAAAAAATAGTTTGTTTTTTCGGATAAGGTGAGTTCCTGTCATCTCGGGTTTGTGTAGGAATGGATGAATGAATATATTTTGGGTTTTTTTCTGATGGATGTGGGTGCTCAAAATTGTAGACTGATATTTTATTGATCTCATTTTTTATATGCGCCCTTGTTAAGCTCATCATTTTGATAATTGTATGGCTATTCATTTTTTCATAAAAAATTGGCCCACTAAATTTACAATAATTTTTGAATTCGAAGATGTGAGATATAATCTCAGAATTCAGTTTATAGATGTTTAAATAGTTGTTTTTAGTAACTGGGTGTATTAGAACATTAGTATGGGCTAGTTGTCGTAGGGTGTAGTACAAGTTGCTTAGAAAGTTTTTAGGGGATGTCTCATTTTCTCCGGCTATTAAAATTACAAAATCATTTTTGTTTAAATTCTTGCTTTCTCTTATGATGTTTGCCGTGTACCAGTCTAGTGTTGCCCCAGGGTATATATAGCTGGAACAATCTACATCTTTAAAGTTTTTTTCCAGATTTCTTCTTATTTGGTGGCCTGCTTCTTCTCCAAAGATCCGTATTTTTATTTCTTTCCATTGAAGTTGTGCTGTTTTAATTCTGCGATGTGTGATGTCCTGTGCCGGAAGAGGTGTTTTAATTTCTTTATTTTGGTTATTAATATTGGTGAGATGCAATTTGTTTTTAAATTCTTCACTTTTTTCTGCCATGTTTACGAGAAGCGACTTGTTTTCATTCATTACATTTTTTATTTCAATAATATTTTGGGTACAGTTTTTTATTAGTGGTCGTAGTATTTTTAATTCGCCCTTCATTTCATTATTTTCAGCCACTAAGTGGGCAATAATGTCGAATAGTTGATCCATGCCTTCGTTTATTTTTTCTTTTAGAATGATTTTTCCTTTCCCTTCCGTTATTATTTTTTTAATATTATTTATGGTAAGTCTTGAGTTTTTCAGGGCATTATTTACCTCGTTTGCCTCTATCATTGTGGACGTTTCTTCTTCATTTTTTCTTTTATCCTCCGAATCTGAATAAGGATCCTCCTCGTGTTGATTTGGAGATCTTGGGGTCATGCAGGATTTTGTAAACGGGTCCTCATTTTTTGATTTAGGTGTTTTATTACCTTTTTCCATTTTCAAAGATTATTCAACAGAATTTGATATTGTATGCACTTATTGCCCTCTATTGAACAATAGCGGTAAATAATATATTTTTAATTGATTTATGCATTAACAGCCATCTGTTGTTTATTAGCGCAAGTTATTAGTTTATTTTGCGATATGGTTAAATTTATGCATTTACTGCCATCTATTGACAGGTAGCGATAGATGGAACGTATGTAGGTAGAGTATTCAATATCAAATCATTAAATGTCAAAAAATCACAGTGATTTGAATTTTTAAAATCAATTTTTTCTTAGATATAGTTCATGTACATACTTTCAATCTTTTCGATGCTTACGAACACCGCGCGTTATCTCGAATCACATTGTTTACATAACGGTCGTTAACATTCCTGACCCAGATATGTCAATTCTTAACTCATTATATTTGTTATTTATGGCCTGTCTTGACTATTTGTTTACATAGAGCATATTTGACCTAAATTCTTTTGTATACAATAACAAATGAAAGGGGTCTTTATTAACAAGTTCATGGTCACTCGATTTAACACTTTATATTGACACTTTTAAAATTATTTTAAAACTGTAGAGTTTATTCGTTAGCACTTTTTTTTTTTTTTTTATTTTTTTTAATGTATTGTATATTTATGTTTATTTATTTATTTATAAATATTTTTTTTTGTTGTGTTTATTTAACGTCGCACTATTCTGATTTTATTTTTAAATTATTTTCACTTCAATTAACATCACTTTTTTTTTTTTTTTTTTTTTTTTTTTTTTTTTTTTTATGATACGTCATACTTTTATTATTATTATTTTTTCCAGTTTTTGCAATATATTGACCAATAAAGTTTTTCCACCCAAACTTGTATAACTCTGACTCCTGGTCCACGGCTTTGCAGTGTGATTATTCTATCTTTCGATGCTGATTTTGATTTCTTTTATTTTTCTACTCCCGGTCATCGGCAAGACAGTGTGATATTTCTCTCTTCTACCTCTTTTAACTTTTTACTATTTTTGGAATTCTTTCATCCCTTCAAGTTTTCTTGAACTTTTCTTTTGGCTCTGATCGATATTTAAATTCTTAAGGCTTTACATGTGTGTAGTAGGGATGGAAAATTCCTTCCCTACGTCACACGAGCCTTCATGAAAATTGGACCCTTATTTTCTTTGATAACTACAGAAAGCTTACTTAAAGCTCCCTTGTACTACATACCTTTAGAGATATATGTACTTAACTAATTAATACGTTATTTACGACCTTGAACGTAAATATTTTCGTATTTAGGTTGTAATTAAACTCCATCAAACGTTGTGTAATTTTTTTTGATTTATGATATGGGACTTTAATTACTTTCATTTTTGTGGTAACTTCTTGATTCTAGACAGAGCGTTGAGTTTCAAACTGTATTGGTCTCTCTCTTGCAAACCTAACTTTAAATACTTTTCTAAAGGAGCTAACTTTCCTCCGTCGCTTATTATGATTCCCTACATCCTAACGAACTCGTAAATAACTGTACTAATCGAAATTACACATGTTTAATTGAACAGATAATTAAGTATGACTCAAATGGTTAATTGTTAGTAAATTTGATCATGGTTGTTTTTGTCTGCCTGGCTCCCCTCCACTATGATTCAGCTGCTATAAGGTACATATAAAGATGGATTTAGTAGGTTAATGTAATTAATAGATTGCATATTAGACGAACTCAGAATACCCTTTTTCTGCCGAAAATTTGGCTCCTATCCTCCTGCAAGTAAACAGGATGGTCAAAGATCAACTAGAACTTCGCACAGTCAGCCTACGCGATTTTCCAGAGGGTCTTAGTACCTTGTTCTGTCAATCTTCCATGTCGTCGTGTACTCTATTCAGGCTTTTCCTCGAGTCCCGAAACCCCCAAATTCCATCTCCTCCAAGGTCTACTATTTACTTAGGGCGAACCGGTTTCGTCCTATATGCAATCATATACTCACGGTGCTGTGTAGAGTTACGGGTCGTGAATCCTCCCTCTACGTACAAGAAATGATGTGAGAGTAACTCTGTCGAGTCTAAAACGCTAATTGTAAGCGGGTCCACATCATCCAATGTACAGTACATAGAAAGATATATATGTAAACATACGTTTGGGTAGGATTATAACCCTCAATTTGAGGCTAGCTAGTCTCAAATTTCGGGCTCAGATTTCGTGGAAAGGAATTCTGCACAAAACCTTAACCGATGACCGAATATATACATATTAAAAGTGGGTAATATTAATAGATACTAGTATAATAAGCAATTATCTGGCGATATGTTCTGGAGATTCGCCAAAACTCCAAGCTTTTGGTTGATTTGGTTGACAATTTTCTTTAAGAGATTGCCATCTCTATTATGTGTTTGGTTAATGGTCCTTGGTTTTTTAAGGAGCGACCACTGCCTCCCATTGTTGAACTGTTTTCTAAATTTTCCCCCAAGGTTCAACTTTTGGTAAAATTTTTTTTCTATCCCGTGATTTTTCAGTTGTCTCATGTAAATGATTGATACCTTTATTAGGCTATCCCGTGATTTTTCAACTGCTTCTTGTAAATGATTGATGCTTTTTATTAGGCTATCCTGTGATTTTTCAACTGCTTCTTGTAAATGATTGATACTTTTTATTAGGCTATCCCGTGATTTTTCAACTGCTTGATGTACCTATTAGCTACCTAGGAGAGTAGTTAATCCATAAAATTTTTCTCAAATGTTCAATGATACTCTTCAAGTTCTTTTATTTGACTAGCCTATAATAAATCTAATTACTTTCAAATTGTTCAATCCTAAATATCTCTTCAAGTTCAAATTAAAGATTGTGTTTAACCCCTTTTTTTTATATATATAATTGCGCAACGTTATGGTGTTGCCCTATCCTAAGATTGACATCTTCCTAAAGCATTCAACACAGTGCCCTACTGACCGAGTTGTTTTATAAACAATTTTAGTTATGTCAACATTCCCACTGGCCTCGTGACCTAGATTCCAAACGTGAGATTTGTTTACTCTTAAACATTCCCGAATGTGAGATTTATGGTCCTAAATTTTTCTTTTGAATTTAGTAGTGATAATTTCCTTTTCGCCGAGGTCTAACCTGTTCCCCGATAAATTTAGTCATAATGCATACATATACTTTGTCTCGATACATAAATACACAGATATATATATATAATTTTATTATAGTTGAGGTAAATTCTAATATCATAACTCATTTTTTTGATCATTTTATATTAGCTGAGGTTATAATAAATAGTATATATACTAAATAAATACAAAACTTTGACTTGGAAATTTGTCAAACACATAACTATTTTAAATAGTTACGGATAAATGCAAAGATAGGCATTCGAAATCGAAACCTTTACTTTTAATATAAGTGTGTTTCTTTTTGATTAAAACTTTCTTGGAATATATATATATATACAAATATATATAAATATATCTATTTTATATATAATATTTTAATATAGGTACATATCACATATTAAGCAAGTAATACTTTGTTATAAAATTAATTCAAATACCAACTGTCTGCTGCATGCCGCTATCTCCTCGGAACCTAGAAAATATTTATACTTTATGTAACTTACCCCTTTAAGGTTTTTTTTTATCCGACCGGGAGCTACACGGTAAAACCTTGTTATGTTTCCTTACCTAATACCTACTCCTATGTTATCAACTAAATTCAAATAAAATTCTCCGACTTCAATTTTATTCCATTCTCGTTTAATCTAACTAAATTAAATTATGTTTATCGTTCTAACCGCATTTTATTTCAAATCTCGTTGGTTAACTTAACACTTTTTAAATTAAATTAACAATTGATTACTTATTTTGTGTTCGTTTTCCTTCCATATTTTTATTTAGCAAAAGGAATTATACGATTAAATACCGAATAGATTATTTTCATGCTCATTTATTCATTATTTACTTTAACTTCCAGATTTATTATTATAATTATTTCATCGTTAAAATAATACTCCGCTTAAATTATAATTTTAAACAATAACTACTTCACAATTATTTACGAAATAAGAGATTTATTGTTTTATTTTGTTTGTCACCGAACTCTTCTATTTTGCAGTAAGATAACGTATTTCACTATTTATTTAAACTTTCCGAAATAATAATTATTATTAAGTTACCACAATCTCATTTAACAGCAATTTAATAATTTTAATTATTTATTCTAACGTCTATATTTATTATTATTATTTTATCTAACACTAGATTAATCCTGTGATGAATTATTACGTTCGATTTGCACTTTATTTATGGAACTATTATTGATATGATTTTTTTTTTTTTTTTTCCAAGTATTAAGTCCTAAAATTTAACTAAACACTACTTTTAAATTTGCCAAATACAACACCACACTTTTCACTAACACAATTTAAATTTATGATTTAATCACCTCACTGAATCTAATTAATTATTATTAATGGTACTAATCTCTTACACTGAATTTAATACCAAACTTCGGACACTTAGAACTTTCTGTTAAAATGCATTTTGTCTAACACTCTCAAGATACTAAGTCTAAGACCACTTCTTTTTAATTTGCACTATTTTTAAATGATTAATTTGAATATTCGATATTTGCTAAAACTCTTTCCGTTTAAACTGAACGCACGTATTTAATTTATAACTTCTTTTCACTTTTTATTATTATTACATCACTTTATTTAATTACCACACCGACACTTGTCGCGAAATTACTAAGTCCCAAAATATGATATTTATTGATTATAAAAACCGAATTTTTCACTAAGCAAAATCACAGCACTTTTAGCTTTTCACAAATAAATAGAACGTAAACTTTATTTTTATTTTCACTGACTTGAATTTCTTTAAATCTTTATAAGACACTGGCTCGAATATGAAATTTTCCTAAGTCCTGTGATTCTAACTAATAGAATTTTTCCACCAGTAAATTACCGAACGTTTTCGTCGCGACTCACGAACCTTCAACTTTTCACAATCCCGCGATGACTCCCCAGAAATCACTAAGTCCTGTCTTTTAAACCCCTCTCAGGTCCAAAAGATTGTATCTGAATTTCCTGTGACAAAACAATCTCATGTCTACCAACTCGCAAACCCTTGAAATTGTCTCACCATTATCGAGTAATGCTACTTAGGTCCCTTTGTCATGTTATCACTCCTTTTTGTCTCTTACTTCCATCTCTACAAGGTCCGGATTCAGTTACTTTGTTTTAAATTGCCTCATCGTCCTTTGTCTCGATGGTCTTACGAATTTAACTTGAATTTCATAATTTTTTTGTTATTTTTTTTCTCAATTCGTAAAAGGTCCGTCTTCGATAACTATATTTACGTCTCGATTTTTCCGTACCTATCACAAATCATGATTATCTCCATATCGAAATGTTTACTATGCAATTTCGAGTTGCAATTTTTATAAATTCTACTCTATCTCATTGCTACTTGTATGAATTTTTCCATTAAAACCCGTATTTTCTCTATTTACGTAGTATATCTGAATTTTCCCCTTTCCCCTAGAATTTTCTTGTATTCACAACACTCTTCCTACGAATTTCCTCTTTTATCCTTATGTTATTGTCCACATCTATATGATTAGTTACATTCCAAGCCAAATTTATTGTTTTCATCGATACTTCTGAATTTTCATGAGTTTTCCTTACGAAATCATCTTTTAATTGTTTTTATTTTCTTTTTTACTACCCCCCGTTTTGCCTCCGATGTATGTCACCTCTTAGAAAATTTCATTTTCTATATACTACTACTTTTTATGTTATTTTTCACATTTTTCATAGGAGAAACTTCCACTTCGGTCCTTAAATATATGTCAATTTTTATTACTTCATATGGTTCTTCCCTCAAATTCCGTCCCTTTCTCATCGAAATCCACATTAATTTAAAATTTGACATGTGTTTAGGTCTGGACTTCGATGTACTCACCAATAACTCAGCGTTTATTCGAGGGTAATAAAATATAATGGTTTTTACTTTGAATAAACAGTCCCTATGCCCAATGATAATTTTTATCGTCCAAAAAGCCATTAAAATGGTTTTAATCGTCTAAAACCATGTTCGTTTTCTGGTTGTTTTAATAACAAAATCACGTGTGGGGTCGTCAACTCAAATAATGTCTCATTTTCCTTACAGTCTGTCTTATTTCTCATAGAATTCTCCTCAAACAATTGACGTAAAACAATGCTTTTTGTTTACTTTGTCTATCGCAATGTAACTAGAATGATCACCCTATTCCAAATATATAACGATATCTATTTAAACTCGTCTGAAAACGCAAAATTAAGTCGAAATCTTATATTGTTCAATAAACACTTCCGTTTAAACGTCCAGTTTTTCCATTAGATTTCCTTTTCAAATCGTTTTTCCTGACGTGACAAAAGTGACATTCCAAATTTCCAGCGTTTTTCTTCCTTTTAAATGTAAAATGTACGCTTTCCTTTTAATCTGGTCTCCCTGACCCTCTATGTACTCGTTATACGACTGAATAACCCTACAGTAGCTTTTCTTACGTTTTACATGTCTTTTCTTTAATTTTCCTCTTATCATAACTCTCTTGCTATTTTCTTGCCTAGTTTTTCCAACATAATATGGATTAATTTGTTCGTTAACGGCGGTCGTCAACACCTTCATTGCACTGATTGTATATCTTAAATCTAGGGTCATTGTACCTGATGCACCGGGCGTGAGACCCTGTTTACATTATAGTGTATTGATCTTTCGGTCGATGACGATATTTTTTTCCATAAATCTCTGATTAATTGCTTAGTTCAAAGTCCATTTCTTTGTTCAAAATCTGGCTACGCCTTCCACTTTTGTGATTGGTTAATCATTCTTTGTGTTTATTTTCGCGCCTAAGAAAGGGTCTTTCCCTGTCTCGTGACGATTTTTAATACCATCTGTGGTTTTTTTATTAATACTCATCTCAATCTACTTAATTGTAGATCCCTATCGTCAACAAGAATTCAATTTACTTTGATCCGGTAGATGTCGCAGGTGTGTCTGTTTTATAATTAATTGGTATTTTCTTTTTGAATTAAAGTGGGAAGCTACGATATTTTCTTATTTTCACTGTTGATTAATGCAATTCATCACAAGTGTTGGGAAAGAATCTGGGTGAGACGGTCGCATGAAACCATATTTCCTGCTGCGCATGCGGTTCATGGCGGAGGTCGAGAGAGTCTGGATGGAGAGATCAAAAGGCCACCCGCAACCTGTCTCTGAGGTTTTAACCTTCCTCCCCAGAGACTGGAGTCGACAACGCTAACAAAGGAACCAAATCCCAATTGAATAAGACCGCCTTTTATGTCGTATATTATGTGTTTCATCCAATTTCAGAGGAATGCTTATAAGTCCGCGTGTGTAGGTGTGATTGCCACTAATATGGAAAGAATGTATTATTGTCGTTGACAATGAATCTTTCAGCCAAGTTTCAGCTTGATCGGGTATATGGAAGTGGGCTAATTTCCGCTATCAAGTTTTCGGTTCATTCATCCATCAATTTATTCATTCATTCAAGAATATGAAATAGAAATTTAAATAGATGTGTGTAAAAATCCAACTTGCATATGATATGAAACATCCGAGGATGGTGAAAGATTTACAAAAATCCAAGCCTTCAAAAATTATAAAAAAGTTTAAAAAATATGTATAGCAAAGTAAAGCATTAACCTTCTTTTTATTGGACTAATTATGACATCTGAAAGCCGATCAACATTAGAGAAAATATAAGTCTCATAACCTCAGAACATTTAAAATATGAAAACGTTAGATTTTCTCTATCATTAACATTTATTTTGAACTGTGGAAAAATTATGCCAATCCCGTTGATATATGAGGGTTAATGATGCCTATGGGGCATCAACATAATTTATCCAAATGTCTCGATAGCTCCCGAGTCCCTTAAGACTTTAAAAGAATGACAAAATTCCGCATCGTAAATGGCCAAGACAGATGAAATGAGAAAACGAGATGTTGTTTAGAAGCAATGGGTCATTTAATAATTAAAGCACCACCGTTTAAAATTTTAAAAATCACTTCGAGGGCGCTGTACAGAGTCAAACACCCCCCTCCTCCACTTTTGTGAAAGGGATGCTAGACAGTTAATTAATAAATGTAGGGTAGAGGTTCCCAGTTTTTTGGATACTGAATAAAATATAGCATCCAATACAGCCGGGTCGTACGACGTTTCATTGTGTGTGAGTTAAACGCAGCTAGTCTCTGAGGACGATGTTGCTGATAGGTCTGTACCTACGCGTTGTGCGTTTTACTAGCATGAGAATGTACACATGAATTTTGACTCGCTTCGTGCGTCGTTCGTTTTGTTGTGTGCGTTATCTGTTAGTTAATTACTTGGAATATTGTCGTGGCTAGAAAAAAAAACTTTAACTGAGAATACCTGTGATTGAGAATTGATTACTTGTGACCAACTTATAATTGATGGAAAAAACTCGTATAACAGAAACCAAAAAAACGCACAACCATTCAATGAATGGTTCTATTTTCGAACACTCTACTAGCTTCGCAAAAAAAAAGAATCATTAAGGCCAGGTAGTAAGCATTAAAAAAAAAGGAGAAAGTAAGATACGTAAATACGAATGTAAGAGGGAGCGCGCTACTATTAAAAAAAAAAGATTATAATTAAGCGAAAATTGTGAAAATATTTCATAAAACACCACTCTTTCAAAATAGAGCAAGTCTTCCGAAAAATGCTTAGGTTTTATTTAAATATTTATTTATTTATTTATTGTATTTATTTATTTAAATTTTAAATATTTATATTGAGGGATAAGTATGATTTATATGTCAAATTAGGAATTCCACAGAGCCGAACCCTCTGATATGAAAATATCTGGAGTCGGTGAATTGTTTTCCCATTTGTTCTATGGTAGGTTGACATGTTCTTCTTGTATTGTTTTGTATTTATAATACTTATATAGTGCAATTGCATAGCGTGAATTGACTAGATGATCATTTGGGGAAGTATGTGAAAGGGTTTAGTGTTTTCCTGTAGGGAAAATTTAACCCGGACATTTAAAACATTTATTCATCAATAGATTTTTTTTACCATAAAAAATTTTTTCTTTTATCATTGATTCTATTGATCAAAACTGTTACTGTTCAGCTACAATTTAGGATTTCTCCTTGAAAGCAGCTGGTTTTCAGCAGTGCCTCCAACACTGTAATTTTTTCATGGCTAAAACATGTTAAATAACAGAAACAAAATATGTTTTAATAAATTTCGGGCTCAACAATGTACATATATTCTCTTCAAAATTAACATACGAGTAGGTATATTTTTTTAGGAACATCAAAACTGAAAGTGTTTAAGAAAAATCTTTCTAATACTATGAAGAGGAAAGATTTTATTGTTTGTTTGCATTGAATATGCTCCGAAACTACTGAACCGATTTGAAAAATTCTTTCACCAATAGAAAGCTACATTATCAGCAAGTAACATAGGCTATATATAATGGTAAGTTCTGGCATTATGAAATTTCTATAAATGAAAATGTATGTACATATTTCATTTCATTTTAGCGGCATGGAGGAAAGGCGGGGGGAAGTTGGGGCTTGCGGAGAGGGAAGACACGAGGAAGGGGGAAGGTGGGGAAGGTGGAAGGGAACGGGAATGCACGGGAAAGGACATGCAGGGAGAATCCATTTATTTCTTTGAATGGCCTAGCAACGCATGCCGGGTACCAGCGTACCAGCAAGTGTGTTATAAATCGGTAGAAATGCGGAATTCTGCGGCTTAAGGAAGAATACAAGAATACAATTCGTGGGATATAAATTAAAATTATTTTTTAATCTTGTAATTCCAAAAATAAAGATTTTGTTTTTCCATTTCTCAAAACAGAGATTAAATGTACAGAAAAGAGGGAGTCGGTTGATAGATACATTTTATAAATTAAAAAAACACCATTTATTGGATAATTACGCATCATAATATAGGTAAAAAAAAGGAAAAAGTAAGTACTTACATTACTTACTTTTTATTACGATCTGTCCTGATGATAAACACTACAACGATATCCGAAACATCGGCTAAAGAAGGAGGCTCAACATGGCATAATACCCCAAAAACAAATAACGAAAATACTTTTGACCGTAAAAATCTAAAAACGTAAAAGTACTTATTTATTTATTTCATTAAAATTAATTACGTTTTTTCAAGTTTTGATAGGAGTTTTTTTTATCTTTTCTTATTTAACCCCAAATATTACCGTACTAACCTGAGTTTGGCATGAAGAAAACATTAAATTTTCCTTTTTTTAACGAAAAAGTTATCAAAATGCATTGTTTCCCTATTCCGGATTCTGAAATAGTTATTTCTCATTTTATCTAACTGATTAAAGGTGTCATAAAATAATGTCATAATTTTCTGTCTTACAAACTAATATATTAAAAAAATACATGCCTGTTTTGCTTAGACATTATTGAAAAATTATAAATACTTATGATCAAAAAATAATTACAAAAACAACATAATTTTAATAGTTTTATCACCACGAGTTTGAGCGTTTTTAAATGTAGGTATTTATCAACGGAATTTTTTAATGAAATAAAATCGATATTGAGGTATCACTTTATAATGTTATGGAGAATAATTAATCTTTCTCATCGGAACCGCCCTGTACAGTTGCAAGGGTACGATGCCAAGATCATCGTTCGACGAAATTTGAATTCTCGGCCGCTGGTTTAAATTAAAATGTGCATATTTTTCTGACATTGGTATATACAGGGTGTCCGGGGGTAAAGTGCATTAACTTCGGGAGGTGATTCTACATGATAGTACAAGTAAAAAATATAAATAACTTTGTTCGAAATTCCAACTTTTAGGGGTAGTTTTGATGTTAAAATATAAAATTTGTCCGGCGTGTACGGCCAGATTTATTATTTTCCGCTGTTACGATACGGGCCAATCACAATCGAGTCGGGCACCCGGCAGGCTCTCAGCAAGTAAGATCGTACCTCACACTAAGGATTTTTAGTAGGTACGTCTTTTTGTATGGGGAAAAAAAATGTTGGAATTTCGGAAAAAGTTCTTAATCTTTTTTACTCCTACCATCGTGTAGAATCACCTCACGAAGTTAATGTACTTTACCCCCAGACACCTTTATATACTCGTGCTTACTTATAGTAATAATTAAGCTAAATCTTATTTTTTAAATAATAAATATTCCGTATATTTATTATTTAAAAAATAAGATTTAGCTTAATTATTACTATAAGCCATTTATTACTGTGAGCCAGAATGAAATAAAACATGAATAACAAGTCATATTTTGTTAAAATCATTCAATTTACAATTTTCGGTTGCACAATATTGTGCAATGTCATGTTTTGATAAATTTTACCCGAATAGACAATAACAGCAACAACCAGAATCAAGGAAGGACCACTACTCTGTTATTCATATTTCATACGCTGGTTAGAATGTTATGTTAAAGTGTAGGTTATTGTGGTTGAAATATATTGCAGAACAGAAAACAGTTTTTGTGTTTTGAAAGTCTGGAGTTTGGATTTGGTTTTTAGGTTGGAATATCAGGTTGTTGAAGAGTTTAGGAGCTTGATGGATGAATTTTCTTTGTGCTATCGTGGTAAGCATTTAGATGACGGCCTCCATGGTTGAGGGGCAAGGCTCTCGAATAGCAATTCGAATGTCGCGGCTTCAAATTAAGCATGCGCAAATACATTTTATTAAAAATTTGTATTATTTCACAATTTGTTTATTAAAATACATATTTCTTCAATAAAAGTTTATATTTGCGGCATGTTCCAGAGTGAAAGATGTTCTCAGTATCGTGTATTCAAATTCTAAACGTTGCGTGTTTGAAATGGCTTTAGCCGTTTTAGTGACCTACTGAATTACTACTTTCATCTGAAATAACATTAGGTTTCAGACAAAACGATAAATGATGTACTGTATAGAAAAATTTAACATTTAAAAAAAATACGCAAAACTTATACCTTGAAAAAATACGAAAATTTACATTTAAAAAAAATCGGGAGAAAAAATTCGATCGAGATTAAACACAAAAATCACCTTTCAAAATATAAAACGAGCTTCCGCCTGAACTGTTAGGTCATTATTGTCATTGTTATTGGATATTATGCATATTATTGATGTTATTATTATAAGTATAAAATATGTGTTGCTTTTACATAATAAATATAAAACAAAAATTTTAAGAAAACAAAAAAACGACTTCAAAAAATGCACTAAAAAGTAAAAAAATTATTTCGTATTCTTCTACAACTTCATAATCGACTTACTTTTTCTACTCATCAATATGTAGGTACGATTGTCATTTTTGGAATCGGTGTCAGTCATGATAGGTTTGTAACTACATACATAGTTATAGGTGAGATGTGCTTGTGTCGCACAAGCGACTTGACGAGGCGAGAGCGGGGCCGCGGCGTGAGGGGAGCTGTCAAGTAAACACGCCGCGCCGGGCCGGGTACCTTTGCTGACACCGACTCCAAAAATAACAATCGTACCTACATATTGATGAGTAGAAAAAGTAAGTCGATTATGAAGTTGTAGAAGAATACGAAATTATTTTTTAACTTTTTAGTGCATTTTTGAAGTCGTTTTTTTGTTGTGTTAAAATTTTTGATTATTTTTTGATTTTTAGTGAATCTGAAGTACACTAATTTGTCTGAATATGGGTAGATCTACTAAACGTGCTGCTCATATGAGACAGACATAATTTGACCATAACGACGTTAGGGTCAAATTAAGAGATTCGGTCGAGATTCGTTAATTTGCTCCTAAGAATTGAAGATTTCCGTTACTTTGTCATGGATCCGATAATCAGAACCTTACCAAACTCTCATCAAACTATCCTTGAAGTACATCCTTTCCAATAAAAAAAGAATCATTGAAATTGGTTGGCGTGATATTGAGTTATTCGTCCATTTGTCGCGCACATACTTTATGCAAATTTAAGACTTATATGGTTTTCTCATAGATGCCATTGTCAGAACTAGACCAAATTAAAATGGAACCACATGGAAAGCACCAGCTTTAAAATAAAAAAAGAATCTTAAATATCGGTTCACCCAGTCGAAAGTTCTGAGGTAACAAACATAAAAAAAAAAAAAAAAAAATACAGTCGAATTGAGAACCTCCTCCTTTTTGAAGTCGTTTAAAAATAAAATAAAATTGGTAATATAACAACAAAAAACAGGGTGCGGGGCCAGTTGTACCAGCAATTGGTTAATGAAAACGTCATTTTTATTCACTTATATGTAGATGTAGTGAGGAAAAAAATCTGACGTCTGTGTACATTCAAATCGCACCATGAGTACTTTAGTGTATTGGGCCGTTGACGATAACACTCCTTATGTAAATGGTGATAAGGTTTAAATTCCCGGTTAAATTGCCGCCTGTTTTAGGTTAGGTTTTGGGTGTTGTAGGTCAGGTACAAATATTTAAATGTTTTACGATCATTTTCTAAAGAATTAATTTTTTTACATTGTAAAATATAGCCATAACCGATAAATGGTTTCGCAAGTGGGAGATTTTGAAGTTGTAGTTTTTATAGGCCCATATTGTTTCTGTGCATACGCCCAAAACAAGATTAATTTTCGTTTAAGCCAAAAGAATTTTCGTTATTTGTTTTTGGGGTTTTATCCAACGTTTCGGACAGCGTTGCAGGGTCCATTATCAGGGCAGATCCGGCAACACGGCATAACACCCCCAAAATAAATAACGAAAAATCTGAAATATATTTGACGATCTAACTTTCGAATGATTGTGTATTACAATATATATAGTGCTTTACCCTAAGTGATAATATAGTTTGAAGTCTAATCCAGTTTTAATCTAAATTAAAATTTTATAGATGTATCGGTTCATGTATAAAGTCCAAATTCTAAAGTTCACTTCAAAAATTTCTCCACCCCATAAGAGCTTCTCGGATCACGAGTTGCATCCAGGGTAGGTACGGGGGGATGTTAAGAATCAACCCTCCCTGGCGGATTTAAACCGTTTACCTCGGTGACTCTTACTTCCGCTGTTTTGATTTGACCCGCCTCATCTGTATTATTTCCGCTACATCCTTATTCGCACTTATTTCCTTATAATATGCTTCTCTCATTCATTCTTCTTTTGAAATTCTTCTCCCGTAGTCCCCTCATCTTCACTGGTGCAGCCTTTAAAAATTTAAAAATATTGAATAATTATTATTACGAACTAGCTGGTTCCTGGCATGCGTTTCAATGCTTTCAAAGAAATAAATTGTTTCTCCCTGCATCTCCTTTCGTGCGTCCCTGTTCCCGTCCCGCGTCCCCGTTCCCCTCACGCGTTCCCATTTCACCGTCCCACCAACCCCCCTCCAACAACGCGCGAAAAGTCGAACGCGTGAACTGTCAAACGTGCGTAGTTAAAATAGTGGTTAAGTTTTCTGAAATTATCCGATTTTCTGTGCAACTTTCTTAATTTTTCTCTCCGTAAGAACCTACTACAAAGTATTAGAAAACTTTAAAAAAAGATTAATGAAATAGTTGAAGTTATGGCGTGACCAAAGGAAACAGGGATTCATTTTTATATACGTAGATATTGTTTTTCACAATTAATCGTAAACGTATAACTGAACGTGGGTAGAAATGAAAAGCAAAATATAATTATGATGATGAAAATGAATTATCTATCTACAATTATTAATATCTACAAAATACGTATGGGGTATGGTACGAGGCTAAGATTGAGAAGAGCAAGGTTGGGATATACTCTTAAGATCAAAACGTACGCGTACCACGGACAGTGTGGAACAGTTGGGACCTTGGAGGAATCAATGTTAGGATTGTTCCGCGGTGGTAGATGGTGATGGGAGTGTTTGTGTCCGAACAAAATTGTTTGCCTTTCTTTCATCTCTTCTTCTCTTCTATTCTGCTGGAAAATTACCATATTACTCGCTTAAGGAAATAGTCATTAATAATTAAGATTCACTAGGTTAGTTATAAAATGTTAATTTTATTCGCACAAAGGAAAACTCAATGCAGTTCAGCGTTGTAAAACTTCTAAGTGCCAATACTTGGGTACACCTTGTTCTAGTGCCCCACCGAAGGAACTAAAACATTTGATTACCAAGTTCGTCAAGAAGCAATTTCTGACTAGATCTGTAGTTGTTTCAGGTGTACCTCAAAGGAAGTTCTCTATGAATTACCCCGAGTTACAGAGGTACAATTTGATGGTAGTTAATTGAAGAATCTCCTCGAGGTAAATTAATACCGACAAGTCTGCGATATAAATGGAAGGATGAAATTGTTTTGCATTAGTAAGGATAAACTCTTTTCTCATTTTCCTTAATTCCAGTGCAGCTTCGGTTAAACGTTAAACCATTGAATAGAGAACGACAGAGGAAGTTCCCTAATAATAATACAGAGAGAGAAAATAAATAAATGACTTATTAGCATCGCAGAGTTGCACTCTTCTCTTGCAATCGCGCGTCCCTTGTCAGACAGAGACTAGAATAGTTTCATCGCCAGCTTTTTTTTAAGTGTAAACAAACTACTTTAGTACCGTTTTTGGAAACTCGATGAAACGGAAGCGGGCGTCACTAAAAAGAGACAAACAGAAACATCAATAGGATTTAGCCTGCAAGAAAATGAGAGAGAGCAATAAAATATTTAATTATTTCACGGAGACTCGGTTCCATATAATACGATAAATCCACTGTCCCATGCAAGTCTCCTTTGGTCTAGTTGTATAAAGCGCCAAACGTACTTTAGCGGCAGGACATTCAGCGGACCAAGGATCGAATCCCATGAAAACCCAAAAAAAAATTGCAGTAAAATCAATATCCAATTTTCAAACCACTTTAAGATTAATAGGCAAAGAAAATCCAAAAAAAAGCAACATCTAGCGACTCTGAAGAAGAAAACACAAATACTAATAAGATGACCAAATGTATAGGAAAATGCGCACTGGAATTCGACGATAAAAGTATGGAAAATATTATTCTTCACATTGATAAAAAAGTGCTTCGTAGTCTCCTGACTCTTGTCTACTTTAGTTTTCTGATGGTTTCACCCCTACCGCACGTAAATTGCACACTTTGATGGTTTTTTAAACTACATTGTCAAATATCAATCGTCTGTCCAGATTTACATGTGACGCCATTGTTTACAAATATATTTTTTTTAACTGAGAGTCGACTAATTATAAAATACCAGCATTAAAAACAATACAAAGTCTTCAGCCAGCGAGTGTAAAGGTGTTTCGTATAAAGAACAGCTGAGGATATCTTTCAACATGTAAGTGAAAGTTAAGAAACCATTCCTGCCAAATATTTTATTTAATTTATTTTATTATTCAGATATGTTTTCGCGAATAGTTAATATTGTATTCACCGAGGAGCTTATTCTCAAAATAAAGCCTGTTAAATTTTATCATTTAAGTGTCTAAAGTCATATTTGCACGATACAAAATAAACAAGGAGGCTCAGCGAAAATGCCAAGCGGCCCGGGGCTAACGTTTTTGGTTTAACGATTTATTTTTATTTTTATCAGTGATAATATTTATTATAACACCGTGATATTTACATTCATAGAAATATTAATTACGCACCATTCAATGATTCATCAAATACCAATTTAAGACAGTTTTAAAAAAGGTTAAGATTTGCAAAGAAAATCATTTTATTTTTACTGAATTATTTTACTGAAAGTTTCTACCCTAGTTGATTTTCGATTTCTGTATCGATATTTAGTAACTTCCATTTTTATATGTACATTGTTCTTTATATATGTAAGCACACTTTTTGTAGACGGCGCAAAATATTTTGAAGAACGTTTCGTCAATAGAACATTGAATGTAACTCGACGAATGAAGCAGTGCCCGCAGTATCATATTAACTTAGTTATAATTTAGGTCATGAATTAAAAACCAAATAAATTTTTGTTTTTGAAAATTATGTATTTACTATTAGATAAACAAAAATTTTAACAAAAAAAAAACTACTAAAAATGTGCTAAAAAGAAAAAAATAATTTCTTATTCTTCTACAACTTAATAATCAACTTACTTTTTCTACTCATCAATATGTAGGTACGATTGTTATTTTTGGAGTCGGTGTCAGCCAAAGAGGTTTGTAACTACATACGTAGTTATAGGTAAGATGTGTTTGTGTCGCACTCGCGACTTGACAAGGCGAGAGGCGAGAGCGGGGTAGCGGCAGAGGGGGGCTCTCAAGTGAACACATGGGGCCAGGTACCTTCGCTGACACCGACTCCAAAAATTACAATCCTACCTACATATTGATGAGTAGAAAAAGTAAGTTGATTATTAAGTTGTAGAAGAATACGATTTTTTTAAAACTTTTTATTGCATTTTTTGAAATCGTTTTTTTGTGTTGAATATTTTGTTTATTTTTTGATTTTTAGTGAATCTGAAGTACACTAACTAATTTGCCAGAATATGGATAGACCTATTCAGAGTGGTCTCACATAAGAGCACTCTGAATAGTGCTGCTTATATTAGACAGACATTACTTGACCATAATGATGTTTCGGTAGGTGACTCAAAGATCCGGATAGCCTATAAAAGATTCAGCCAAGTATCGTTAATTTGCTCCCAACCAAACTCTCATCAAACTACCCTTGAAGTACATCTTTTCCAATAAAAAAAGAATCATTAAAATCGGTTGGCGTGATGTTATTCGTCCATTTGTCACGCACATACTTAATGCAAATTTAAACTTATATGGTTTTCTCATAGATTCCATTGTCATAACTGGACCAAATTGGTCCAGTTATGACAATGGAATTACTGGTCTCGGGGAACAGCAGGAAAGAAGTTGAAAGCAAAGCTGAAGAAGGTTTGAGAGTAATACTTGAGTGGGGTAAGAGAAACAGGCTGAATTTCGCTCCCCAAAAGACCATGGGTCTCCTTATGAGGGGCTTCCTCGATAGAGGAAGAAATCCTACTATAAAAATGGGAGACTCCAACATCCGATTTGTGGAAAATGCAAGATACCTAGGCGTTATCTTGGATCGCTCTTCATCTTTCCTGGCGCATGTCAAGAGTGTATCCAGCAGGGCCCAGGCCCTGTTCATGAAACTGAGAAGAATCTCAACTGCGGAGTGGGGATTACGCTCTCCGGCACTTCGCCTACTGTATAGGGGAGCGTACGTGGCACAAGTCACGTACGCAGCTTCTGTATGGGAGCATCGCCTAGACAACGTACTGATCCACTCAGCACTTAAGCGGGGCCAGCGAACTCCCCTGCTGGCGCTCTCGGGCGCTTACAGGACTGTAGCTTCGGACGCATTGCCGGTTCTGGCCGGTATTTTGCCCATTGATCTAGAAATAAGGGAAGTGTTAACTAAGAAAAAACTAATTAGAGGAAGGTCAGCCGTCCATCTTGGAGTTGAACTAACACCAGGTGGGCAGTACCTCTCCCTCGACTGCTGAAAGAGATGCGTGAACTCACTCTTAATGAATGGCAAAAACGTTGGGATAGATCGAATACGGGCAGATGGACTTTCTCCTTCTTCCCGGCAGTTAAAGCCAGAATGGAAGGGGCGTTCATCAAATTGGATCATCACTTAACACAAATTCTTTCAGGTCATGGAGAATTCAGGGGAAGACTGCACAGCCTGACCCTGTCTCCCCATCCAAACTGTGCGTGTGGTGACACAAACCAATTGCCGAGCACATTCTGTGGCACTGTGAGATTTTGACGGACGCAAGAGATGAAATGTTGGAAGGTCTGAAAGTAACTACGAGACCAGCATGGAATGCAGATCTCGTGTCGAATAAGGAGAATCTCGAATGCCTGAGGAAATTTACAAGGATCTGGGTTGAGCGATGGCCTGAACTTAGAGTCGATGATTAAATTTAACTTCATTGTGTGTTTAGGATCCAGGTGTAATTGCTCCTGGAATCCATGGTCACCTTTTTCTACTACTATTATTGCCCGGATTTTTATTATTTCGCACTGAAACTGTTTATTCATGTATTTATGTATCATGCTTTCTTAGGTACTACCTTCAACAGCCTCTTTAACATCTAAAATTTGTCTCTATTTCTTGCTTTTTAATCATTGTTTTCTCTCTCTTAACTTGATATTATTAATAACCTTACCCGTATATACTACACTTGCTACTTTCATTTTATTATTTTTTTCTAAATCTAAGCTATATTTCAATCAAGTTTTGCGTGTCTGGACTTGCATAAGTAAGGAGCCGGATCGTAAGGAGCCGGAACGGAACTATCACTTAATCATTTTGTATTGTCTTACACCCCATCAAGGGGGTGGACTAGACCTATGACCGTGCATCAACTGAGGAGATGACTCCCGAGGCAGCGGTTGCATAACCCGCCCGCGCCTCCCCCGTCGCCATGAGCGGGCCTGAAGACCAACCGTTGCGGACCGGTGCCCTTCCGCCCTGCCTCCGGTGACCCGATGCTCACTTTTATCCCTAGGGTCTTCAGGTCTTTCACTTTTTAATTCCAACACTTTCTTCGAGGGCGTACCGGGAAGCCGGCTTAGGGGCGCGGACATCGAGTCCCGCTTGCGACTGGACTGATGGCTCCGCTTATCCTCGGCGGGACTGCCGGACACTGCAACTCAGTTGCTTTGGTTAGGTCGTACAATCTCATCATAATAATGTTTTTTTTTTAGTAACCTTTCCTCTTTTCTATTAATAAACTTTGTTTTCAGCTATATCCAGTGGCGGAGATGAGACGTGATACTGTGAAATAAATAACTAACACCATGTACGCACTCGCATACTGCCTGCTAACAATGTATGCCCGGACATTGGAGGTCTAGAGTCATTTTAATAAAAAAAATAGCTTCTTTATAAATAAAAAATTAGAGTCCTGACGTGTACGGTGAAGGAGGAAACAATCTGTTTCCTTAGAACGCCGTGGGAAAGTGGTGGGGAACCTCCAGTGGACCAAATTGAAATGGGACTACACGGAAAGCACCAGCTTTCAAATAAAAAAAGAATCATCAATATCGATTCACGCAGTCGAAAGTTCTGAGATAACAATCACAAAAAAAAATTCCATCGAATTGAGAACCTCCTCCTTTTTGAAGTCGTTTAAAAATTGATTATAAGTTTTGTACGGAACGTGCAATGTAGTTGCCAGCCGCACAAACGATGTAGTGGGAGTACGCCTAGGGAGAAAGGCGGAAAAAAGGGAAAAAGAGGGAAAAATTAGGGAACGAAAGTAAAAAATGGAAAAAATTTTGAGAAAGGGAAAAATGGGGAAAACGAGGGGGAAATTGAGAAAGAAAGGGAGAAAATGGGAAAACTGGGAAAATGAGGGAAAAGTGGTGGAAAAGGGGGAAATGGTAAAACGTCGAAGGCAGGCGGCAATTTGGGAGGCGAGAATGGGTACCGTCGCCGTCGCCCCAGGAACCTTTACCTCTGGCATAAGTCACCCCAAGTGGTTCGCTACGTTTAGTGATTTAGCAGGGGAGCTCGGGTTCGTGGGGTGAGGTTTGTCTAAAAAAGTTCCTTTCCTTTCCTTAAAAAAACCCCTCCACACAGGATCCCTAAAGATGACTCATGCCCTGAAGGGAATTATTTTTCTCAGGGTCTCCTGTATGCGACCATGCGGCTATCCTGGTTGCCATTTTTGTGTAGCCGTTTGGAATGAACATTTCATCAGAACGCCAAGTCCTTCTCTCAGGTATTTTAATTAGTCATTGGGTTAAACTCACTTTTATCTGCTGTAGAAAAGAAAGATGATTAATGAATCGTTTTGGTTGATGTATTATAATTTATATGAGATATTCATTTGTGGTGCGGATTTCACATACGGGTGTGGTGGTTATATCAACCGGTTTTTTTTTCATTTGTTTTTTTTTTATAAATGATAACGGTACAAGAGCCCCGGCTGTTCTCAACAACTGTCTGGAGCCTGTAGGACTACGCCATCCCACTTATCATGTTATGAGGCTAAAGAAAATGAGACAGTAGAGAAGATGGGAAGAAGAAAGTTTTTTGTTTACATTATCCCCATCTTTTCTATAAAAGAGCCCTTAGAAAAATAATTCCTAACCACCCATAAGATCTTTGGGGAAGCTATGTGGACGGTATTTTTGACGACAGGAAGGAGAGGAAGTTCTGGGAAGGAAAAGAGTATGAGTCCATCATTGGAGGTATAAGTAACATATGGTTACTCCTTCAGGGCTCTAATTTTTTTATGGAACGGCTCTATATTTAAAATTTATCGAAACTACACCTCCATTGTCCCTGCATACATTGTTAGCAAGCAGTATGCAAGTGCTTACTTTGTACAAGTATTAGTATTACCTACTTATGGGAAAAAATCTTACCTCTTCTTCTCAAAAGGGACAGGGTGAAAAATAAAAACGATAAGTAGGCGGTTTGCCTTCCCTGCCTCTTTTTTGTACATAGAAAGCAAAAACATAGAATCAAAAAATACAAATAATATGTCTGCATATTAGTAGTGAGTAAGTCCTGGGTCGGGGCAGCGCGACACAAAACACCTGGCAGTCCTGTTGAGAGTGTGTCTGTGAACTGGCAGGCCGGGAACGAGGTTCGGATTTCGCGCCCCTAAGCCGACTTCCCGGTGGTGCCTCGACGAACAGTAAGTGGGAAGGGGGGGGGGTAGGATGCCCGAAGACCCTGAAGATTTTAACGTCGGGTTGTCGGAGGCGGGGCGGAAGGTCCCCTATCTCGTTTGGACGTCCATCAGACCGACAACTGTCGTCAGGGGTGGCGTGGATGGTCTGTGTGGCATCGCTCCGGGCACACGTCGCCGGTTCGCGTGTGCAGGGACGAGGTCGTTCCACCCCCTAGTGTAGATTGAACGTTCCACCCCCTAGTGGGTACAATACGGAGCCTTTGTTCGATCGTGTTGAAATAGATAAGTGTCCATCGTAAGCTCGCAAGTTCAATGGTGAATGCGACGAATCAGTGGAATTGACAAGTGAAGGAAGAAAAACAGGGTAAGTCAGCATTCCTGATTTTCCTCGGTACTTCCGCTTTGCATGTATCTTTTATGTCCCCAACATGATGGAAAACTTATAATTGTATATCTTGTTAACAGCCTTGAACCATTGTATACTTTAAAAAATTGATTTTGTATTTCAAACAAAATAATATTATACTTCTGAATGTAGCTATAACTTTGTGGTTATCCATTACAGATAAATGAAATAATTTAACTTTGTTTGAACCACTTTTATATTTGAGTAAATCCAACATCTAGAACATCCGAAGACAGTACAGCTTACAACAAAATGGCAAAGGAAACCAAGAGAATCATAAATAGGTCGAAATTCGAGCACGACCAGCAGATCAGCAGAAAGCTGGCTGCAGGCAATTCTGGTCGCTTGCGGGCTCAATAGGTCGCAATTTCTGCAAATCCAGTCTGCCACCTCTTACCAGACCTGACGGCTCACTAGCAAACACCGCCACCGAAAAGGCTAATTTATTAGGTAAAATGTTTGCGGATAACTCAACCCTCGATGACCAAGGTGCTGTCCCGACTTCGGTTCCTCACTGCGGTTTTCGTATGAAAGAGCTGAGGATCCGGCATCGGGAAGTACTCCATATTTTACGAGGGCTTGATGTTAATAAAACTAGTGGGCCTGACGGAATACCTGCCCTGGTACTGCAGAGGTACGCTGCAGAAATAGCTCCAATTTTGACGAATCTTTTTAAAATGTCCCTGAAGACTGGCTCTGTGCCCTCTGGTTGGAAAAAAGCGGTTATCCATCCTATTCCAAAGAAGGGTGACCGCTCCAACCCGGCCAATTACCGCCCCATAGCGATCACATCAGTTCTATCCAAGGTGATGGAACGAGTGATCAACGACAAACTGCTCACATACCTCGAGAAGAACAAAATTATTAACGACCGTCAATACGGATTCCGGCGGAACCGCTCGTGCGGTGATCTTTTCGCGAATGTGACGCATGTTTGGGGGCGATGCCTGGAACGTTTTGGTGAGACCCAAACGGTTGCACTGGACATTTCCAAGGCCTTTGACCGGGTTTGGCACCGAGGACTTGTCAACAAACTGCCTTCTCACGGACTTCCCGCATCCTTGTGTACGTGGATTGCCGACTTCTTGAGGGAGAGGTCGATTCAGACGGTAGCCGATGGTTTCACCTCTTCCTCACACTCGATAAATGCTGGCGTCCCACAGGGATCGGTTCTGTCTCCGACTTTGTTTTTGTTGCACATCACCGACCTTTTGTCATGTGCACCAACTCATTGTTACGCGGATGACAGTACAGTTTTTTTTTTTTTTTTATTTATTTAATATAGTTATATAATTGTACAGTGGAGTTATGGAAATTACATAGCGGTACAGAAATTATTTAAACATTGCAATCTCACCAAAGAAGAAGCTAGTTCTTGTGCTTGATGAGCGTGTTACACTAACTATAACTGAAATAGAACAACATTATGTAATAAGTAAGTATATAATAGGATAAATTGAGACTTCTGGATCATCTAAATGTGTAGGTGTACATACATAGGATACGGTTACATACGGTTATTGTGCACTTAGGAGAAATTCGAAAAATCTAAATAAAATAGAGATGAATATGTATTAAAAATAAATAGAAAGAAAGAGAAAAACAGGTAATTATTTAGTTAATTATTCCTGATGAAGTGTAGCTTCAGTTTGAGTTTCAGTTTATTGATTTCTTTGGTTTTTTTTATTTCAATGGGAAGGTTGTTGAAAAACTTTATTCCTAAATAGACATAATTGTTTTGCATTAGTTTGGTATTAAATTTTGGTGTTTTGATGTTGTCTTCATATCTTTTTGATTGGTGAGTTTCAAATTTCTTGATGATATTATCTTTGTAAATTTGGATAATTGCATTTTTCTTGAAGATATTCTCAACTCGAGGCACCGTGAAATCTGCGAAAAGCGTTTCTGTTGGATAAGTGGAGGGTTTCTTTAGGATTACTTTAATGATTAGTTTCTGGATCACTTTGACAGGGGTTAGAATATTGTTGTATGACCCCCCCCATCCAATTATTCCATATTGAATTAAAGACTGGATTAGTGCATAGTATACTCTTTTTAGATTGTTGAGTTTTAAAATATTTCTTAATCTTATGAATATATATATACACTTTCTGATACGCTTAACCAATTCACAGATATGGCTCTTCCACTTCATATGTTGTTCTATTATCACTCCGAGATATTTAATTTCTGGTACTGATTTCAATGTTGAACAGCCTTGGATACATGTGATTTTATTACATTTGTAATTGTGGATAATTATTTTAGTGTCGGGGAGTGTTTTTAGTTTGTTGATTGAGAAGTGTATGTAGTATGTTTTGTTAGTGTTCAATGAGAGAAGATTTGTGTCAAACCAATGTTTTAAGATGTTCATGATATTATTTGCTTGTTCGTTTACTCTATTCCAGTCGATCCCATTCACTATGATAGCTGTGTCATCGGCATATGATATTATGTCTGCGTTAAGTGGTAGTTTAAAGATATCGTTGACATATATTATAAATAGTAGGGGGCCTAGGACTGTGCCTTGAGGAATCCCAAAATTACTTGTTAGTGGTAGACTTAGGGAGTTGTTTATCTTGACTACTTGGTGTCGTTCAAATAAATAGCTTTTTATCCATTTTAGAGCTATATCGTTTATCCCAACACAGTTTAATTTTTTAATAAGTTTATCATGAGAAATACTATCGAAAGCTTTTTTAAGATCTATGAAGATTCCGAGGCATTTCAAAGATTTGTCTAATGTGTTCTGAATAATGTTCGATAATTTGGCAATCGCATCTTGGGTACTTCTAGTTTTCATAAATCCATATTGGTTATCGTGAATTAGGTTATTTTTGTTAATAAATTCGGTTAATCTTTTTTTGATAATTTTTTCAAAGATTTTGGCAATGTTTGAAATCAGCGATATTGGACGATAATTTGTCACTTCTTCTGGGTTGCCAGATTTATGAATTGGAGTGATGATGGTTTGTTTATATATCGTTGGGAATATTCCGCTTTGAAGACTAATGTTGATTAAATGCGTCAATGGTTTTGAAATATGTTTTTTGATAGCTTTTAGTGTTTCGACAGTAATTCCATCGAAACCTGGTGCCGATCTTCCCTTCATGCTTGAAATGATGTGTTCGATTTCCTGGGCTGAAGTAAGGGGAAACATGTCAATTTTGTTTATGATATTGACGTTAATGTTCTGTTCGTTATTAGACGGTATTTTTTGTATTTGATTTGCAAGATTTTTGCCTACATTTGCAAAAAAGTTGTTAAATATGTTAGCAGCAGCTGATGGATTTTCTTCGCATCGTATTTTGATATTATTATGTGTAATACTATGTATATCATTTTTTTATGTTTTTTCTTATCTATAATTTCATTTACAACGTTCCAGACTTTTTTTGCATCGTTCTCCGTTGCTTCTAGTTTTCGCCGAAAATAGTTTTCTTTTGTGTTTTTTATTAAATACATTAGTTTGTTTTTGTATGCTTTTAGGTATTTTTTTAAGGTTTCATTTGTAGGTTGTTGGATTAATTTTTTGTATATTGCTTCTTTGTGTCTGATTGATACAATTAATCCAAAAGTTATCCATGGTTTAACCGGTTTAAATTTTGATGATTGTTTTCTGGAATCAATAGAATGTGCAGTACTTACGTGCATTGATAATTTTTTTTCAAATAGTTCGAAGCATTCATTCGTATCATTACAATTAAAAATATCGTGCCATTTCTCTTTGTCTAGATTATGTACTAGGGCATTTATGTTGAGCGTTTTTCGTCGGCCGCTTTCATTCTCCGGAATTCGGGTAGTTAATGGTGAATATTTCTTTTCATAATTGTACGTAAAAATGCACCCGAAATGATCAGTGATTGTCGTTTGTATAACTGCAGATGCTATGTTTTTTATGTCTTGAATATTTGTAAAAACATGATCTATGCACGAAGGTCGTTGACCTGGAATAATTCTCGTAAATGAATTAATACATGATATATAATTTAATTCTGCCATCATATTAAGATAATTATCTTTATCATAAGACGAGTAATCATTTGCTATATTCAGGTTTATGTCTCCGATAACAATGGTTTTCTTATTTCTGTTCGCAAGAAGAATGCGTTTTAGTTCATCTACATATATCGGTAATATTGAGGCATGAGTTCTATATATAGCGAATATGCTGAAGGTATACTTTTGGTAACTGATTTCCATATTTAGGACGTTTACATTGTGCATGTGAATTTCTCTGTTAAAAGTCACGACATATTTATTTGAGACAAATATTGCGATTCCGCTGTTCTTGTTAATTCGGGTATTTGTTGCATAGTATGTATAACCCGGAATATTATAGTTTATATCGCTCGATGAGTGAGTCTCTGTTAATATTATGCAGTCCAGTCTGTTAAGTGATTTTATTGTTACCAGGAGTTCGTCTAAATGACGTTCGATGCTTCTTACATTAATATGAAATATGATTAAGCTAACTTCGGGATTCATCGCTAAAATGTTGTTTGTTTCGTTCACTGATGTATATATTCTTTCGTCTATTGACATGGTTTTATTTATAGCATTTATCACGAAATCATCCATATCGAAGAAATAATAATAATGAATGCATTAGTGGCCATGAATACATTTGTTTATTTGGGATAAGATTTTCTGGAGGACGGATTTTTTGAGAGCCTTTGTGTTTTTTTTTTATCACTAATAATAGTTGTGAAATTTCATTCATAATCTATTCTCTCTTTGGCAATTTGAAGCATTTTGTGTCTGTATGTGCAATTGATGCTATCAGCACGGTGGTCGTCCAGGATGTTCGCCCTGAATTTTTTATTGTTGCTGGAACAGTTGTAGCAGATTGGTTTATTGTTTCTCTCTGTGCATTTTTCTAGGGTATGGTCTTGTGCACAATGGGGGCAGGTAGGTGGCTGTGTTCTGTTAAGGCATCTTTCATGACAGTTCATGACAGCTTTTTGACACTTCATGACAGTTCATGACAGCTTTTTGACACTTTCATGACAGTTCATGACAGCTTTTTGTTTGACAAGCCCCCAAAGGGCTCACAAACTCCAACAGCTCATAGGGCTTTGAAACAAAGAATGGACGGTTACCTCGAGAGTGTTTTCTCTTGGGGTAAAAATAATCTCGTTGAATTTAATGTTTCAAAGACCCAATCCTGTCTGATTACGTCTAAAAGGGATCGAAATGAAAATCTAGTCTCTTCCAACGGAAGCACTCTTCCGAACAGGCCCTCCATTGATATGCTTGGTGTAACCCTAAGTGACCAGCTCAGGTATGGGGTTCCATCGAAGCCAGAGTAAAGTTAGCCTCCCAAAAACTGGGCGTATTGTACAGGGCCCGCAGATACTTTAATAGTACACAACTGCTAACCCTGTAAAAATCACAAGTGCGCCCCACGGTTGAATTTGGCAGCCACCTATGGTCTAGAGCTCCAAAATACCTGAAAAATACCCTCGACTCTGTGCAGAAACGGGCGGTCCGTTTGATAGATTCTCCCATCTTAACAGACGGATTGCAATCTTTAGAGCACAGGCGTCGGGTGGGAATGCTATCCTTGTTCTACCGGTATTACAATGGAAGATGCTCCAAGGAACTAGCATCATTGATCCCTTCGGCACCGGTGTATAGTCGGTAAACACACCAAACGCATGCCCAACATTTGTACACAGTTGACATTTGTCACATGAGAACAGGTCGTTTCTTCGACTCGTTCTTGTGTTCAACAGCCCGGCTGTGGAATGATTTGCCGGCCTCTGTGTTTCCTCCTTCCTACAACATGGGTCTCTTCAAGACCAATGTTCATTCCTTCCTCTCCTCAAAAAGACCCTCCACACAGCAGCCCAGATAACATAAGCCCTGAGGGAAATTATTTTCCTCAGGGCCTCCTGTGTGGAGTTAATGTAAAAAAAATAATAAAAAAAAATGATAAAAAAAATAAAATTAAAAATTAAAAAATAAATAATTAAATAAAAAAAATATATATATATTTTTTAAACTTTATTTATTCTCATTTCTTTGTACATATAATGTATAATAGCAAATAGTATCCATATAATAACATAATATATAATAACAAATAGTATGAACAAGAAATGAAAACCCACTAAGGCACTGCCTGAGTGTGGGTAATATTAAAACAAAATACTATATTTCTAAGTACACAAAGTATAAAATAGACTTAAAAAACATATAAAATATAAAGTTAGTATTTCATAGGTAGAAAAAGTGAAAAAGGTATTTTTTTCAGCTATTATAAAATTAAAATATAAATATGGAAAAAACTTACTGATTTTATTTATTTTTTTTTTTTTTTTTTTTAGTTATTATAAAAAAATAAACTGAAAACATATTGTACTACAGTTTAGAAAGTTACAGAAAGTGTGTTGTAGAAGGAAGGATAAATTTGTAGAAATAGCGTTTCAATATCTATATTATTCAACCATAATTTTACCTCTATTTTTATAATGTTCTCCATACATTTGCCCTGAAGAAGGAACGGTCGTTCTGAAACCGGTCGGATTTACTCAAATATCAAAGTGGTTCAATCAAAGTTAAATTGTTTCAATTATTTAAACATAACATTGTTAAACAATAAAACTGATAACATTATTAAGTACATAAAAAAACTTTAAATTAAAATCGAGTTCTACAACTAAACTTTATAACAATAAACAGACATTAAAATTTCGATAAAAAAAAGTTGTGTTAATATAGAAAAGTCACTGTCCAAATATTTAAATAATTTATTTATTATCACTACACATCGATGAAATATCTAGTCACTTCTAACCCAACGGAAAGGGTAATAAGCGCTTTCCTTTCCGAATGAAAAACTGAAACTGAATTGCAGAACTTCCTCAACTAGGAAGAGTTTTGACATCGTCCCTCCCATCTTCTGCTACTGCCTCCCACTCACTGCCCTCTGTGCTCTCTATCCAGCTCCTTTATCTCTTCTTCTTCCCCTACAAATGTTCCGTACGGTGACCAGACAACTCAGAGTGAAACCAACTCAGAAGCACCTCAGAAAGGTCATTAAGAGTGATGATAAAAAAATATAAAAAATTGGTTAAATAGGTTAAGTTAGGTTAGGGTTACCGGATATTTTAAAATTATTTTTTTAAAGCTTTTAATAACCTTTCTGAGGTGTTTCTGAGTTGGTTTCATTCTGAGTTGGCATGGAACCGTTCCGTACCCCAGCCAGGGGTTCATCACTCATCTTTAAAGTTATTGGTTTTCTCGCGAAGCTGCGATGCATTTCAGGATTTAAAAATATATTATCCGGTCGATGAGAACAACGGAATTCAAACCTGAGCGCCAGTTGTTTAAAAAATGTAACTGTAACATTGTCATCATTTTTTTGAAGTGAAAACTCTTTAGCATCGTTGTGATTTGAAATTCGATAAAACGAAAAACAGACAATACATACATCTACAGGATTTAACCTAGATAGAGTGAGATAGAATAATCGGTCTCCTCTTTCTGGGAAGGAAATAGGTATGTGGAGTGGGTAGAAATCTGATGGTCAGTGTGTCCAGGAGCGACGGACCTATGAATCCATCCCTTCACATGCGATACATCGGCCGTCAAGACTTTGACAAACCTCACCCCGTGAACCAGGGCACCCCTGCTAAGTCACCAAACGCAACGAACCACTCGGGTGGACTTATGGCAGGGGTGATGTTTATCCAAATGAATGATTCCCGGGCGGCAGTACCATAGCCGCCTCCCAAAATGCGTTAGAGTTAGATATAATAATTGGGGTAAGTTGTGAAACAGAAAGGAGTAGCAGACTCTCTTTCAGAGTGTATTACTATTTGAAGTTACACGTGTACGAGTAGATTGTAGAATTTTTTCCTCACTATCTAAAGCGAAATAAAAGGCGGTTTTCGTTTTCCAATCGCTGGTAATACTGGCTTGGCGCACATTTTTTTAATTGGATTTTTGCTACAAGCCATTTTTATATATCGAAAGGTATTCGTTGTGTTTAATCCCTACAGAATCAGGTAAATTTTAATAATGTACCTAATTTTTATATTATTTTTGAAATTTAATAAAACTTTATATTTTTAGTATACAAATGTACGATTTGTCATTTTATTTGAAACTCACCCTCTGAGACCAAATGTTATTAGGTTTCTTTATAAAGTACCAACAAGTTTTTTTTGGTGTAAGCCTAAATGACTTTTGGCAGTCGTTACGCAATGTGGTTTTTTAAAGTCTTTTTAAATCCATCTTCAAGCTACTTATAGTTATCTTCTCTATGTACTTTTATATTAAATGTATTTTGTCAATGCTCTTCATCTATATGTAATCTCCTTTCATTGTGATCTCTCTTTTTTTCTATTCGTGTTATTGTTATATTGTTAATTGGACTATTTGTCCGTAAATAAATAAATAAGTAATCTTCTAAATTGCTGAAAAAAAAAAACACCAACAATTTTCAAAACACAAACACCAATTGTTACCAAGCATCAAATATGTTCTACTACTGCCAGTTTTAATTCAGGCCTAAAAGGGTTCAGAACTTGGGACTTAACCCAACTCTTTACTTTACTTTTCAGATCTGATCGTAAACTCTGTTTAAGCCAATTTAAGCAACAATTCCATTCTGATTTGCTGTGTTTCACCAAGGCAATTCTGAAAGTATGGATTACTCTGGTGAGTATTGAATATCCAAGATAGTACTAAAAACACCGACGTTACTTCGATAATTCAACCCTCGGCGCCATCATTTTAGAATTCATAAATTCAAACATTTTCTCTAAAACTACCTTTTGGACAGCTGAAACGAAATTGACATATTTTATCGAGCAGATGAAGACAAATTATTTAACTCCCCATAAATTTTGACTTAAATTATTATTATCTATCACAAATCCATTCGTTCTTCAGATTTAGTTCCGTCGACATTCTCGGGTAAAATTCGCATTTCGAAAAGCCGGGGGCAGAATATAAATTTAATTTTAGGTTGGGCAAATGGAATTTGGTCCGACGTTTAGCATTATACCCTTTTGTGTTTCGGTATTAACGTCACACTGATCTTATCTGTCAAGTGTGTTTCTCATTCTACTATGCCTGTATGTAGGTGTACGAATAGGAAGGGAGTCAAATAAATATCTTTGTTGTTTGTGACATCAAAATACTCGGTGTATTCAAACACTTTTGCTGTCTTCTATCAACAAAATTAAAATGTTAAGGTAAAGCTTAACATGAAATCACTATTTCAGATTTATCTTTACCATTAATTTGTTTATAATATTATGAACACAAAAATAGTTTTTGAAAAAAATAAACGTTTCTGCTTTTTTTTGCTGTAATCTTCTTCTTCTTGTTGTGCCTTGTCCGTTCAACGGACGTTGGCTATCATGTTGGCTATGCGGACTTTGTTTACTGCGGCCCGGAACAGCTACACGGTAGACTGGCCAAACCACTGTCTCAGGTTTTTCAGCCATGAGGTTCTCCTTCTTCCAGGGCCCTGTCTTCCGGCAATCTTTTCCTGCATTATGAGATGCAGGATCTCATACTTCTCTGGATGTCTCATCACGTGTCCAAGATATTGAAGTTTTCGGATTTTTATGGTTTTAATAACTTCCTTTTCTTTATTCATCCGAACCATAACATCTTCATTTGTAACCCTGTCCATCCAGCTTATTTTGCTGTATTAGAATCCACATATATTTTTGGTTAATTGCTTCATGAAAATATTATATAAACGTAAACTAGAAAGTATTTTTTCATTGGAAGTGTATGGACGCATGATAAAAACAACTTAAAAAATACAACAGATTATTTGTGACAGTTTTCTTGATTATTTACGTATAATAGAGAACTCCAGTCCAATTTTTTTTTTATGAATAATGACTCTCTAACTTAAATAACTGCATTTTTATTTTTATTTTTAGAGTTAGCTTTAATAGTTAAAATAATTGTCAAAGTTTTAATTTTTCAAGACCCCCCGAAAACCACCGAAAATATGGTAAATCGTGTGACGTCATCACTCCTGAAAAATTAGTATAGGATTAGGCAATCAGCTGATCAACTACCGCCATTTTGAAATCCGTTGTTCGAGGTGTTCTCCCTAGAAGAAGCATTACTATTTTTTTTGTGCAGAAGTTTTTCAATATTTTAAATAATAGAGATAAACTAATAGAGAAACCTCTATTTTTGATACTGAATTATTTAGGCTTAAATATTGTTTCAATAAACACAACAACTAAATCTCTATAAACAGTACGAAATAAAGAATAACATGAAATGTTGTTAATACTGCTGGCTTGTGCCATACCTACATTTCAATTGATTTCAATACAATGTGATACAATGACTGGTGACGCGTGACGTCAGCATTAACCATTTAATCGTACCAACTTTACAGTGTATTTTAACGAGACGTTAAAAAATGCACTCTTTGATATTTTTTTACGACCTCTACGTTTAATATTATGAAAAAAAACTTATATATTCAGAATCAGCGTTTATTGGTCTGTATGAACATATTTTTTAAAAGCCATAATATTTTTCACTGGAGTTCCTTATTATTCAGAAAACAAATATAACCCACTTTTGCGCTTGAAATCAAGGTTTCCGGTCCCTCTTTGCCAAGCAATTTTTATGCCTGTTACCTACATTCATGGCAATATAAGGCACACTAAGAATGTACTCATTTTTAGATTGTAGCTTTCTCCTAAAGTATATTTTGATAGCCCATTCCTCTTGGAATGCTACGGCTTATGGGCATTTTCGCAAAAGTTCGTGGATTGTATTTTTATAGATCCCACGGTTTGAATTGGATTTTTCACCATTATGTATTAACCCGTTTAATCACAGGAGACCCAAGTTGTCCCAAAACATCATATGCCGTTATAATAACAGGAGACCCAGATTATCCCAGAGCGACTGTGCATTATTAAAAGTTAGATATCTCTCTTTCTGTAATGCGAATATTTGTGATTTCTTTTATGTTAGAAACGGAAATAAATAATGCTTCTCATTGTCTTAGAATTTTATGAGCTAGGTTGTTCAGATATTTTACAAACCTGATCAAAAGCGACGGTTAAATTTTGCGCCTATTTGTGACGTAACCCACATTTAATTTTAAAATAAAATTGTATGAAAGTGATAAAAAGTGAGGTGATAGTTTTATTACAAATTTTGTTTAGAAAAGGAATCTGAATTTAAAATTTGAAGTTTATAATATTTTAATTACTTTAATTCAAATATATGCAGGTATGCATTTTTTAGCCAATTTACATTTCCAATATTAAAATTTTAATATTTAGAAACAAAAATGTTGATTTCTAATAAATATATCAGAAAGATTATTTTATCTAAATTTTAGAACAATTTTAATTTTTGCAAAAGCGTTAAAAAAAACCAATAAATAGGAACATTTAAAATGCATGGGAAGAACCAGGAATTTTGCGCGCAAACCTTGACAGGCAAAAGTTGACAGAAAATTATTTTCTTATTATTCAAAGGGTTTAAGGAATATTGGAAAGTTATTTTATTTTAACATGCACATTTATTAATTTACTTCATTTGATCAGTTCAATACAACTTTCGAACCTGCAATACTTCGAATTTATTATTTAGTTCAAAGGTAGTATGCTTTTACCATGTCCCATTTCTACATTCATTAAAACAATGTCTGATTTCGAAATTAGTATCTCGCGCAAAATATTATTTCGCAGAGTCTTAAATAGCTCACTTTCACGTCGTATTTTTTGGAAAACATATAGATTTTATGTAAATTTGTTCCAAGGTTGAAAAAAATCACGTATAAAATTTCTAACAATTATTATAAGCAATAATTATCAGCCTGAAACACTCATCTACATTGAAAAAATCTTCCGAGAAAAGATACTTGCCGCCAACGGGACTTGAACCCGTGTCCTTCTGATTGCCGGTCAGGTGCTCTGACCACTCAGCTATGGCAGCTTATCTAATACCCGCCAAATAATTCAATATATACTAGTGTTTCATTCAACAATTACTGTTTATTACAAGTCGGGTTCAAGTCCCGTTGGCGGCAAGTATCTTTTCTCGGAAGATTTTTTCAATGTAGATGAGTGTTTCAGGCTGATAATTATTGCTTATAATAATTGTTACCCTTTGTGCTATGCATAAAAATCTTGTCTTAAACGTTAGTTTATCAATTAAAAAAATAATTATTATAAAATTTCTGTTACAGAATCTGATAGTTGCATTCCGTGACCATGTATAAATATAAATATGTATTTCTTAAACCCGTTTTTACTTGCTTTTACATAATTATTTATAAAATTAAAAACAACTGTATTACTTGGACAAACTTGCGGAAATGATTTATTGTAGGTAACTGAACTGCCCCAGAAAAGCTTTTTGCATTTTTAAGTGATAAATTGAAGATGTCCACTGAGGTATTCACATTAGTACCGTCGAATAGAATTCTAGGCAAAGCAGAGAACACGTTATGGTTATTAGTCCCAGAATTTATGTTCTGAAAAAAAAACCGGCTTATAGCACTTTAGTATTGGTGGAAACTGAAATACGAAACGTGCAGATGTGCGAGCACAACATATTATGAAAAGAAGAATGGTTCTATTGAATGAATTTTCTATTACAGTAGAAATAATTATTTTTGATTTAATTAATCTTTTGCAAAATCTGTACCTATTTTCCCTATTATGTTCAAACTGAATGATTTATAAATGATTAATTTGTCGCACATAATTTAAATAAATAATTTTTTTGACGTTGCCGATGAGCGACTTTTGACACACAAAAGTGAGGTAAAAATTACCTTAAGCGGAGGTTTTCTAGTTTTTTTTTTTTTTTTTTTTTAAATCAGGGATCAGTTGACGATGGTTTTTGTAAGTTCATTTTAAGAAAATTAGGTAATGAATCTGAATCCTCTAGGAACCTGCTGTGACAGATAAGCAAAATGTAGGGGGGATGAAACTGCAACTGAAAACATTGCACTGCAGAGATTTTAATAAAGAGTTCCTAATCGAAGGTATGCAGTTCATCGATTAAAATACCAGGATCTATCAATTGAATTGCATATTTTTGAAAACAGCCCCAAACTTTTCACGAACCGTACCTAATTGACCGTTATACAGTTATGCGTTTGCTGTAGTTTCTGCGAGCTCCATTCATACATCGCAATATTACGTTCTGACGTCCGGAGCGGTCAAGAGGTAAGGCTCTCGACTCGCAAACCGAAGGTCACGGGATCGAATCCCGACGTGGACAAAATTTTTTTATTTAATTTAATTTGTGTTATTTCACAATTAATTAATTAAAATAACACACAGTACATTTGTGGCACATTCCAGAGTGGAAGATACTCTTAGTATCGCCCTGGTGTAAGACCACATTCAGAATTGAAACGTTACTTGAAATGGCTTTAGACGTGTTTGGTGACCAGATCTGAATAGCCATGTGCTTCCCCACCTTCCTCTTCCTCGACTCCTTCCCCTCCTCACTACTTTCAGCCTCACAACACACCCCAATAGGGGATGCCATAATCTCACTGGCTTCATATAAAAATAAAAATAAATGCAATAGAACACAATTTATAATGGATTATATCGCAAATTACCCTTGCAAATCGCTGGATGTCAGTTTTTATTAGAAATAGTTAGTTTCTGATATAATTATCTAGGTAAAACATCTCTCAACCACCTTATTCTACATTCTAGACACATTAAAACCCAGGAATATCCCTTTCCTAATTCCTTGAAGGTTCCTCTATTATCTTCCGGGTCCGGCCTAAAAGCCCTAAGGAAGTAGAGAAAAGGTAGGAAGGCTGGATTAGTCACACGTGTAAAGAGGAAGGAGATAATGCGAATCATCCCCTCGTACTTTAGTGAAACTGTACGTAATATTACCCATTTATTCTGTAGACAGACTTTATTTTATGGAACTTCTCGTATTATATTATTATATTGAACAGTAGAAAAGTCGTGCAATGCAATTTAATGAAGAAATTGGTAGAAATTGCATTTAAAATTTGATGGTAAAGAGGAAGTTGGGGAAATACTTGGCAATTCAGATCAGCAAGTCAATTATTTCAAGCCACCTATCCATTTTGAATGGTGATTTATCCCAGGCTTTTAAGTTCCATTTTACTATCAAACTTGTTTTTAACCCCCGACGCAAGGAACGGTGTGATAAGTTTGACTTTCTGTGTGTCTATCTGTCTGTGTGTGGCATTGTAGCTCCTAAACGAATGGAACGAAAGCTGACGTAATCGAGATAGTTCTTAAGCGTCGATGACACAGAGCGAGTTTACAAGCTACTATCTGGGAAATTCACTATCTGTAAACTCGTTCAGCGTCATCGTGTTACTTGCTAACTAGCAGATTGTTGACAATCAACGAAAAAAATTGAAAGGTCGTCAACTTTACTCGCCATACGCTTGCTCTTGGTTGGTTTATTTATATTTTTCAAGATGGCTGCCAATAAACACTGATTTTGACTGTCAAACATCACAGAATTAGTTCACGCAGGCGTCGTTATTCTTGTTACTGGCGCTAGCAGCGACCTCAGTTTCCTACGCTACTAAGCGAGTGGACAGTTTTGTGTGTCATCATGACAATCTCACTCACCGATTTATCCGCTTTTAAACTTAGTAGATAGTAGCTTGTAAACTCGCCCTGTGTCATCAGCTGTTTTTTGTTTCGGGGGTTGCTTAAAATTATGAAATTTTCATTTCTAATGGCGTTCTCAGTTCGGTAGAGTCACACGTGAATTCAACATTCCTTAAATCATTATTTAATGCCATTTACCTCAAGAAATAAATTCAGATTTATCCAATGTATGGGATGAATAAAACGATGGAAGTATCACTTCTTCAAATCTTTAGTGTGCTCTGAAAATGGGATATCGCCTCCAGTCATTCTGTCCTCTGGAAAGTGGTCAAATTTAGATTACACGAAAGGGAGGAATGTTTGAACAGGAGAAAAAAAATTGCAATTGTTCTGAGAAATTTTATTTATTTTTTTCCGTAAAACAATATTTAATAGATAATAATTATTTTCATTCATGAAATGATTATACTATGCTTTTTGATACAAATAATTCCTATTTGGAAAAGCTATTTTCCCATTCTATTAGAGGTAGTTGGAACTCTTTTGCGGTATTAAAAAAAACATTTAAAACGTTTAAACTAGATCTCGCTTCTGAATTGTTGCAAAATATCATCAGAGCAATTCTTCGGGGTATCTTCTAACCACTCGAGCGATACCTTCCCAAATTTAAGAAGATCATTTTTGTGAATTGAAATATACTATAAATTTATCGGTTTAAAAATATTGGCTTAAAACCACAACAAGCAGTATATATATTTCCTTCAGGAATGATTCTTCCAGGTAAGATATTAATAAAAACGAATGACCTAATCGAAAACTGAACACCCAAAAATAATTTTAATAAGTTCAAAAATAAATTATGATCATCGTAATTATTTGCTCTCAGTGGAATTTAACCCGCACCCCTTGTGTCTAACTTACGTTACACAATATTATCAACATTATTCAAAATGAATGCTTCTCCTACCCACAAAGACAGAAATATGATGTAATATTTCACCCGAAACACAAGTTGTCACGTGGAAATAATGCAGGAATGCTTCCGATGAAATACCCAGCTATTCCTCGAGATAACTTAACTGTGACATTTGTATGTACATCACTTCCTGTTATTGCATCAAACCTGAAAACTTTAAAGAAACTTTGAAAAATTTGTACAAGTAGATAGTAGCATAAAAGCATGCACAATATAATGTCTTCACGAATGTTACCGAATAATCGTTTCGCCATCCATCATCTACGAATATGTATGCGAAATGTGAATTATTTTTTATGACAGAACGTTTTTTAGCAAAATGCGTCCAAGTATAAAAGTTCACTAAAGCCTCGATTACATTGAGCGAGTTTACAAGCTACTAGCCGACAAGCTTAAAAGCGGACGAATGCGGTTGTGATGATGACATGCAAAACTTTACACTAACTCAGTAGCGAACTAAGTTGAAACCACTTGCAGCTAGCTCACAAGCAACTATGATGACACAAGTTAGTTTACTAGCTAACAAGCCCACAAGCTAACCCCCGTTTTCAACTTTTTTTTGTAGATTGTTCACTTTTATCCAGTGTATATAATATAATCTGCTAGTTATCCAGTAAATATGATTACACTGAGTGGGTTTAATAGCAGATAGTGAATTTGCCTGCTAGTAGCTTGTAAACTCGTTCAATGTAATCGAGACTTAGGTAAGTACCTAATAATTTTTTAGATATTAATTGGTACTTATCAACGACAATCGTAACACAGGTTTGTTTATACATTTAGCTATTTGGGAAGGACAAACCAAATAATATTTAATAATTAATTATCCGTTTCGAACACCGACCAGATATCGAAACATTCAGATATGACAACAATAATAAAATTTTAAACCCAAAATCAATGTTGATTTGTACATTTATGAATCATGAATAACCGTACTACGCGTGCTGCTCGAACCGACCCACAATCATTTAACTCCAATAATCATCGAGCACTACACTGCGCAGATGTAAATACACTCTTCTCTTCTTCTACAAGTCTTCACCAGACTTTCCAGATCTAAAAAAATAGTTCCCTGAGAATATAAAATATATAGAATTGTTTGGTTCCTCTTAGGCTCCAAAGAACATCCTAAGGACTGTTGAACGGATCGTTTACTGATGTTATGTCTCTTAATTAGGCCGCTCCAAAATAAATATATAGCATCCCATCGACCATAAAAGTTCTTAGGCGAAAGGCCTATTTCTTCTAACAATGATACAGTTGACGCTTTTTTTGACTATAGCAGCGGTTTTCAACCTGTTTGAGTCTGCGTACCTCTTGACTCTTACTACAAATTTGTTGTACCCCGTACCCACTACCTATTTTGTGTACATGTGTAATCAAAGACAAGATTCATTTGTAATTTTTTGATACTCTAATTATTACATGAATCTAACAATAATGTCATGCAAATACAATCAATACCTCGACTTTTTTTCAACGTCTTTTTATTTCAACGAAAAAAAATCATAGTCTCCACACACAACTTTAAACTCAAAGTCTTTTGAGAGGATAAATTTATTTAACCTCGAAAAATTTTGTAGAAAAAAAGTTTCTCATGTTTCATTAGTTTCAATAAAAGCCCGATTGCTTGTTACACCCTGCATATTAAATTATAAAATGTTAGCGTACAGCCAATGAGATCCTTGAGCTTGCTTTGCAGAACAAAGTTTTAGAAAATTTGGCTTAATTTCTCATTGGTAGAGCCTCAAGTCTGGTTCAGCATTCAGGCGTTTGCGCTTTTTGTTTTTAATAAACGCATAAAAATAAAATGCTTTTTCTCTCAAATACGTATTTGTGAACGGTATCAAAATTTTTAAAGTAACTGCTGCTATTGTGGAAAATTCCTTCGAAACTTTGAGCCAGAACCTACCAGAGTAATTTTTTCAAAGTAAGTTTTGAGCTTAAAAGTAGTTGATATCTCGCACAGATTTTCCACTTCTTTTATTTGTAGGTTTGCTGACATAGTTATATCGCCTCTGAAAAGGTTTCGATTTTTAGGAAATATTCCCGAAATTTTATTTTTGTAGATGCTTAATATTCAATGATATTGATTTGAACATTTTCGCATTTCCAAGTCACAGACCATTTGTTTTGAATGCTCGACAAGACTTCACATAGCAATTTAAAAATTCTAGAATTCATGGGCCTTGCTTTTACGAAATTTACAATTTTTAGCGCTAATTTTAAATCATTAAAGATGCGTTTTATTGTAAGTGCTTGCCTATGAATGCAGCAGTTTGACCATGATGCGGTTAACGCTACTTTTTTATTAGAGAGCGTAGGCCAGAATAATAGCCGCTCATCGATTTGCCGCCATCCATCGGTACAAATACCATAGCAGCAGGACCTATCGATTTGTTTTTCAGAAATGTAAGTATTTGTAATGTTAAAATTTTCTTGAAAAAAGAGTAAATTTTCTTCTAAATTTTCTTTCTGAATATATCACACAATAACAATAAGTTCGGAATTGAAATGTCTGTACTTGCATCAAAGAACAATATTTACTCTTCTTTACTATATTTACAACTGACATCTCGACAACATGAGACATTTTATGAATTTGCCGGGAAACTGTGGTGTCCGATGGCGGCATATTTGTTATTTTCTTTGATATTTCGTCACCGAGCGTGCATCGGACAATGTCTTACATGGTATAATTAAATCCTCTGCTTTATGATTTTTTTCCTGATTAAGCGATGCGATAACTTACTCTACATGATCCATCCAGAGCTGTTTCCTGTACTTTAGTAGCTCTTGAGAAAAGCGAACCGAAATTTGAAAACGTTGAGCCTAGTTTTAAATCCTACATCATGTTGCATACCCCCAATCTTGCTTTGCGTATCCCAAGGGGTACGTGTACCACAGGTTGAAAACTACTGGACTATATGTAGGTTCAGATTGGAAGACATGCGGTATTAGCGCGCTGGCCCACCGGACGCGTATTTACAATCCCTACCGCGTTTCAGTCGCGCTACCGACTGAAACGCGTAAAAAAGTAATTGTAATGCATAAATCACCTTACAAACACTACCTTGTTTCAGTCGCTTTACGCGCTTCGTTGCTCTATTTGTTTCCGTGAGGGTGACGACCGTAATTATAGAAGGGTAAGCAGAGAGGATGGACCGTGTTTTTTTTACTCCAAAAAAAATTTTTAAATTGAAAATTTATTTTTTAAGTAAAAAAAACGCGGTCTATCTTCTCTGCTAACCCCTCTATAATTTTGGTCTTTACACTCAGTTAAAAAAAAAGCTTTTTTACTTAAGAAATAAATTTTCAATGTAAAAAAAAATATGTAAGAAAAAAAAAAACGCGGCCATCCTCTCTGCTAACCCCTCTATAATTACGATCGTCACCCTCACAGAAACAGATAGAGCAACGAAGCGCACTAAATGGAACCGAATTGAAATATTTTGATTAATAAGAGTATTTCTTAAAGAATTTCAAAATGCCGTCCCCGGGAACAATGTTCTCTCCAAAGTACCTTTAAAATCATGTTCCATGTTAAGGGTTTTTTTATTTATTTTTACGATTTTATGTCCGGGTTAAATCTTCCCCACAGGAAAAACTAAACCCTTTCATACACTTTTCCACAAATGGTCATCTAGTCAACTCATGTTATGCAATTATACTGTGTAAGTATAATAATACGTTTGTCTTTACTTCGTTATTAACATTATATTGGTCACGCATAAACCGTTGTAGTTCTATAATTAATTTACATAGTAGGTATCATACAAGTTCATATGTGCCCAAGAAAAAAAAAAGTGTGAGAATCATCCAATTGTAAGGACTCCTTAAAAAAGAGGATTCAATTTGAATTTTAATTAGATTCTATTTGAAACACTAAAAATCTACAACTAAGAACAAAAAAAAGATTTTTTAAATAAACCACGTTTGAACTAAAATCACTCCAGACTATCAATAACAGAAAGTTTACCAATTCAGGTGCGGGGTCGTTCAATCATTGGTATAATCACTGAAGAGATCAACCAATAGAAGTGAGTTGTGGGCGTGACTATTAATTATTAATAAACTGTGAAGGATATGCAAATGACCACAAAATGGTTTACAACCCCAAGAATACGGAACTATTCGCATTCCACCGCGGAAAAAATCCCCCGAACAACCTAATGAGGTAAACGTAAAAATTCTTTATTCCATGACAAGTCAACAAAGTGATTTTTCAACATCCCATTGAAAGTCATTAAAAGTGATAAAAAATAGCCCTTAACCCCCAAACAAACATAATTATAACCAAGTTTTAAAAAAATCATTATTTTTAATGACTTTTCAGAGAGGTGATGAAGTTATAAGCGCCCTTGGGGTGATTTTTCACAAAAACGGCGCTCTATAAATTGTCCAATTATTATTATTATTATACATTATTGAGTTGTTCGGTAAACAAAATTCACATCATTAATCATTACTGAAGACCTCTTGGACGATGGTGATATTGAACGACAAAGGAGAAAAATTAGTATACTGTCTAATTATAAATAATAAAATGCAAATAAGTATAATAATAATATAAGTGTATTATAAAATAAGTATATGAATTATAAAATAAGTATACTGTCTGATTGTCCGAAGGTTCTTCCAATGCAAAAAAAATTGTTCAAGCCTTCGATCAATAGTTCAAGCCCATATACGTGTGAAACATGGTGTCACTACCAAATCTGCTCGATGGAACGACTCTGGATCCAATAAAATAATGCCTACAAAAGTATATTTGGATACTGAAGCAGCGACAATGTTTTCGGAACTTAGACAGAATGGAATTGCCGGTCTGATGAGACACCGGGTACCATCAATAGTGGAGGCCGGGTCAATTTTTAAATTGTTTTTTTTTTTTTTTTTTTTTCTTTTTTTCTTTATTCATTGCTTTTAACGTTTACATCATTGGTGGATTTTTCGACCACCATGCTAAGCGGTGGTGGTCAAGCCAGCTCAATGGAGCCAGAATTCGCCTAATGGCTTCCGACAACACGGTGGTGAACGCAGCCTTCCAGCACTAATCGCCGCTCCAGAATGAGTGCTGGGCCCGAGCTCACTTAAGACCATTGGAGGACCCACCACTTACCCGCCCTGGTATAGGTAACAGATGGTTACCCCTTCAAGGCTCTTGCAAGGAGTCTTTTTTTTTTGGTATAAACGACTCTACGTTTGATAACAAAACTAGACCTCCAATGTCCTTGCATACGTTGTTAGTAAGCAGTTTGCAAGTGCTTAGCGGGAAATACAGATACAATATGTGTTAGTATGACAAAATATAGACAAGACAATTGGACAGGTTGGTGAAAGTCCACGAGGTGGCAAGCGCTGGGTGATTGTATCCAGCATATCCAACAAGCACTTGTTTGGGAGGAAGACACAGTAGATAAGTAATAAGGGCATGGCAAACGGTTGGGAGTCCTCTACAATCGATTAGCAGTCCCAGCAAGAATGCGCATGACTTCGGTCTAGTCGTGAACCACACTCAGCTTCCGCGCCTCTTAGCCGGTTCCTCGGTAATGCCTCAAAGAAAAGTAAATGGGAGATTGGGGGGAAATACCCGACGATCCTAAAGAATTAAGCGTCGAGTAGCCGGAGGTAAGGCGAAGGAGAGCCGAGGTCGCCCCCCCAAACCTAAAGCCTGCACATGTTGCTGGGGGTGGCGCAATTAATTTTATAGGGCACCGTGCCATCGTCGACCGACTCCTGTTGATGCAAGAACTAGGTCTAGCGCACCCCCAGAAGGGAAAAAGAAACATAACAAAGATAGATGCAGTTCAGTTCAGCCTTCTGAGCAAAGTAGCATTGTGAGACTAAAATGAAAAAGAGAACAAAGAAACCAAAACAAACTCAAAAAAATAAAGTCGTGTATGTTAGTTGAATCAATCACTAGTGTTTCTTTGGTATATGAAGGTGGAAAAAAAGAAAAACTTAAGAACATGCCCAACATATGTAATATTGATTTTCGTTTTTTTTTTTTTTTTCTTGTTTTTCTTATTATTTATTATATTTTATTGCTGGCAGCCAGACAAAATTAAGATAAAATTTTATTATACTATTAAAATCAATCTCAGTTGCCGAGGTGTAAAAAAATGGTTACGGGCGTTCCCAAAGATAAATGGGCGGAGTTACAGACCGCGCTATCTCATGCGTCAAAGTATCTGACTTCAGCCCGCCATTTTAAAATAATGCACACTGTTTCACGTCCCGACTTACCATTATCATTATCTTCTTCCCCTTATAAATAAACCCTAATCGGGTCGGGGAATCACTGCATCGACAAGGCTCATTTATACGTCCCTATCTTGTGCTGCTTGCTTAGTAGATGCGATGCCGCAGATGTCAAACGCATATTTTTTGACCTCATTTACTAGTTCTGATTCCTTTCCGGCTAAACTGGTGATATTCCATGTGCGATCCACAGCTTTAATGCTGTACGTCCCGATTTAATTTAATTGAATTTCATTTGATTCGACAAAGGTCTCAATTTTATTTTATTTGATTGAACAAATAATTTCCGGGTGTGGAGATGGCAATCATTCAAATTTGCAAAGAATCAAGTAGGTTTAACGGGTATTTTGTGGCTGCACACAAAGGTAACTCTTCCACTGTATTGATAAAACAGACCACGTTTCTAGATATCACCCATTCAGTGTTTCTAATGCTATTAGCGTCGCTTAGTAATGTCTGGTCTATTAAACATTTAAAACGCAGACTGCCATTATTATATTAATTGTTGAGATAATCCTTATCTAAGCCAAAACTTAGACAAATTAACAACGATTTTATTTTATACGTTAAAGTAGATTAGTGTGAGTCTTACAAATAAAGCCGTTGGCCAATTTTCTCGAACTATTAAATTTTTTTTAAAAACTAACCATGTCGTATGTATGCGACAATACGTTCAAATTTTTGTGACCTCTGCCATGACCCTTAAAAAAATACCTGCTTTCAGAATTGATAATGACAATGTTATTTCAATTTAAACGCTAGGGTTGCCAGCGATGAAATGAAATAAGTGAACAGTGTCGAAATTTTCTTTCAAGACAGTGTCGAATATCTTGAAGGGATTTGAAATATTAACATATTTGATTGTTTGTGCATGGGCAATTGTGCAAGTAATCTGAAATATTCCTTTTCTTTCATTAGCTCCACACAAAAGGCCCTGAGGAAAATTAATTCCCATAGGGCTTAAGTCATCTTAGGGTATGTTGGGTGAAGGGTTTTTTTTAAGGAAAGGAAGTTCTGGGAAGGAAAAAGGTATAACGGGTGTGTCGGAACTGGGGGTCAGTGTATCAGAAGTGACGGATGTATGAATCCATATCTCCAACTGCGGTGTAAGGCGATGAATGGAGGAATTCTGGCTGAAGAGGTCAAAAGACCTCCTCATCCAGTCTCTCTCGATCCGGCCCGCCATGTAGCAGGAGGGCGGACGCATCAGCCTTCGAGTTCTGGACAAACTTCACCCCATAACCCCGGGGACCCCTGCTAAGTCACCAAATCCAGGGAACCACCTAAGGTGAACTATTGCAGAGGTGTTGGTTATCCAAAGAATGGTTTCTTTCTTACGGAATAATTGGCTGGGGTGGAACTTACAATAATCATGTAAAACCTTTAGAAATTGCCCAAAAATCAATTATTAAGATCATGTACAAGAAAACTAAATCTTATCCGTCTAAACAATTGTTTAAGGAAACCGATATCTTGGACCTTAGACAGACCTATAGTTTTCAATGTCTTAAATTTATTTATATGCGTCCAAACAACTTTCAAAAAAATTCAAATCGTACCAGCCAAAGACGTGGCGCCTGTGAATATGCTGTACCCCACTGCAAAACTAGGTTGTCCCAAAGGCATATTAGTTTTATAGCTCCAAAAATGTATAATTTACTATGTACAACCTTTAAAGAGAAAATATGTCAAAATCTTCAGTCTTATAAAAAATATACCAAAACTTGGCTAAAAAATACTGAAATAGATATTTTTTTCTTATAAGTTTTAAAAAACCATTAATTATATCTACCATTAGACAGCTTTTAGAGTACATATTATATTATAATAAAGATCAGCAGACAAGTTCATGCTTTCGTTTGCTTTTTTTGTCGTTTAATTGCACTTGTAAAACTTTCACAAATGCGATAATAACAGTGCAGACTGTTATTATTTTGTAGTTTTTAATCGCAATTATTCAGTAACTATTTATAATACTTAATTTATATGTAATTTAATTGATTAATTTATGTATATACTTAAAATCTTCACTTTAACCATAGAAATAAAAACAAAAATCAATATCATACCCACGCACAGGCATTGCCTTTGTGGGATTTTTTTGTACATACATTTATTGTATTAAGCTTTTTTTATATACTTTATTTTTATGTTTCTTTTATATGTATTGTATCAAAAATTTTCAATAAAAAAAAAAAAAAAAAAAAAAAGGCGGCGGTACCCATACCCCCTTGACAAAATACCCGCCTCCATAAAGCATAACATTATTCAGATATGTTTTTAGATTTTCACGGCCAAAAGTATTTTCGTTATTTGTTTTTGGGGTGGTATGCCATATTGCGCTACCTTCTTCTTTAGTCAACGTTTCGGACAGCGTTGCAGTGATCCGACACATCTGGCCGATCTGCCGGATCTGCCCTGATGATGGACACTGCAACGCTGTCCAAAACGTTGGCTAAAGAAGGAGGTAGCGCAACAAGGCATAACACCCCAAAAACAAATAATAAAAATGTAACATTATTCATTAAAGGAACATTTAAAATTTAAAATGCTCATAAAATATTATTGGACAAGCGGCAAAGCAGGTTCCCAAATTGTTTTATGAATTGGCAATTCTTTATACGAAATTCGTATTTATTTTGTTGAAAGGTTTGACAGAAACGTTCATAAATTAAAAGAGTGAAGATCCGTCACTGAAACAATGCACGTGGTTTCATTGAACTAGGTCCAGTGGACGTGCTTTAGGTTCATATGGCTTCCTTTTCACAAGCGGTGCTATATTTTTTGATCAATTAGTATGAACATAACGCTGTATTTTTTTGTCATTGGATAGAAGATATTAAATTTTTTCAAATTTACTGACATTCTGTAGGCAATTAATTTTTTTGAAAGGCAGTAACTCTGAAGTATTTATTTTATAAACACTTTCAGCATCCCGTTATATTTCATGGACCTATGCAAGTTTATTACTAATAATTTCCTATCTCCAGCCTCTGTGATGTTCTATGAATACTTTCAGTTCGACCAATCTGCATTACTGCGTAACTTCATTAGTAACTGCATAAATAAAGCTGGATTTTAGAACTGGTAAAAATAATACAAGCAATAAGTTTTTAAATATGTCGAATAAATCAGATTTTTTTCACCTTACAATCATTTAATTCAATTGCAGGCATCAGAGTGCGTGATCAAATTGTTAATTTAACGTAAAGAAAATCTATTCTTGTTTAAAAGACGCAAATCTGTACAATTTCTTATTCCATTATTTAACCCTGGAAAGATAATAATCTTATTTGGACTTACTGTTAAAGATAAATGATACGTGATATTGAACGACAAAGGAGAAAAATTAGTATACTGTCTAATTATAAATAATAAAATGCAAATAAGTATAATAATAATATAAGTGTATTATAAAATAAGTATATGAATTATAAAATAAGTATACTGTCTGATTGTCCGAAGGTTCTTCCAATGCAAAAAAAATTGTTCAAGCCTTCGATCAATAGTTCAAGCCCATATACGTGTGAAACATGGTGTCACTACCAAATCTGCTCGATGGAACGACTCTGGATCCAATAAAATAATGCCTACAAAAGTTTTTTTTATTTTCTTATTTTTTTTTTTTTTTTATTGTAATATAAAAAAATATGAGTTACATAATAAACACATATATTTTACAAAATATTAAATTAGAGGTCGTTTCTGGTCATGTATACCTTATCAGAAAAGAGGGGCTCTTGTGCCTGATAAGGGAGCCACGATTCTCACTTGAGTTGTAAGTTATAATCTGTTTTGTATAAAATATTTACTTTTTATTGTAAGTTTTTTTTGAAAAATTGTTTTATTTTATTTATTTGTTCTGATTGGTTGATGATGCAGCGCAATTCAGAAGGGAGGTTATTATAGTTTTTTATGGCTTGGAAAATATAATGATTTTGCATTTGAGTTGTTTTAAAATTAGGTGTTATAAATTGGTTTCCGTTTCTCATTAGTTTGTAAAATTCTTGATATTCTGTGTTATTTTTTTCTTTACACATTTTTATAATGGAAGCTTGTTTGAAAATTTCATCAACATTTGGTAATGGAAACAATTTAAAAAGTGATTCAGTTGAGAAGGTAGATTTTTTTTTTAATATTACTTTAATGATAATTCTTTGCGTGACTTTTACTGAGTTTAGGTAATTTTTGTAAGATCCTCCCCAACCTATAATTCCGTAGATGAGTAAAGAATGAACAAGGGCATAGTACACATTTTTCATTATTTTTACATTTAAAATATTTCTTAACCTAACAAATATATATTTTCATTATTTTTACATTTAAAATATTTCTTAACCTAACAAGTATATTTGGATACTGAAGCAGCGACAATGTTTTCGGAACTTAGACAGAATGGAATTGCCGGTCTGATGAGACACCGGGTACCATCAATAGTGGAGGCCGGGTCAATTTTTAAATTGTTTTTTTTTTTTTTTTTTTCTTTTTTTCTTTATTCATTGCTTTTAACGTTTACATCATTGGTGGATTTTTCGACCACCATGCTAAGCGGTGGTGGTCAAGCCAGCTCAATGGAGCCAGAATTCACCTAATGGCTTCCGACAACACGGTGGTGAACGCAGCCTTCCAGCACTAATCGCCGCTCCAGAATGAGTGCTGGGCCCGAGCTCACTTAAGACCATTGGAGGACCCACCACTTACCCGCCCTGGTATAGGTAACAGATGGTTACCCCTTCAAGGCTCTTGCAAGGAGTCTTTTTTTTGGTATAAACGACTCTACGTTTGATAACAAAACTAGACCTCCAATGTCCTTGCATACGTTGTTAGTAAGCAGTTTGCAAGTGCTTAGCGGGAAATACAGATACAATATGTGTTAGTATGACAAAATATAGACAAGACAATTGGACAGGTTGGTGAAAGTCCACGAGGTGGCAAGCGCTGGGTGATTGTATCCAGCATATCCAACAAGCACTTGTTTGGGAGGAAGACACAGTAGATAAGTAATAAGGGCATGGCAAACGGTTGGGAGTCTTCTACAATCGATTAGCAGTCCCAGCAAGAATGCGCATGACTTCGGTCTAGTCGTGAACCACACTCAGCTTCCGCGCCTCTTAGCCGGTTCCTCGGTAATGCCTCAAAGAAAAGTAAATGGGAGATTGGGGGGAAATACCCGACGACCCTAAAGAATTAAGCGTCGAGTAGCCGGAGGTATGGCGAAGGAGAGCCGAGGTCGCCCCCCCAAACCTAAAGCCTGCACATGTTGCTGGGGGTGGCGCAATTAATTTTATAGGGCACCGTGCCATCGTCGACCGACTCCTGTTGATGCAAGAACTAGGTCTAGCGCACCCCCAGAAGGGAAAAAGAAACATAACAAAGACTAAAATGAAAAAGAAAACAAAGAAACCAAAACAAACTCAAAAAAATAAAGTCGTGTATGTTAGTTGAATCAATCACTAGTGTTTCTTTGGTATATGAAGGTGGAAAAAAAGAAAAACTTAAGAACACGCCCAACATATGTAATATTGATTTTCGTTTTTTTTTTTTTTTCTTGTTTTTCTTATTATTTATTATATTTTATTGCTGGCAGCCAGACAAAATTAAGATAAAATTTTATTATACTATTAAAATCAATCTCAGTTGCCGAGGTGTAAAAAAATGGTTACGGGCGTTCCCAAAGATAAATGGGCGGAGTTACAGACCGCGCTATCTCATGCGTCAAAGTATCTGACTTCAGCCCGCCATTTTAAAATAATGCACACTGTTTCACGTCCCGACTTACCATTATCATTATCTTCTTCCCCTTATAAATAAACCCTAATCGGGTCGGGGAATCACTGCATCGACAAGGCTCATTTATACGTCCCTATCTTGTGCTGCTTGCTTAGTAGATGCGATGCCGCAGATGTCAAACGCATATTTTTTGACCTCATTTACTAGTTCTGATTCCTTTCCGGCTAAACTGGTGATATTCCATGTGCGATCCACAGCTTTAATGCTGTACGTCCCGATTTAATTTAATTGAATTTCATTTGATTCGACAAAGGTCTCAATTTTATTTTATTTGATTGAACAAATAATTTCCGGGTGTGGAGATGGCAATCATTCAAATTTGCAAAGAATCAAGTAGGTTTAACGGGTATTTTGTGGCTGCACACAAAGGTAACTCTTCCACTGTATTGATAAAACAGACCACGTTTCTAGATATCACCCATTCAGTGTTTCTAATGCTATTAGCGTCGCTTAGTAATGTCTGGTCTATTAAACATTTAAAACGCAGACTGCCATTCAGCCCCGGATCTAATGGGGGGCAAGCCGGGGCCCATGCCCCGGGCGGCAAGTTCAGAGGGCGGCCAAACTCAACTTTGACCACGGAATAAATAATAGTACAAGTAGAGAAATTTCACGGCCATATTAACTCGACTGATACCCAGAGCGCTGAGTGAGACATGCTGCACGAACATTTATTATTCGCGAGGCGCGTAGGCATAGTTCAAAATACGCACCCGACCCGCTCGCCCGCAGGAACCACAGATCGCGGCAGCACGCGTCTGCTCTGGTTACCGTGCGTGCGAAAGAGATGAAGCTATATTCGAAAACTCCCTCGTCGATCTCTCTCCACGACAGTGTTTTGTTTTAAAAATGTGTCAAAAGTGTGTTGTTTATTTTTACTCTTTAGTACTTGTTGATCAACCGAAGGTACAATACTGATGTCATTAGTGTCGCATCAATAAATCTATCACAGTTCATCGATCGCTTTTCTGGGTAAGTATTTTATATAACTATCTTATGCTTTTTAAGTTACTATATTTATTTTTTTAACTCAATTTAATACGTGCAATCACTTACGTCGTCAATTCGTCCAAACTTACTTAAAATTTTTACGTTGGCAGCCATCATATGACTGAGAAGCAAAACAGCCTTTTTATTTCAGCTTTTATTTAAATACAATGCAATGTAGCAGTTTAAAACGAATAAGCAGCGAGCAAGATAAATTTCAGTTGTGATTTCATCTGCTGAAGCATTTTGATGGAAACCATTCTCGTGTTCAAAGTGCAGTTTTAAAATTCTGGTTGCAGACTATATGCAGCCAGAATTTAAGGAAAACCATTTGCATGTTCTGGGTGTAGCTATAATTAAATTTCTTAATTAGTTACAGTAAAACCAGTTCTTTGATTCGAATATGGCCCACCCCCCCCCCCCCCCAGCAAGGTTAAAATAAATATAGATACCTAAGTGGGCGGGGGCGGCATTTTTCAGTTTTTGCCCCGCCTAAAAAAAAACGAAGATCCGGGGCTGCTGCCATTATTATATTAATTGTTGAGATAATCCTTATCTAAGCCAAAACTTAGACAAATTAACAACGATTTTATTTTATACGTTAAAGTAGATTAGTGTGAGTCTTACAAATAAAGCCGTTGGCCAATTTTCTCGAACTATTAAATTTTTTTTAAAAACTAACCATGTCGTATGTATGCGACAATACGTTCAAATTTTTGTGACCTCTGCCATGACCCTTAAAAAAATACCTGCTTTCAGAATTGATAATGACAATGTTATTTCAATTTAAACGCTAGGGTTGCCAGCGATGAAATGAAATAAGTGAACAGTGTCGAAATTTTCTTTCAAGACAGTGTCGAATATCTTGAAGGGATTTGAAATATTAACATATTTGATTGTTTGTGCATGGGCAATTGTGCAAGTAATCTGAAATATTCCTTTTCTTTCATTAGCTCCACACAAAAGGCCCTGAGGAAAATTAATTCCCATAGGGCTTAAGTCATCTTAGGGTATGTTGGGTGAAGGGTTTTTTTTAAGGAAAGGAAGTTCTGGGAAGGAAAAAGGTATAACGGGTGTGTCGGAACTGGGGGTCAGTGTATCAGAAGTGACGGATGTATGAATCCATATCTCCAACTGCGGTGTAAGGCGATGAATGGAGGAATTCTGGCTGAAGAGGTCAAAAGACCTCCTCATCCAGTCTCTCTCGATCCGGCCCGCCATGTAGCAGGAGGGCGGACGCATCAGCCTTCGAGTTCTGGACAAACTTCACCCCATAACCCCGGGGACCCCTGCTAAGTCACCAAATCCAGGGAACCACCTAAGGTGAACTATTGCAGAGGTGTTGGTTATCCAAAGAATGGTTTCTTTCTTACGGAATAATTGGCTGGGGTGGAACTTACAATAATCATGTAAAACCTTTAGAAATTGCCCAAAAATCAATTATTAAGATCATGTACAAGAAAACTAAATCTTATCCGTCTAAACAATTGTTTAAGGAAACCGATATCTTGGACCTTAGACAGACCTATAGTTTTCAATGTCTTAAATTTATTTATATGCGTCCAAACAACTTTCAAAAAAATTCAAATCGTACCAGCCAAAGACGTGGCGCCTGTGAATATGCTGTACCCCACTGCAAAACTAGGTTGTCCCAAAGGCATATTAGTTTTATAGCTCCAAAAATGTATAATTTACTATGTACAACCTTTAAAGAGAAAATATGTCAAAATCTTCAGTCTTATAAAAAATATACCAAAACTTGGCTAAAAAATACTGAAATAGATATTTTTTTCTTATAAGTTTTAAAAAACCATTAATTATATCTACCATTAGACAGCTTTTAGAGTACATATTATATTATAATAAAGATCAGCAGACAAGTTCATGCTTTCGTTTGCTTTTTTTGTCGTTTAATTGCACTTGTAAAACTTTCACAAATGCGATAATAACAGTGCAGACTGTTATTATTTTGTAGTTTTTAATCGCAATTATTCAGTAACTATTTATAATACTTAATTTATATGTAATTTAATTGATTAATTTATGTATATACTTAAAATCTTCACTTTAACCATAGAAATAAAAACAAAAATCAATATCATACCCACGCACAGGCATTGCCTTTGTGGGATTTTTTTGTACATACATTTATTGTATTAAGCTTTTTTTATATACTTTATTTTTAAGTTTCTTTTATATCAAAAATTTTCAATAAAAAAAAAAAAAAAAAAAAGGGCGGCGGTACCCATACCCCCTTGACAAAATACCCGCCTCCATAAAGCATAACATTATTCAGATATGTTTTTAGATTTTCACGGCCAAAAGTATTTTCGTTATTTGTTTTTGGGGTGGTATGCCATATTGCGCTACCTTCTTCTTTAGTCAACGTTTCGGACAGCGTTGCAGTGATCCGACACATCTGGCTGATCTGCCGGATCTGCCCTGATGATGGACACTGCAACGCTGTCCAAAACGTTGGCTAAAGAAGGAGGTAGCGCAACAAGGCATAACACCCCAAAAACAAATAATAAAAATGTAACATTATTCATTAAAGGAACATTTAAAATTTAAAATGCTCATAAAATATTATTGGACAAGCGGCAAAGCAGGTTCCCAAATTGTTTTATGAATTGCCAATTCTTTATACGAAATTCGTATTTATTTTGTTGAAAGGTTTGACAGAAACGTTCATAAATTAAAAGAGTGAAGATCCGTCACTGAAACAATGCACGTGGTTTCATTGAACTAGGTCCAGTGGACGTGCTTTAGGTTCATATGGCTTCCTTTTCACAAGCGGTGCTATATTTTTTGATCAATTAGTATGAACATAACGCTGTATTTTTTTGTCATTGGATAGAAGATATTAAATTTTTTCAAATTTACTGACATTCTGTAGGCAATTAATTTTTTTGAAAGGCAGTAACTCTGAAGTATTTATTTTATAAACACTTTCAGCATCCCGTTATATTTCATGGACCTATGCAAGTTTATTACTAATAATTTCCTATCTCCAGCCTCTGTGATGTTCTATGAATACTTTCAGTTCGACCAATCTGCATTACTGCGTAACTTCATTAGTAACTGCATAAATAAAGCTGGATTTTAGAACTGGTAAAAATAATACAAGCAATAAGTTTTTAAATATGTCGAATAAATCAGATTTTTTTCACCTTACAATCATTTAATTCAATTGCACTTGTAAAACTTTCACAAATGCGATAATAACAGTGCAGACTGTTATTATTTTGTAGTTTTTAATCGCAATTATTCAGTAACTATTTATAATACTTAATTTATATGTAATTTAATTGATTAATTTATGTATATACTTAAAATCTTCACTTTAACCATAGAAATAAAAACAAAAATCAATATCATACCCACGCACAGGCATTGCCTCTGTGGGATTTTTTTGTACATACATTTATTGTATTAAGCTTTTTTTATATACTTTATTTTTATGTTTCTTTTATATGTATTGTATCAAAAATTTTCAATAAAAAAAAAAAAAAAAAAAAAAGGGCGGCGGTACCCATACCCCCTTGACAAAATACCCGCCTCCATAAAGCATAACATTATTCAGATATGTTTTTAGATTTTCACTGCCAAAAGTATTTTCGTTATTTGTTTTTGGGGTGGTATGCCATATTGCGCTACCTTCTTCTTTAGTCAACGTTTCGGACAGCGTTGCAGTGATCCGACACATCTGGCCGATCTGCCGGATCTGCCCTGATGATGGACACTGCAACGCTGTCCAAAACGTTGGCTAAAGAAGGAGGTAGCGCAACAAGGCATAACACCCCAAAAACAAATAATAAAAATGTAACATTATTCATTAAAGGAACATTTAAAATTTAAAATGCTCATAAAATATTATTGGACAAGCGGCAAAGCAGGTTCCCAAATTGTTTTATGAATTGGCAATTCTTTATACGAAATTCGTATTTATTTTGTTGAAAGGTTTGACAGAAACGTTCATAAATTAAAAGAGTGAAGATCCGTCACTGAAACAATGCACGTGGTTTCATTGAACTAGGTCCAGTGGACGTGCTTTAGGTTCATATGGCTTCCTTTTCACAAGCGGTGCTATATTTTTTGATCAATTAGTATGAACATAACGCTGTATTTTTTTGTCATTGGATAGAAGATATTAAATTTTTTCAAATTTACTGACATTCTGTAGGCAATTAATTTTTTTGAAAGGCAGTAACTCTGAAGTATTTATTTTATAAACACTTTCAGCATCCCGTTATATTTCATGGACCTATGCAAGTTTATTACTAATAATTTCCTATCTCCAGCCTCTGTGATGTTCTATGAATACTTTCAGTTCGACCAATCTGCATTACTGCTTAACTTCATTAGTAACTGCATAAATAAAGCTGGATTTTAGAACTGGTAAAAATAATACAAGCAATAAGTTTTTAAATATGTCGAATAAATCAGATTTTTTTCACCTTACAATCATTTAATTCAATTGCAGGCATCAGAGTGCGTGATCAAATTGTTAATATAACGTAAAGAAAATCTATTCTTGTTTAAAAGACGCAAATCTGTACAATTTCTTATTCCATTATTTAACCCTGGAAAGATAATAATCTTATTTGGACTTACTGTTAAAGATAAATGATACGTCATAAAAACGTACTGAAGTTTGATAGTGTATATTTGACATAATATTATTATCATACTTAAATAGTTTAAAATTAATTGTATAATTAGTTTTGGGTGTTGTACTTTAAATAAACCTACATAATTATAAAAATATCTTTAAATTAAAACAATTATAATTCTTACAAATCAACTACAAACTTTAAAAACTTTTTTTTAAATGAAAAATAAATTTTAATATTTTATCTAAATCGCATTTTTTGAATGCCTTGAATTTTTAAATGGTAATAATCAGTCGTTATATTTAAAAAAAGTTTTGTTCGCTAAATTTCATGAGTACCTACAAGTTCGAAAGTAATACAAAAGATAATCGTACGTTTTTCGAACGTCCGGTGTATATATTTCACCGTAATTATTGTGTACTTACCGTGGTGACAGAGCCGCCCTGCGCAAGTTCTACTCTGCAACTGAGCGAACTGAGATAGACACCGAGCTAGGTACGTTGCGAAATAAAAAAAGACGGCTATACTTGACGTGTCTCGCTTACTTACAATATTATCTTTCTAGGTTTAAATAGACAAAATTTGAATTTGCCTCCATCTTTCCTAACATTAAAAATTTTATGTTTTTAAATCAATCCGTAGGTATGTAGAGAACAGTCATAAAAAGTTATTAACGAAAATAAATTTCATTCCTTTACGTTTATTTTAAATCCACTTAAAAAATCTTCTTCGCGTCTCAAATACTCAGCGTTTGATAAACTTCCCAACTACTATCCATTAAAAGCAAAATAAAGAATCGTCCTTTTTTCTTTCATAAAGCTCGTCCCATTTATAAGCGAATAAGACTTCGCGTTTTAATGGTGACCGTAGATTTCTCTTTGAAAAGATTGGCGGCCTTCCGAGCTTTGGGCTTTGTGTAAGTTGGCTTAATGAGCCGAAAGTTGCTGGTGGCACAGTCTGCAAGGAAGGGCAAGTTGCTCCGACTGCTGTTCTCGTAGCTTTGAACAGCAGTTGGAACAACTAATGGCATTATGTACCTACCTTGCTGAAATGCAATTATTCCGGTAACTAGAAGGAAATGATGGTGGAAGAATTCTTAGAGGGGCAGTGCATAAGATAGTGTAGTATCCACAATAATAATTATAATCATCGGCCCATTATTTCATTCTTGTTTCTGGGGGATTTATTTAGAGGTTCAATGCGAAAACCATAAGTTTTGTCTCATTTTTGTGTAAGATAGAAAAAAGTTATAACTATTGGCCATATTTTATGTTTTTGACTTTATTAGATCGCGATGCATTAGTGAAAGGTTTTTAGGCGTAGGTTATAGGTTCTTAAGTAGATAGAGTTTGGATTTAGTTTCTTTGTTTTCAGTTTCTTTTCGGAAAAAAGTTTGTAAAAGAAAAATGGTTTTTTCAGGCCTTTCGAGGAAACATGTTTTCAATAAATGATTTCTAAAATATGCCCTTTGCTGAAGCATGTTTTTAACATACAAAGATTTCTATAAAATTCAACGTTGTCTGTGGAAAATAATTACTAAAATGGTTTAAAACTTTCGTATCACTCCTTTCAAAAATTTTCATCAACCTCTTATTTTATTACTATTATTAATCGTACTGGTTGATCGAATCTAAATTTTATTGTTATGCAGGTAGGTACTTCGAAACAATCCTTCCCCTTTTCTTCTTCTTTCAGCTTAAAAACAATCCTGATATTATGTAGATTGTGAATAGGAAGTGCAAACATTAAATTAATCTAATGCAAACATTAAAATTAGTTTATAATAATATCAATATAGTAACTACACATTCCTCTAGAAGTACTTTGATGACCTTAAGCACTTCAATTTACTCTTATTATACTTAAACTTACTGAACTCCTTTGTACAACTTTACATGATAATGAGACTACATACCTACCAGTGTTGTACCTACTTATATCTTTAATGTTCCATTTATTGTAATGGCTGATTAAGTTCTTTAGTACGATTGGAAAACACTTTAAACATTTTTAAAAACCTTTTATGCTAACGATTCTGATATTTTTTGTATGCCTCTACTGAAGTATAAAGCTGTACTAATTAAACAATTTAGCAGTACGTTTTTTAACAAGGTCACCATATACAAGTATTTTCTGTTTGCTTCTTCTTCACTGCTTTCAATAACTTTGTATTAATATGTATTATTTTTCTTTTGGTTTATTTATAATTAATAGGTATTATTTTTCTTATGTATTATTTTTCTTTTGGTAGAATGTATTATTTTTATTTTGGTAATATGTATTATTTTTCTTTTGGTTTATTTACAAGTAAACTTATAATTTTACATTTCTCTCTTTTTTCTATATTGAAAAAAAACATGTACGTAAAGGACACTTGTGCATAATTATAAATAATTAATAATAACTAAATTAGTAAATAATTAAATTATGCATACATTATAAATATTTAAATATTTTTGCCTGAACTTTAGTAAATAAGATAAAGTTTTTTGGCGATGATTTGTTGATTTGTGTCCCAAATTGGTCATTTCTAAATTAAATTTACGCCTATCAAAATGTTTGTCATTTGACTGTCCTAGAACGGGAGACCTTCCTAGTTGGACAGTCAAAGCTTCTTTGTACTGATGTATTCTCTATAACAAATAAACGTTTTATTATTATTATTATTTATAATACGTTTATTCATATACTCCTGAACAACTTATGTTTCTATAATAATACATGTAAAAGCCTTCAAGGCGTGAATAAATAAATAAAAAAAATAAAAGAGTGTAGTTTCACAATTTTTTGTCAAAACTTTATGGAATATTTTTTGACCATGTGAAGAAAATTACTGCAGTTCAAGATACTTTGCTGCATCATCTACATTTCTATCACAACCTAACGGAAATACTACTAGCGGTACGAACAGTTTCCTTCCAAGTAAATAATGCTTGCTCAGGATCCTTACCACCACCTGCATTAGGATATCTGCAAGGAATGTAATGGTTCCACCTGTCGCTGAATTATGCCGCGGTAAATTGCACCCATTAGATGAGCAACTATTTAGAGGCATAATTGCGATCTCAGTTTGTACTGTACCTATTCAAAGAAATATTTTTCTGTTTTTAAAATATCTCAGTCTTACTCATGGCAGAGATAAACCAATAGAATTATGTTGTGGGTGTTTCCGAGTGCCCTGATTAACAACCCGAGCTAAATATTATGTATAATAACAAAAAAATCATTTGCCAACAGATTTTTCACCTTTTTTTATTTTTATAACATTGATTCTATTGACAAATGGGTCACTGTTCAGCTATACATTCAGGATTTCTCCCGGAACTTAAACTTACTTAAGCTTATGGTGAAGTTAAGAAAAATTGTTCAAATATTTTCAAATTTATAAATTCTTTCTTGAATATATAACAAAAAAAGACATTAAAATAATATGCGTATAAACGAAATAAAGGGTGGGACCGGGTGGCACGTTTGTATTCAAAAGTTCGTCGAATACCTCAAGGTAGACTAGAGTATGAGGTCTGAGCGCCTTATTGATGTGTCAAATGATCAAGCTATAATAGAGCAACGTCGGTTTGCATATGGTGGCGATTGTTGTTGAACTCGTTGTTGCAGGTGTTTTGTACGTTGTTATACCACAAGTATACAAATAAACTGATTGTTTTAAGGAGTAAAGTTTACTTAGCGACAGCACTGATATATAATTATCGTAATTTGGCTATTGCGAGCTCAAAATCTGTACTCTAGTAGGCCTTGCGTTCTCTAATGACACATAAAATCTTCAGCGGGAATTGTTTATAATAATCGATAATAAGTAATTTGTTTGTTTTTCCAAATTAAATGTTATTCTTTGACTTTTACTAGCGTTTGCCGAGTAATAAAAATATTTTATTAAGAACATTTTTGAGGACATTTTTTAACTTTTTTAACTCCATTTACTTAGAGGTAGCACACGAATACTTAAACTAAGCAATTTAATACTAAATCTACGAAATCGAAAACACTACAATTGACAATTTATTTTCCCTCTTTTCTTTATTTTCTCCTTTTCCTTCCACTAGATAAATCTCCAATTTGATATAGGTACCACAATCACATATCCTTATGACCATGAAACTATTGTGCAGTATCTACATTAAATCATCAAAAATTCTAATTTTGATTGTGCGTCCGTGATTGTAACTCCAGTTCACTCGCATTTGCTTTTAATTTAAGAATAATTTTCAAAAATTGTATGAAGATTTCAGACAAGCTATAAAGTATCAACCTATTGTACGTATAACATGTTTACAGAGAAGCGTGTTATAATTTTATTAAGCTTTTTTATATTTTGTTCATTATTTCAAGTATCTATTATATGTATTGTATCAAAAATTTTCAATAAAAAAAAATAAAAAAATAAAAATTTGTGTTTTTTAAATTCAAATGCAGCACAAAACAAATTAAAACACCTTTACTTAGATCACGCTGAAAGCTCTGTCAAATAATAAATCCCCACAGCCAGACAAATGCACTATCCCGACGGTGAAATAAAAAGCAGCCTTCTGTAATGTGCATAGAAGTTCCAGAGAAACGTAGATTCACATCTCCAAATGGGATGCCGTGAAGGGGATTTGCCTAATGGCCTTTCCATATGGAAAATATAGAAGCTTTCATCTTTAGACTGTTCTCTCGGAAAAGGGGACTCAAGATTCGGGATGCATGAATATAAACTGAGATACTGTTATTATTTACGGGACAGTTGATCGCTTATTCATGTTTTCATCAAAGCTGCACAAAATGTAAGTTGGTAAATTATTTTTTATTAATATAACAAGATTATTTTTTTTAACATATCCATGGGGCTTTTACAACCAACCAAAAATATATTACCGATGTTAGATAAGTTTTAAAAACATATGTTTGAAGGTAATAAAGGTACGTATAATTTTATATTCGTGTTTTTTTTTAATTCTTGAATGTTTTTGTCTTTGGTGGCTGTAAATGTTACGTTTTCCTTAGTTTTTTCGATAATTATTAGTACCGTATCGCCGGCATATGAAGTAATTTGGCCATGTAGTGGTTGAAAAAAAAAAGTCGTTAACATATATGGTGAAAAGAATTGGTCCGAGTACTGTACACTGAGGGATTCCATAGTCTGAATTTCTATAACTTGATTTGACTTTATTAAGCTGATGTATTTTTACGACTTGAGGTCGTTTTTTAGGTAGTTCGAAATCCACTTAATCGCTTTGTCATTTATACCTATATTGTTCAATTTTATCAGTAGAATCTGATGGGATATGCTACAAAACGCTTATTTATTTACGTCTGAACCGCACTTAGGTAGGTAATTACATGTATTGACGCAACTACATGTATATATCTTCCTTCATCCAGCCTAGTTTCCATACCTATCCTATCTGACAATAAGTGTCAATATTACACACCTGTGACATTTTGGAACAATAACTCCAAGGAACAATCACCAGTCTATTGAAGTAACCCGTGCAGTTATCACCTGTTGTACTACCTTGGTGAGTTTAATATCGATTCGTATGGAAACTTGTGCAGTGCTTGCTGTCCATATTCATCAAGTTATGCCCATGGTTGGGTCATTTTATTGATTAAAGTCCAATTGATTCGCAGTTAATCCACCTGCAAATACAACATGATATAAAGTTTGCCCGTGATTTGAAAATGAACTTATTGGCATTTTTAGGACTCAATTCAATGCTTTTGTACATTGAATTTTTTGCCAATTCAAATAGTTCATCATCTTATATCGCTTTTTCGCAGTTAAAAATTGATTTTTAGGTAGCCCTCAGAACTTTAACTAACTTGTTAGGTTCACATTGAAATACCAGTATAAAAAATGCATGAAATTTCATTTTGCCGGTACTCACCGGTTGATAGTTTTTACAGATTTAGATTAAAAAATGATCTATATGGCGTACATAAAAAAATATTTATTTCGGTTCAATTGAATTAGCGAAAATTCGCCGACTATTTTTTAAATGAGCTTGTTTGCAGTTTTCTTTCCTATAAGTTGATTTTATTGTGCTCTTTGATATAATGTGACGTAATTAATTAATGTATTTTTATGTAAAATCTGGGAATGAGTTTAAAAAATTGTTTTCTGTAAACATCGTATGTATAAAAATCCGGAATAGTTCTTAAAATGGTATTTTAAGGTTTCGTGTACTTTTGGTGATTTTACATTAGCTCCACACAGAAGGCCCTGAGGAAAATAATTCCCCTCAGGGCTAAGTCAGGGAAATTCTGGGAAGGAAAAAAGAATGAAGAAAAGGAATCTGGGAGTGTGTCCAGGAGTAATCGACCTATTATGAACCCAACTCTCCCACTGAGAGGCAAGGCGATGTTCAGAATGTCCTGCTCGAGAAATCAAAATGTCTCCGTTAACCAGTCTCTCCCTATCCGGGCTACCACGCGGTTGGTGCCATATATGCATTCACCGCCAAGACCCGGAAAAATCTCACCCCATGAACCCGGGAACCCCTTTTAAGGCACCAAACGTAAGCGAACTTCTTGGGGTGACCTTTGAATTAGTGGTTGATGATTTTGATTACATTCGAACATTCTGAGTAAACTTAATAGAATAAACAATAATGTTCATTCAACAAATATAACGTAACAAATGTTTGAGAACGCTCGACTTGATGTGCTTTTCCATTTAACAAGAATGCCACTAAAGGTCATAGCAGAACAGAATAGAACTTTATATTTCTACCTCCCGGGGTAGAAAGAACTCGGGATCACATGAAAGACTGGAGGTGTGTAACACGACCAATGCATTCCATGATTCCACTGCACTGTAATGGAAATATGCAGCATTTTGTTCCTAGTTTCATTTTAAGTCAGTGGAAAATAAATTATTCTTCATTTTACGTGTGGATTGAATGAGTTCAACAAGGGGCTGCGCAAGCAAATATTCAAATTAATTTATTATTAGAATAAAAAAATGTAATAACACATGCTTACCGATAAAATTTGTTCTTAAGAGTTCGGTGTGAATAAAATACATCTCTACCGTATCGTTGAGAGCTATCGAATTTCTGACTTTAATGTGATTACCGCACAAGACACAACAAGCCCTATAAAATTTTGGTCCAACCTAAAGACCTACCTTTTTGGGCTCTCAGGCCCTTTTTAATTTATCTCAAATGAATTATATCATTCTTGTATAGCGCCTGGATTATTCGTCTATCTCTATATTTGATATCAATTCTCTTCAGAATCTCGAAGAGTCTTTTCCCTTCTACTTTATCGAAAGCCTTTTCCAGGTCTATGAATGCGATGAATGTGTTTTGGTTTCTTTTTATTCTTTTTTCAAGTAGTATTCGTAGCGACAATATTGCTTCTCTGGTTCCTACACCTCTTCTAAAGCCATACTGATCTCCGGAAAGGATGTTCTCTACTTTTGGTTCGATTCTTTTTAGAATGATATTAGTCAATATTTTTGAGGCATGAGATATTAGGCTAAGAGTTCTGTGTTGTATACAAGAATGAGGCCGCTATAATTAGATGTGACAATGATACAAAAGAAGCCAGTATAAGACAAGGGGTGAGACAGGGATGCTCTCTGTCACCTGTTCTTTTTAACGCTTATATACAAAGTGCGATTGACGACTTGAGAGAGAGAATGAGTCACAGAAAAGGTGTAAAGATACACGGGCAAAAGGTGGATATGATAAGGTTTGCTGACGATATTGCATTGGTTGCTGAAAGCGAAGAAGAACTGCAAGAGGCCTTAACAACCATGCAAAGCATTCTCCAAAATAACTATAACATGAAGATAAATAAAGACAAAACAAAGCTGCTGACTGTAGGCCGAACGCAACATCAGATGCGAATAGAGATGTCAGGAGTTCCACTAAAGAACCCCAAGGAGTTTGTCTATCTCGGGAGCAAAATAACATGGGACGGTCGGTCTAAGACCGATGTCGACAGCCGTATACACCAGGCTAGGCTTGCTTTCAATAAAAGGTCGAAAATAATTGAATCAAATAATATAGACCTAAAGCTGAGAATACTCCTCATCAAGACCTATGTATGGAGTATCTTGATGTACGGCTGCGAAACATGGTGCCTATCCAAAAGAGATAAACGGAGACTAGAGGCCTTTGAGATGTGGTCCTATAGAAAACTATTAGGAATTTCCTGGAGAGACCACATTACAAATGAGGAGGTTCTCCAAAGAATCGAAGGAGGAAGGCACCTGCTCAGGACCTTGTCCGAAAGGCGTGCAAGATGGATCGGCCATGTAATACGACAAGAAGGCCTCTTGCATTCCATAATGGAGGGTATGACCGAGGGGACAAACTCTAGGGGACGCCCACGCCGAGAGTACCTGGAGGACCTGCTGGTGGACGTGCGCTGCTTATCATATGCAGACCTCAAAAGAGCCGCACAAGACAGGGAAGAATGGAAGAGGAAACTAAAGGAAATTGCTGCAAACCAATCCCAGGATTGAAACCAGAGAGAGAGAGAATTATATCTAACAATTATTATAAGCAATAATTGTCAGCCATAACTCAGTGGTCAGAGCATCTGACCGGCAATCAGAAGGACGCGAGTTCAAGTCCCGTTGGCGGCAAATATCTTTTCTCGGAAGATTTTTCAATGTAAATGAGTGTTTCAGGCTGACAATTATTGCTTATAATAATTATTACCCTTTGTGCTATGCATAAAAATCTTGTCTAGACGTTAGTTTATAAATTTAAAAAAAATAATGATTATATCTATCTGAGAGTTTAATTCTTGTATTTCAATAACATCGTCTTAATCGCACTTTTCTTTTTGGATTAACAATATTGAATTCAATTATTTATTTATTTTAAAACATTACAAAATAAAATTTCAATGCGTTTCAAAAGAGCATTAATTTAAAATTTAAACAGGTTTAAGTAATTTATATTTCAATTAAGCACAATCACACTAACAACAACAAAGCTTTTTGTCTGAATTGTGCTTCATTGATATTAAACATATCGATATCCGAAGTGATTCTATAAGAGCGTTTAACCAGCCAGCGGACGAAAATCCACATTTCGTCAAAAGTCGTTCTTACGATCGTGCAGGGCGGTTACAATGAGAAAGATTAATTATTCTCCGTACCAGCTTTTTTTAAATTATAACTCAATATCGAATTTATTTCAATCCAAATTAGCTTTAATTTATACCTACATCCAAAAATGCTGAAAGGCGTTATGATAAAACTATTAAAATAATGTACTTTTTGTTATTATTTTTTGATTATAAGTTTTTATCATTTTTCAATAATGTCTAAATTTAATAAGAATGTTAAAAAAATCTGAAATATATTAGTTTGTAAGTGCGCAAATAAATACACAAATGGACCAATTTTCGTCAAGAAGCACATTTACGAATATATTTTTTAATGATTTTATTGAAACTAAAATTAAAATTCTAAAACATGCGTTTGCTAGATAATGTATTGATTTATTTTACTGCATGATTATATTATTTGAAATGGGTGTGGTATAATACAAAATCTTTTTGAAAATTTAACAAATCTGCCAACGACCTATGGAATAAACTTATTATATTAAAAAAATTTAAAAAATCTCAAAATTTATTACATGCGAATGCTAGATAAAAGAACAATCTTTCGAAATCCATTTATAATTTTTTGTGGAAAAGAGTCAATACGTCTAAAATCTGATTTGAAAATGACATATTTCTGGTTTTCCCTGGTAATGCCCTCTTAACAAGACAGCTCTCGACTGGCATAACCATTGGCAAGTTAGTTCTGCAAGCCGGGAGATAAAACAGTCTATGCTGTCGATGACGGAGATAACCGTCGGGAACATAAAAACTAATGCTCTCCATGATAGCCGAGTTTTCGAACCTTCCACGAATCAGTCTGAAGAAATGTGTTACAATGAATTCGAGTTCTTAAACATCAATCTGTCTCGTACCGAGGGACCAATCACATTTTGGATGATAAATATTCTGGTCAAATCAATCTACGCTCATTAAATAACGTATTATATATTATTATTAAAATATATACAAGGATTGAATAACATGTGTTCCCACTTATGTCTAATGCGTGCGAACTGTTCCTAAATTTCTCTAAATAAACAATAAACCGCTTAAGCAAGTATGGTCCTGTATATTTTTATTATTGACTGCCTGGAGCCAATGGGACTATATTTTCCCGATTGGGGTATGTAATGTGGCTGAATAAAGTGAAGAAGGATAGGAGATTGGAAAAAGTGAGTTTAAGAAGTATCTTACTATTTCAGCCTCGCGATATCCGTCTCGATCGAGATGGATATTAGGCGAGATCTCTTGTCAGATTCGTGTGATTTTCTAATGCTGTTAAATGAATTAATCATGCATACTTGAATGAATTCGTGTTTAAAACAACCTAAACTAAAATACGTGAAAGTTCACAGGTGAAATTCTGAAATCGGCCCATAGAAAAAGCAAATAACAGCCAAAGAATATTACACAAATCTGACAGGAGATCTCGGCCGAGATCGATCGCGATCTCACAAAACATAGAGAATCGCTTGGCAGATCTAGTTAACACACATGCCAACTTTTCACGTCTAAATGGTGGTCTTTCACGCCTTTTCTTCGCATTTTTTTTTTCTTTTTCTTATTTTCGACAAGAACGTCGTACGAGTGTTTAGGTACTGATGCAGAGAGGTATTCAAACAAAGTTACCTAAATGTTCCCTTAGTTATTCTAACAACAAAGTCTTGTATGACTTGCCGTACTTGCCCAACACATTATGTATATTATATATTTTTTAATTGTGATATTTAAAAATCTTTCCTTGAAGAGTACCTATAACAGTCAAACCGCCTATATGAACTGTAAGCCTATCTTTTTGTTTACTCTTAATTTTAGACGAAGATTTGTAGGAATTTATTTTTGAACGCATTTACTCGTGTGTACCGTTGCGGCGTCGCGTCGGTTGAATAGAGTAATATTATAATTTCAAAAAGTAAAGAAATGTTTTCTACCTCAAAGCAACTAATTTTCAAAATGTTATATTTATGAATCTTAATTTGTAAATTGAAAGCCACAATTCAGAAACTGAATAGAAATTTGAGAGAGGTTTGCTACCGTAATAATATTATTATTCTGAGATCCGATTTACGACCAAACGAACCCTTGTAAGGCAGATATACCATTATTTTATTTTCGTTTCTTGATAAATTGACAAGAATTTGGACATTTCAGTTAGTGTAAATTCGAGAAGTCCTTTAGATTAAGCGTCTGAATTGAGTTAGGTTGTGTTGGATCGCATTGAGTTAGCATAAATCATATTAGAAAAGGTACTGAAGATTTGTGAAATGTAATTTTCCGAAATGATTTTTGACAGGAATTTCGCGCACTCGAATAAATATGAGAAATATGTTTTTAAATAAGTTCACATTTTACAAATACGGAACGAAAAAAATGATTTTATTGGAAGGTTGTTTAGTATTAATTAGTAGTAGGAATCAATGTAATAATAATTCAAGAAAAATTAATAAAATAAATAAGATTTTTTTTAATCCAGGGGAAGATTACTGGAAGACTCGTTAGAAGAAGTCATAGGTCGTGAATTCGAAATAACCCCGACTGCTTGTGTGTCGTTGAGATGTTCCAGATTATAGTGTAATAATAATAATAATAAAAAAAAACATATAAATATTTGAAAATAAGTATATTAGATAACGTAATAAATAAACTGCCAGTGGACCGTAGGATATTTAGGTAAATAAATACAAAATAAATTTTTCCTATTGTGAGGACTTCAGTAACCAAGGTAAACAACTATATTTTGAGATTACGTTGAAATATATTTTGTAGGTAAATTTAATTATATATTTTATTTTGATAACATTATTCTACAATATAATATATATTATAGATTTGTAGTATTGAAGGGTAGTTTACATTAAAATATTTAATTTGGAGATATTGAAAACTATTTGTTGACACTAGGTAACGACGACAGTTGCTTGGTTACTGGAATGTAGGAATTAATAATAATTAATAAATCATTTCCAAGTTGTTTTGAAAGGTGACACAATGTCATTTTCAACCAACGGAAATGAAAATGGGTTTATTATGTCATCTATACAGATGAACATTGATAATCTGAGACCCCAAAAAATAAAAGCAGGTATTCCTAGGCAGCGTATGAAATGGAAGAACGATGTCAATATGTTCATCGTTCGTTCATATTTTTATGTAACTAAACTAGAAACAGATATGTTATTGTATAGGAAAAAATTACATTTACTTTTCTCACAAAATTATCCGGTTGCCCAAGTAAACAAACAAAGATTAGCTGACCAAAAAAGGTCAATTTTCAAAAATAATTTAATTCCTGTAGTAACATTAAATGAGATAAGAAAAGAAGTAGCAGATAGATTGCAATTGGAGAATAATTTAGATCAAATTAATACGAGTAGTAATGTTATATTAGATGCATTGAATGAAGATAGTTTAGCTAATATTCTAGTAGAAGAATCCAATGATATTAGAGTAGATTCAAATAACTTAGGCATTATTCATAATCTTAGGGAAATCAATATTGCAAATTTAAACTTACTAGATGATAATGTAATAGAATTAGCTAACTTGCTTCAAAATAATATAAATAGATATATAGATATAGAGCCCACAGTTAGACCAAAATTACCAAAATTGCATACGTCAAAGAAATTATCTAAATTAATTTCTGAATTAAATAATTTAATTTTACCAAAAATAATATTTGACGATATTAGTTTTTTAGATCTTCATACAATAGTGTACGCTAGTGCTATCACTATATGTAATAAGTTAGGAGTTAAATTAATATCCTCTGATGATAGATCATATAGTTATAGTAAACCAGAATGGCAGATTAGATTAGAAAATGATGTAGTATTTTTAAGAAGTAGTATAGCTAGAGTAATTGAATATAAAAATGGAAATAGAAGTAGGAATATTTTGAGATATGTAGATGAAATTGGGAGAAAATTTGGTTATAGCATTGGTAGTAATAATAATGAAAATATAATCAATGATTTATTAGATTTATTAAAACAAAAATTAGGTGTAAAAGCTAGTAGATTAAAAAGATATAATTATACGTATAATAAAAGAAATAATAATAGATTATTTCAGAAAAATGAGAAAATATTTTATTCCAAACTTGACGATAAACAGAATATTATTTCGAATAATAATATTCCGTTGCCATCTGAATCAGATATGCGCGATTTTTGGACAAACATTTGGAGTAAAGATATAAAACATAATGAGGCAGGTAACTGGATAGAAAATGAAGAACTCAATTGTTCAGACATTGAACAAATGAGTTTTTCTGATATATCGGTTGAATTGTTAGCCAAAATTATAAAAAATACTCATAATTGGAAAGCCACGGGTTGCGATTGGATACATAATTTTTGGTACAAACGTCTAACTACTTTACATCCTCTTTTTGCAAAAAATCTTTCAAAACTTGTCAGAGAACCTCAAAATTTTCCTAATTTTCTAACTAAGGGCATTACTTATATGTTACCTAAAAGCGAACATATTAATAATCCCTCTCAATATAGACCCATTACATGTCTACCGACAATATACAAAATTTTAACCTCTTGCTTGACAGATTTAATATATACTCATTTGGATGAAAAAAATATTTTATCTGAACAACAAAAACGTTGTCGCAGAAAACATATGGGATGTAAAGAACAGTTAGTTATTGATTCTGTAATTTTAAAACAAATTCAAAATCAAAAGCGTAATTTACATACTTGTTATATAGATTATCAAAAAGCTTTTGATAGTGTCCCGCACTCGTGGCTAATCAAAATATTAAAAATATATAAAGTTAACCCAATTATAATTAGCTTTTTGAAAAATATTATGTCCTTTTGGAATACAGATTTGCTAGTTAATTTAAAAGGTAAGAAAATAGTAGTACCGGGCATTTCAATAAAAAGAGGGATTTTTCAAGGAGACTCATTGAGCCCTCTTTGGTTTTGCTTAGCATTGAATCCCCTTTCTAAAATGTTAATTAAAAGCAAGTTTGGAATAAAAATTAAGGGTAATACAAGAGAGAGTAGTATAGTTTCACATCTATTATATATGGATGATATAAAATTATTTTCAAATTCTGAATCAAATTTAGAGAAAATGATTAAGGTAGTTAAAATTTTTTCAGATGATATTAAAATGACTTTTGGTTTAGATAAATGTAAAACTATCCATATAGAGAAAGGCAAAATTGTAGATGGAGACGAGGGTATATTTAGAAATTTCAAAATTCAAAGTATGAAAGGGGATGAGGTTTATAAATATTTAGGATACCCGCAATCGAATAGATTAGATCACACTAGTATTAAAAATGATATTAGGATTAAATTTCAAACTAGGATCAGAAAAATTTTAAAATGCAATCTATCTGCTAAAAATTTAGTAAAAGCAATAAATACTTGGGCAATACCTCTACTAACGTACTCATTTGGCATAATTAAATGGTCCAATACAGATTTAGATAGTTTAGAACGATTAATTAGAACTACGTTAACAAAATTTAATTGCCATCATCCAAATTCAGCTATAGAACGAATTAATTTACCTAGAAATTTAGGAGGTAGAGGTGTAGTCAAAATAACATCTTTGAAACACAATCAGGTAGAAATGCTTAGAAATTTTTTCCATAGGAAAGCTAATAGCTCAGAAATGCACAAAATAATTTGCAAGGCAGATAGAAATATTACACCTTTAAATTTATATGACGAGAATGCCAACATTCTTATAAATACTAACCAGGAATTATTAGATTCCTGGTCAAATAAAATTATTCACGCAAAACACTTCAATTATCTCAACCAAACGTATGTTGACAAACTTTCGTCAAACAAATGGTTGAGTATTGGAGAGTTGAGCGCAGAAATAGAAGGATTTATGCTTGCCATTCAAGATAGAGTCATTAATACTAAAAATTATAGAAAGCATATAATCAAAGATATAAATCAAATTGATGATTTATGTAGAAAATGTTTGGCTTTTCCCGAAACTATAGAACATATTATATCGGGATGTTCTATATTAGCGCCTTCCGAGTATACATTTAGGCACAATCAGGTTTTAAAAATAATTCACCAAAGTTTGGTAATTAAACATAACTTGATTGATTGCCGTAATGTAGTACCTTATTATGAATATGAACCAAATTCATTTATAGAAAATGAATTTTATAAAATATATTATGATAAAACTATACTAACAGACAGAACAATTAGTCATAATAGACCTGATATAGTTTTACATGACAAAATTAAAAAAATAACTTATATCATTGATGTAGCTATTCCAAATTCCTGTAATATTCAAAAAACTGTTTCTGAAAAAATGAGAAAATACACAGATTTAGGAAATGAGATTAAAAGAATTTGGCATTCTCGGACTATAAAAATATTACCATTTGTTATTTCGGCCACTGGCATAATACCTAGGAATCTGATTCAAAATTTAAGCATATTAGATTTGTCAAAGAATTTGTATATAAAAATGCAAAAAGCAGTAATTTTAAATACATGTAGGATTACAAAAGATTTTTTAAATATTTATATTGAGGGATCAGTAGGATTTATAGGTTCAATTAGAAATGCCACAGAGCCGAACCCTCTGATATGAAAATATCTGGAGTCGGTGAATTATATTCCCATTTGGTCTCTAGTAGGTTGACATGTTGTTCTTGTATTGTTTTGTATTTATAATACTTATATAGTGCAATTGCATAACGTGGATTCACTAGATGATCATTTGGGGAAGTGTATGAAAGGGTTTAGTTTTTCCTTTTTTTTTTTTTTTTTTTTTTTTTTTTTTTTTTTTTTTTTTTTTTTTTTTTTTTTTTTTTTTTTTTTTTTTTTTTTTTTTTTTTTGGGGGAAAATTTAACCCGGACATTTAAATCTGGTTAGTTGCTTAGCAACGCAAGCCTTGACGTTTGCTTGTATTTTAGCTCTCTGATTTTTTTATTGTATCAGATAGAAAAGAATTAGCTTTGATCCCAAAACATATAAATATTTGAAAATAAGTATATTAGATAACGTAATAAATAAACTGCCAGTGGACCGTAGGATATTTAGGTAAATAAATACAAAATAAATTTTTCCTTTTGTGAGGACTTCAGTAACCAAGGTAAACAACTATATTTTGAGATTACGTTGAAATATATTTTGTAGGTAAATTTAATTATATATTTTATTTTGATAACATTATTCTACAATATAATATATATTATAGATTTGTAGTATTGAAGGGTAGTTTACATTAAAATATTTAATTTGGAGATATTGAAAACTATTTGTTGACACTAGGTAACGACGACAGTTGCTTGGTTACTGGAATGTAGGAATTAATAATAATTAATAAATCATTTCCAAGTTGTTTTGAAAGGTGACACAATGTCATTTTCAACCAACGGAAATGAAAATGGGTTTATTATGTCATCTATACAGATGAACATTGATAATCTGAGACCCCAAAAAACAAAAGCAGGTATTCCTAGGCAGCGTATGAAATGGACGAACGATGTCAATATGTACATCGTTCGTTCATATTTTTATGTAACTAAACTAGAAACAGATATGTTATTGTATAGGAAAAAATTACATTTACTTTTCTCACAAAATTATCCGGTTGCCCAAGTAAACGAACAAAGATTAGCTGACCAAAAAAGGTCAATTTTCAAAAATAATTTAATTCCTGTAGTAACATTAAATGAGATAAGAAAAGAAGTAGCAGATAGATTGCAATTGGAGAATAATTTAGATCAAATTAATACGAGTAGTAATGTTATATTAGATGCATTGAATGAAGATACTTTAGCTAATATTCTAGTAGAAGAATCCAATGATATTAGAGTAGATTCAAATAACTTAGACATTATTCATAATCTTAGGGAAATCAATATTGCAAATTTAAACTTACTAGATGATAATGTAATAGAATTAGCTAACTTGCTTCAAAATAATATAAATAGATATATAGATATAGAGCCCACAGTTAGACCAAAATTACCAAAATTGCATACGTCAAAGAAATTATCTAAATTAATTTCTGAATTAAATAATTTAATTTTACCAAAAATAATATTTGACGATATTAGTTTTTTAGATCTTCATACAATAGTGTACGCTAGTGCTATCACTATATGTAATAAGTTAGGAGTTAAATTAATATCCTCTGATGATAGATCATATAGTTATAGTAAACCAGAATGGCAGATTAGATTAGAAAATGATGTAGTATTTTTAAGAAGTAGTATAGCTAGAGTAATTGAATATAAAAATGGAAATAGAAGTAGGAATATTTTGAGATATGTAGATGAAATTGGGAGAAAATTTGGTTATAGCATTGGTAGTAATAATAATGAAAATATAATCAATGATTTATTAGATTTATTAAAACAAAAATTAGGTGTAAAAGCTAGTAGATTAAAAAGATATAATTATACGTATAATAAAAGAAATAATAATAGATTATTTCAGAAAAATGAGAAAATATTTTATTCCAAACTTGACGATAAACAGAATATTATTTCGAATAATAATATTCCGTTGCCATCTGAATCAGATATGCGCGATTTTTGGACAAACATTTGGAGTAAAGATATAAAACATAATGAGGCAGGTAACTGGATAGAAAATGAAGAACTCAATTGTTCAGACATTGAACAAATGAGTTTTTCTGATATATCGGTTGAATTGTTAGCCAAAATTATAAAAAATACTCATAATTGGAAAGCCACGGGTTGCGATTGGATACATAATTTTTGGTACAAACGTCTAACTACTTTACATCCTCTTTTTGCAAAAAATCTTTCAAAACTTGTCAGAGAACCTCAAAATTTTCCTAATTTTCTAACTAAGGGCATTACTTATATGTTGCCTAAAAGCGAACATATTAATAATCCCTCTCAATATAGACCCATTACATGTCTACCGACAATATACAAAATTTTAACCTCTTGCTTAACAGATTTAATATATACTCATTTGGATGAAAAAAATATTTTATCTGAACAACAAAAAGGTTGTCGCAGAAAACATATGGGATGTAAAGAACAGTTAGTTATTGATTCTGTAATTTTAAAACAAATTCAAAATCAAAAGCGTAATTTACATACTTGTTATATAGATTATCAAAAAGCTTTTGATAGTGTCCCGCACTCGTGGCTAATCAAAATATTAAAAATATATAAAGTTAACCCAATTATAATTAGCTTTTTGAAAAATATTATGTCCTTTTGGAATACAGATTTGCTAGTTAATTTAAAAGGTAAGAAAATAGTAGTACCGGGCATTTCAATAAAAAGAGGGATTTTTCAAGGAGACTCATTGAGCCCTCTTTGGTTTTGCTTAGCATTGAATCCCCTTTCTAAAATGTTAATTAAAAGCAAGTTTGGAATAAAAATTAAGGGTAATACAAGAGAGAGTAGTATAGTTTCACATCTATTATATATGGATGATATAAAATTATTTTCAAATTCTGAATCAAATTTAGAGAAAATGATTAAGGTAGTTAAAATTTTTTCAGATGATATTAAAATGACTTTTGGTTTAGATAAATGTAAAACTATCCATATAGAGAAAGGCAAAATTGTAGATGGAGACGAGGGTATATTTAGAAATTTCAAAATTCAAAGTATGAAAGGGGATGAGGTTTATAAATATTTAGGATACCCGCAATCGAATAGATTAGATCACACTAGTATTAAAAATGATATTAGGATTAAATTTCAAACTAGGATCAGAAAAATTTTAAAATGCAATCTATCTGCTAAAAATTTAGTAAAAGCAATAAATACTTGGGCAATACCTCTACTAACGTACTCATTTGGCATAATTAAATGGTCCAATACAGATTTAGATAGTTTAGAACGATTAATTAGAACTACGTTAACAAAATTTAATTGCCATCATCCAAATTCAGCTATAGAACGAATTAATTTACCTAGAAATTTAGGAGGTAGAGGTGTAGTCAAAATAACATCTTTGAAACACAATCAGGTAGAAATGCTTAGAAATTTTTTCCATAGGAAAGCTAATAGCTCAGAAATGCACAAAATAATTTGCAAGGCAGATAGAAATATTACACCTTTAAATTTATATGACGAAAATGCCAACATTCTTATAAATACTAACCAGGAATTATTAGATTCCTGGTCAAATAAAATTATTCACGCAAAACACTTCAATTATCTCAACCAAATGTATGTTGACAAACTTTCGTCAAACAAATGGTTGAGTATTGGTGAGTTGAGCGCAGAAATAGAAGGATTTATGCTTGCCATTCAAGATAGAGTCATTAATACTAAAAATTATAGAAAGCATATAATCAAAGATATAAATCAAATTGATGATTTATGTAGAAAATGTTTGGCTTTTCCCGAAACTATAGAACATATTATATCGGGATGTTCTATATTAGCGCCTTCCGAGTATACATTTAGGCACAATCAGGTTTTAAAAATAATTCACCAAAGTTTGGTAATTAAACATAACTTGATTGATTGCCGTAATGTAGTACCTTATTATGAATATGAACCAAATTCATTTATAGAAAATGAATTTTATAAAATATATTATGATAAAACTATACTAACAGACAGAACAATTAGTCATAATAGACCTGATATAGTTTTACATGACAAAATTAAAAAAATAACTTATATCATTGATGTAGCTATTCCAAATTCCTGTAATATTCAAAAAACTGTTTCTGAAAAAATTAGAAAATACACAGATTTAGGAAATGAGATTAAAAGAATTTGGCATTCTCGGACTATAAAAATATTACCATTTGTTATTTCGGCCACTGGCATAATACCTAGGAATCTGATTCTAAATTTAAGCATATTAGATTTGTCAAAGAATTTGTATATAAAAATGCAAAAAGCAGTAATTTTAAATACATGTAGGATTACAAAAGATTTTTTAAATATTTATATTGAGGGATCAGTAGGATTTATAGGTTCAATTAGAAATGCCACAGAGCCGAACCCTCTGATATGAAAATATCTGGAGTCGGTGAATTATATTCCCATTTGGTCTCTAGTAGGTTGACATGTTGTTCTTGTATTGTTTTGTATTTATAATACTTATATAGTGCAATTGCATAACGTGGATTCACTAGATGATCATTTGGGGAAGTGTATGAAAGGGTTTAGTTTTTCCTTCTTTTTTTTTTTTTTTTTTTTTTTTTTTTTTTTTTTTTTTTTTTTTTTTTTTTTTTTTTTTTTTTTTTTTTTTTTTTTTTTTTTTTTTTGGGGGGAAAATTTAACCCGGACATTTAAATTTGGATGACTTTGTGAAAAATCACTTCAAGGGCGGGGTAACGCCTTTATTGTTACATGTGGTTCTTTCTAAAATACCTATTGGATGCCCTCTGCCATAATTAGTCCAGTTGGATTTGCCTCGCCGCAAGGGACACAAGTCCTAAGAACCGCACCGCTTTTACAGTTAAATAATCAAACCGCAAACGTAATTCTTAAACCGCAGCTATTCGCGATTCGCGATTCGCGAGTACCATCGCCACGCGTCATCCATTCTCGCTTATGATTTCGCGATCAATTGTTCATTCCCAATCGCCATTCCCTTCCAAAAATCTCTCCCAAACTAACATACCTACCTTTCCAGGGAACACTGAACGAAGAGGGAAGCAGTCTGGGTAAGTACGATTAAAACATATAATAAAATAGATAAGAACCGCATACAGTCCACAACAAACCGCAGCATTTGATCCCTCGATCCATTGAGAGGTATCACTTGCAACAGGCGGGATGATGATCAACTTGATGATAGTTTACTTCCGACAGGAGAGGCTAGCAGAAGAAAACAACGTTATTAAATATTTTTCACGATGATTCATCTAATGGGAGTACATTTAAAAATATGTAAATATATATATACATGTACAGATTTAAAATTATGAAATTGAAATATTTCATATATCATATGTACCTATAATTATTTTTATATTTTGTATTAATTATGTTTGTAGTTTGTATTAATTATGTTCATATTTTGTATTAATTATGTTTACAGTTTGTATTAATTACGTTTATATTTTGTATTAATTATGTTTGTAGTTTTTGTTAATTATGTTTATATTTTGTATTAATTGTGTTTATAGTTTGTATTAATTCTGTTTATATTTTGTATTATGTTTATATTTTGTATTGATTATGTTTATATTTTATCTTAATTAGTGTATATTTTGTACAAATTTTTATTTTAAAAATTAAATGCATTTTTAAAAATCCCTTAGGGCCTATGTCATCTTCGGGAATGCAGTGTGGACGGTCTTTTCAGGGAAATGAATGGAGAAAGTTTTGGGAACGAAAAAGGTCTGAGGGTTAGGTAGGAATCTGGGGTCAATGTGTCCAAAAGTTGTGAAATATTAATCCGTCCCTGGCAGTGCGGTATAAGGCGATGAGCCGACAGGAGAGGAGAAGTCAAATTCGGGCAGGTGAGTTCAAAACGTCTACCTAAACCAGTCTTTCCCTATCACGCATAAGGCCGGCAAAAACATCCGCCACCAAGATCGAGACAAATCTCACCAAATGTTTCCGGGCACCCCTGCTAAGTCACCAAACATAGCAAAACACTTGAGGTGACCTAAGACATGTTCAAAGTGTATTAATAATAATCATTATAAATTTTCCACACTGTAAAGAGACGAGACTATTGTGTTTTGGTGAGAGAATTTGAGCACTCGATAAAAAAAAACTCGGTGTAAATCCTGGACAACACAACGCCGAGAATTTCAGTTAGTAATAAATTTCCAGCGACAGTTTAATGTTTTCAAAACAAACAGTTTATATTTTGACTTTAAACACGCAGTTATTGTGTTTTACACCGCCATTTTTAATTTTATTCCAAAAAATTTCGACTACGACTTTATCCAGTTTACCAACTCGATTACAATTTTTTTTTTTTTTTTACGTTAACACCACACAGGAGGCCCTGAGGAAAGTAGTTTCCCTCAGGGCTTATGTCATCTGGGATGCTGTGTGGAGGGTCTTTTTGAGGAGAGGAAGGAATGAACATTGGTCTTGAAGAGACCCATGTTGTAGGAAGGAGGAAACACAGAGGCCGGCAAATCATTCCACAGCCGAGCTGTTGAACACAAGAACGAGTCGAAGAATTACCCGTTCTCATGTGACAAATGTCAACTGTGTACAAATGTTGGGCACGCGTTTGGCGTGTTTCCGAATATGCACCGGTGCCGAAGGGATCAATGATGCTAGTTCTTCGGAGCATCTTCCATTGTAATACCGGTAGAACAAGGATAGCATTCCCACTCGACGCCTGTGCTCTAAAGATTGCAATCCGTATGTTAAGATGGGAGAATCTATCAAACGGACCGCCAGTTTCTGCACAGAGTCGAGTGTATTTTTCAGGTATTTTGGAGCTCCAGACCAGAGGTGGCTGCCAAATTCAACCGTGGGGCGCACTTGCGATTTGTACAGGGTTAGCAGTATCGCTATATATATAGTTAGTAAACCATGATTAATTAATTAATTAATTAATCACTTTAATTTAACTGTATATTATAAACATTATTGTAATTAAATCCAAAATAAAAACTGTTAAGATTAAAAATCCTGGTGAAGTTGTTCCATTTGCTTGGAAAGTAAGATTGTATATTTCTTAAATCATAAGACTGCCATATAATACTTTCACAATAAAAGAATATTTTTTTACATACCTAATATTCTTAATATTAGGTACTTACTCCCAAAATGATGGTACTCGTAAGTTATCAAAATTAATTTATTTCAAAAATGTTTTTTTTTTTAATTGTTGAAGAGAACTACTTGAGACACTCTTGAGATATATTTGAGAAAAAAAAATCTTTAACAATTTTTAGGCCAGGTCTTTCATTCGGGATGATATTAATCATTATTGCCACTTTTATAAAATGTTGCTATAACGTAAATACTAAAGTAGACAAATACTTATGTCTCGTCTTAATACTACCTCTTAATTAAAACACTTCTACGGTAATGGATAAGAATATTTTTTTATAAAAAGTTAATACCGTCGGGTATATGCAAAAGTCGCGAATCCGAAATACTTCATTCAGAGATATTGAGGTTTGAAGTTCAGAATTGATATCACAAATCGATTTATTTTATTACCATATGAGCTTTAATAAATCTGAAATTACACATGATAATGTGTAATAAAAAAAATAAAAGGCAGAGTTTGTTCGTTTAAAATGAAAATTTAGTATGTTTTACTAAAAACTGGCAAAAATGCGAATTCGCGACATTGGCAATGGACCGTCGATATATTGCGCTTATAACTGCACTTATCTGGCTAGATAATAAGGATTAAAAATAAACCAATAAGGGAGTAGTGAATTACTTTGGATAACTCCCACTCTATCGGACTCCCACTCTATCGGACCAGACTTCATTCCCGTATTTTTTATTAAAGGGTGCGCCGAGTTCCTAAAAACACCATTACGTTTTATCTTTAACCTAGCTATTAGTACTTCCACTTTTCCTGAAGTATGGAAAACTTCCAACATATGTCCTATTTTTAAGAATGGTTCTAGAAAGTTAATCGAAAACTATCGACCAGTTGCCATACTATCAGCTCCTGCTAAACTATTTGAAAAATTAATTTATAAATTCATTAGGCCTCAGATAGACGCATACATTATCCCAGAACAGCATGGTTAGGAAAGGAAGATCCACTGAAACCAATCTGATGGTTTTCACCGACTATGTTGCTAGGTCCCTAGACAGTGGATACAAAGTAGACTGTTCGTATCATGACTTCTCCAAAGCCTTTGATACTGTGAATCATGATATCTTACTTATAAAACTTGCCCAGATAGGTTTTTCCCTTCAGATGTTAAAGTTTTTTATAAGTTACCTCAGGAACAGAAAGCAATTTGTCACCCACGGAATCTTCCAATCTGCTGAGTTTCTTGTTTTTTTCAGGGGTTCCCCAAGGATCGATCTTAGGGCCTCTTCTCTTTTCTATTTTCATTAATGACATTGCTGGAGTCATTCGTTTTTCTCGCTTTCTGTTGTTCGCTGACGATCTAAAATTGTTTCTTCTAATAAGAAATATTGAGGACTGCCTGCGCCTTCAAGCTGATGTTGATAACATTTCAGAATGGAGTCAACAAAACCAGCTTTATTTCAATGTCTCGAAGTGCGTTGTTCTGACTTTTACCAGAGCATTAAGTCTCACCTACCACAGGTATACTATGCTCGGTCATAATTTAAACCGAGTTTCGAATATAAAGGATCTTGGGATTATGTATGAAAATAAGCTGACATTTCGTCCTCATATCGAAGGGGTTTGCCAGTTGGCCTTAAAAATGTTAGGGTTTGTTCTCCGAACCGTCAGAGCTTTTCGGGATACCCGTGCTCTGAGGATTTTATACTTCTCCCTGGTCCACAGTAGGCTGGAGAGTGGTTCGCTTATCTGGAATCCTCATGAGGTGGGATGCTCCCTCATGTTGGAGAGGATTCAAAAAAAGTTTCTAAGATTTCTCTACATGAGGGAGTACGGCCACTATCCATGGCTCTACCCGACGAACTTTCTTCTGGGCATGCTGGGACTCCACTCCCTGCAGCTCAGAAGGGAGGGGTACGCTGCTACCCACTTATTCAGACTGCTGCGTGGCTATATCGAGAACTCAGCCATTCTGGAGCGCGTGAGCCTCTATGTTCCGGATGACTATCTTAGACAACGCCAGCAAAGATTATTTTATCTTCCTGCCTGTAGAACTAACCTGCCAATGGTTCTCCCGGTAGGAAGGAGTATATTGCTCCTGAACCAAATCTCCTCCGAGATTGATATGTTTGGCGTCAGTGAGGAGAGGTTCAAAAGTGAAATTCTTTTGATTCTTGAAAGAGTCTCTCCACATTGACGAGATCTTTCACCACTGCCTGAAAAATTTTTATTTTTTTTTTGAAATTGATTTATTTCTTGATGTTTCTTTTTTATGTATAAATATTTGTAAAAAAAAATCTTTTTTTGTATACTATTTATATGTATAACGTGATTTCTTATATGTATTAAATCTAAATTTGTAATGTGTAAGAAATTAATAAAAATATATTATTTACGCACCAGATTTAAATGTCGGGGTTAAATTTTCCCCAAAAAAAAAAAAAAAGGAAAAAAAGAAGGAAAAACTAAACCCTTTCACACACTTCCCCAAATGATCATCTAGTCAACCCACGCTATGCAATTGCACTATATAAGTATTATAAATACAAAACAATACAAGAAAAACATGTCAACCTACTAGATACCAAATGGGAATATAATTCACCGACTCCAGATATTTTCATATCAGAGGGTTCGGCTCTGTGGCATTTCTAATTGAACCTATAAATCCTACTGATCCCTCAATATAAATATTTAAAAAATCCTTTGTAATTCTACATGTATTTAAAATGACTGATTTTCGCATTTTTATATATAAATTCTTTGACAAATCTAATATGCTTAAATTTTGAATCAGATTCCTAGGTATTATGCCAGTGGCCGAAATAACAAATGGCAATATTTTTATAGTCCGAGAATGCCAAATTCTTTTAATCTCATTTCCTAAATCTGTGTATTTTCTTATTTTTTCAGTAATAGTTTTTTGAATATTACAGGAATTTAGAATAGCTACATCAATGATATAAGTTATTTTTTTTAATTTTGTCATGTAAAACTATTTCAGGTCTATTATGACTAATTGTTCTGTCGGTTAGTATAGTTTTATCATAATATATTTTATAAAATTCATTTTCTAAAAATGAATTTGGTTCATATATGATTTTAGGTTTTCACGGCCAAAAATTTTATGGTTATTTCCTTTTGGGGTATTATGCCGTGTTGCGCTACCTCCTCCTTTAGCCAACGTTTCGGACAGCGTTACAGTGTCCATCATCAGGACACATCTGCCCTGATGATGGACACTGTAACGCTGTCCGAAACGTTGGCTAAAGGAGGAGGTAGCGCAACACGGCATAATACCCCAAAAGGAAATAACCATCGAATTTGGTTCATATTCATAATATGGTACTATATTACGGCAGTCAATCAAGTTATGTTTAATTACCAAACTTTTATGAATTATTTTTAAAACCTGATTGTGCCTAAATGTATACTCGGAAGGCGCTAATATAGAACATCCCGATATAATATGTTCTATAGTTTCGGGAAAAGCCAAACATTTTCTACATAAATCATCAATTTGATTTATATCTTTGATTATATGCTTTCTATAATTTTTAGTATTAATGACTCTATCTTGAATTGCAAGCATAAATCCTTCTATTTCTGCGCTCAACTCTCCAATACTCAACCATTTGTTTGACGAAAGTTTGTCAACATACGTTTGGTTGAGATAATTGAAGTGTTTTGCGTGAATAATTTTATTTGACCAGGAATCTAATAATTCCTGGTTAGTATTTATAAGAATGTTGGCATTCTCGTCATATAAATTTAAAGGTGTAATATTTCTATCTGCCTTGCAAATTATTTTGTGCATTTCTGAGCTATTAGCTTTCCTATGGAAAAAATTTCTAAGCATTTCTACCTGATTGTGTTTCAAAGATGTTATTTTGGCTACACCTCTACCTCCTAAATTTCTAGGTAAATTAATTCGTTCTATAGCTGAATTTGGATGATGGCAATTAAATTTTGTTAACGTAGTTCTAATTAATCGTTCTAAACTATCTAAATCTGTATTGGACCATTTAATTATGCCAAATGAGTACGTTAGTAGAGGTATTGCCCAAGTATTTATTGCTTTTACTAAATTTTTAGCAGATAGATTGCATTTTAAAATTTTTCTGATCCTAGTTTGAAATTTAATCCTAATATCATTTTTAATACTAGTGTGATCTAATCTATTCGATTGCGGGTATCCTAAATATTTATAAACCTCATCCCCTTTCATACTTTGAATTTTGAAATTTCTAAATATACCCTCGTCTCCATCTACAATTTTGCCTTTCTCTATATGGATAGTTTTACATTTATCTAAACCAAAAGTCATTTTAATATCATCTGAACAAATTTTAACTAACTTAATCATTTTCTCTAAATTTGATTCAGAATTTGAAAATAATTTTATATCATCCATATATAATAGATGTGAAACTATACTACTCTCTCTTGTATTACCCTTAATTTTTATTCCAAACTTGCTTTTAATTAACATTTTAGAAAGGGGATTCAATGCTAAGCAAAACCAAAGAGGGCTCAATGAGTCTCCTTGAAAAATCCCTCTTTTTATTGAAATGCCCGGTACTACTATTTTCTTACCTTTTAAATTAACTAGCAAATCTGTATTCCAAAAGGATATAATATTTTTCAAAAAGCTAATTATAATTGGGTTAACTTTATATATTTTTAATATTTTGATTAGCCACGAGTGCGGGACACTATCAAAAGCTTTTTGATAATCTATATAACAAGTATGTAAATTACGCTTTTGATTTTGAATTTGTTTTAAAATTACAGAATCAATAACAAACTGTTCTTTATTTATTATTATTATTATTATTATTATTATTCGCACCAGATTTAAATGTCCGGGTTAAATTTTCCCCAAAAAAAAAAAAAAGGAAAAAAAGAAGGAAAAACTAAACCCTTTCACACACTTCCCCAAATGATCATCTAGTCAACCCACGCTATGCAATTGCACTATATAAGTATTATAAATACAAAACAATACAAGAACAACATGTCAACCTACTAGAGACCTAATGGGAATATAATTCACCGACTCCAGATATTTTCATATCAGAGGGTTCGGCTCTGTGGCATTTCTAATTGAACCTATAAATCCTACTGATCCTTCAATATAAATATTTAAAAAATCCTTTGTAATCCTACATGTATTTAAAATGACTGATTTTTGCATTTTTATATACAAATTCTTTGACAAATCTAATATGCTTAAAAATTCTTATTATTATTATTATAATATATTAATATGAATCCCTGTTTCCCTTGGTCACGCCATAACTTCCAAATGAATTTACCTACATTTACTCTACATTTCATTCATCTTTTTTTTTTTTAATTGGATAATTTCAAAAAATTTCAGAAAACGACTATTTGAACTTCGCACGTTTGACGATTCGCGCGTTAGATGAATGTGAATGTAGCAGGCAGTTATTTTTTTTGTAACAAAAGAATTACATATTTATGATTTTTTAAATTTAAGATATTTTAAATAGGTACCTATGTTATGTACCAAATTAGATTCATTATAATATGCAAAAATGAATATTTGTTATATATGAAAAATAAAAATTTAAATAAATAATTGTTATACGTGGCACGCGAGCTGTTTTAAAACTGAATGTACTGGGACTGAACATATGGAACGCGGGACTGGGGTTGGCGGTACGGGGGAGCGGGAGAGGGTGAGGGTAGGTGGGGAAAGTGGAAGGGTACTGCTGGAGGGGAAGGGTATGCGGAACAGGGACGCACGGGAGAGGACATGCAGGGAGAAATAATTTATTTATTTTTATATGGCATTGCAACGCATGCCGGGAACCAGTAAGTATTACATATTATTTAAAATTCATAAATAAAAAAAATTTGAATAGCTGGTTCTCACAACTATTTACAATAAATTAATTTCTTGTTTACAAACTTTCCAACTCAATAGAGAAAACATTTATGTATACATATATCCACTGGGAAGGAAATTCAACCAGGTTCTGCCTGGGGCATAATCTAATTTATTCCATTTGTTGCGAAGTGACAAATTTAATGACGAACAAAATTCCCACGGAACGTAATCAAAATGCATTGATGAATACGAGTTATTATTGTAATAAACTGTTTTTATAAATTAGCCAATAATATTATCGAATACATAAAATAAATTTTAAAAAAATGGTAATCATTATATACAACGAAAATTTGAAACAGAAAATTAGAAAAAGATACGGTCACATGTAATATTTGAACCCAGGACTTGCCAGTCTTGCCGGGGCTCTGTTCTCATCACAGTGCTAATTCGACCCTATTCCCTTCGGTCATAAATATCTAACTGTATCATACTTCGACTACGAACTACCAACAGTTTTTTTCATTTTTTTTTCATTTTCTTGACCCTTATTTTTTATTGACTAATATCTTTATATGTGATTCTGTGATTCTGATTTTCTCTTTCAAATTCAAATATTACAATTTGAGATTTTAATAGATTGAAGTCATTCCCAAAAATAAAATATTATCGTGTTATAGATTTCATTATATTTTCAAACAAGATTTTCATAGGAAAGGGGAGCGTTTCAAACTCCATAAGTTTTAAGTCACGTAAAACTCACTACCACTTAGACTTAGACAAAGGGATATAAATCCATAGAAAGTTAGGCACTTAGAAGAGAATAAACGTACGTATCAGACATATATTATTTTACATACATAGGTTGGGTTAAACATCAAGGCATTGCATTGGCAGGGTTCCAACTTCAATCGTTATTTTTTGAGCTCTAATCTTTTAAAAGCTACATTTAGTTTTAGAGTAGGTACGCATAACCAGTATTAAAACGAAAGAACTTTTTACTGTATCATACTTCGACTAAGAATTACAAACATTTTCTTCATTTTCGTAAGGCATTTTTATTTGTTGCTATAATTATCTTTATGTATTATTTCGTAGGATTAAGAAATGGACCTTTAGATGGTTTGGGCACGTAGAGCAAATGAACAAAAAAAGAAGTGTAAGGAGAATATATTACGATACAAGTGTGAATGGTAGAAGATGTTGTGGAAGCCTGAGGAAGACGTAGCATGATCAATTGAATCGAGCTATGTCAAAAGTTAGAATAATGGATGAGTCTGTATGAAACAATATATGAATTTGAATGAGGCAAAAGTGTGTGCCAAGACCGAGTTGTTTGGCGGTCCGTCCTCTCTTCCTAATCTGTGTTAGTTAGTTGTAATTACGTATGATAGTCTTAGATGTATCCATTTTTATTTTAATTTACGTCGTCTGTTGACTTTTCTACGTCTGGAAAGAATATTTATTTATTTTTGGAATAATTTTATGAGTAAACCCTCAATTTGTGATATTTAATGATTGAAGACAATATTAGCGACATCAAACGAAAATTTGAAACAGAAAAATTACAGAAAAGATTAGTTCGCAACTAGGAATTAAATCCAGGACCTTGGCCTTACAGATTTATCCAAGACGCTATCTGGATTGCATTTGGTTAGGGGAAAATCTTGTAATCATACTTCAAGGTAGCAACCAATAAAAATACGCGTTAAAAAATGAAGATTATGAAAGAATTTTTATTTCACCGTAAATTTTTTTGTATACCCTAGTATTAACATGTATTTGATAGACAAAATGAAGTTATTTATATTTATAAATGGTTATAAGAAACATTTCACGACCACAGTTGCTCTCTCCCATCTAAAATAAATAGTCAGATAACAAGTCTTTCTCAATTTGACCTCAAATAAGTAGACCATCTCACGGTGATTGATTTTCAGGAGTCATCACTTAGCTCTTCCACATGCCCAGCTTCGTATTTTTGAAAGAAGAAGAGATACAGATAAATTTAATTAATTGTTCACATTTTTGTCTAGTAATTTAAGAGTTTGACATTGACGACGGCTCGCACATCAGCATTTAAAATCGTTAATAATAATGTCTTAAAATTAGTGTTTTATTTTATTTTTGTGAAACATGAACTTAAAAATGGATGTAGAATAAATAATTAATAGAATAATTAATTAATTAATTAAATATTAACATATCCTGATGAAGATAACATTGTTATCGAAACATGTAGATATTGTTTATAATATAGTGGTTTATACAAAGTGATCTGTTATTCATTATATAAATAATTAATAATTCAAAAAAAATCTGAAAATAGAAAAATTATAAAAAGTTGCAGTCATATCTGGAACTCGAATCCAGGATCTACGTCTTGCCGAAGCGGAATTCTATCAACTGAGCTAATGTGTTCCTATCCGATTCGATCATATTTAACTGCATCATATGTACTTCGACCTTCAACCAAGAATTACCAACAGTATCTTCATTTTCTTAACGCATGTTTTTATTGGCTGCTGTCTTTATGTGTGTCATCGTTGTATAACTTTAAAAGAAAAAATGGAGCATCTTTGTCCAAATGTTTTACGCATTTGATGTGTATCTGAAAAAGCCATATTGTGATCACCTATGAAAATTTAAAATGTCTATTATAGATTGGAACCTGACTACAATAAATTCAAAAATAAATTAAACAATAATATCTTAAATAATTTAGCCACTTAGAACCGCATTAACCTTAAATTAACAATACTTTTTCAAAAATTTATTTTTTACGCACCAGATTTAAATGTCCGGGTTAAATTTTCCCCACAGGAAAAACTAAACCCTTTCCCCAAATGATCATCTAGTCAACCCACGCTATGCAATTGCACTATATAAGTATTATAAATACAAAATAATAAAAGAACAACATGTCAACCTACTAGAGACCAAACGGGAATATAATTCACCGACTCCAGATATTTTCATATCAGAGGGTTCGGCTCTGTGGCATTTCTAATTGAACTTATAAATCCTACTGATCCCTCAATATAAATATTTAAAAAATCTAATTATTTTTTTATTTTTTATATTATTATTATTTTTTTTTACACATTTGATTTATGTGAGTACGTAAATATAATGTATGTGTTACAATTTTTAATTTTAATTTTTTTAATTAAAAAAAAAATATATATGCATATATATTTTCTCTTCCCTTTACACACGAGTAGTTACACTCTTGTAACGGTTATATATTATATACATATATATGTTTATACTGTTTCTAATCAATGTTGCATGTTAGTATTTAATGATTTGAGTTTAATCCGATTGTAACCTGAAAATGCAATTACTCATGATTATATTACATGTATATGTATATAAAAACTAATAAAAAAAAAAAAGATTTGGATAAAGTTATTTCTAACGGGCATGAACGTAGTAAGTAGGTACATACTTAAAATTAATGTTAAGGGTTCTGATTTCATAACATCTGATTTACGGGTTTTGTGGAAAATACCTACTTTGTAATTTAACGTAATCGGCAAAAACTAAAGTTTTGTGGTTGTAATTTGATTTTGTATAATCGAATATTTGAGTGCTAAAAGACTCTAATGGGTTTCAAAATATTTCAATAAATTTAATTATAAACTACTGAAATTTAATTAAAATAACAAATAATCGCTTAACCATGAATAGTTTAATGACGTGTGGGAAGAGAAGTATGGAAAGTTTCTATCTGTTCAGATGTGATAAACACGGTTCAATCTTTTTCATACCTATCGTAAATATGCTAAGAATTAATTATTGTATAGCAGAGAGACCTAAATTAGATACTTTTAGAGTTACCCAAAATTAAGCAAAAATGTACACGTGAAATAAAAACCTTCAAAACTAAATCACTCTCATCACTCTTGGCTCTACAACCCCTGGTGAGTCTTGGCCTTCTCGAGAGTCTTCCTCCACTCATATCGGTTTTGGGACAACTCTCTCCAGTTTAGAAGCTCCAAAGTAGACATACCTTTGAGAACGTTGTCACTAAATACCTAAATTAAATTGTTTTATTGTTTATTTTTAGATTAACTGCACACGAGAGGCAATTCGGAAAATAATTTCCTTCAGGACCTAGCTGTGTGAAGGTTTTTTTTAAGGAAGGAAAGTATAGAAGTTCTGGTAAGGAAAAGGTATGAAGGGTTGGTAGGAATCTGGGGGTCAGTGTGACCCGGAGGCGCATTTACAATCCCTAACGCGTTTGAGTCGCTTTAAATTTTCAATATCAAAATTTAAATATTTAGAAATAAAATTATTAATTTCTAATATACACATTGGAAAGATTATTTTATCTAGATTTTAGAACATTTTTTTGTTTTTGCAAAGTGATAAAAATTATCAATATAGAGGTGTATTTACAATATATGGGAATAATATTCAAATTTAAATATTTAGAAATAAAATTGTTAATTTCTAATATACACATTGGAAAGATTATTTTATCTAGATTTTAGAACATTTTTTTGTTTTTGCAAAGTGATAAAAATTATCAATATAGAGGTGTATTTACAATATATGGGAATAATATTCAAATTTAAATATTTAGAAATAAAATTATTAATTTCTAAAATACACATCAGAAAGATTATTTTATCTAGATTTTAGGACATTTTTTGTTTTTGCAATGTAATAAAAAATAACCAATATAGAGGTATATTTAAAATGTAAATTGTCGCTACCGCGACTGAATCGGTATAGGTTTTGTAAATACGCGACCCGGAGTGACGGATGTACGAATCCATCCCTCCCATCAGATGCAAGGCGATGAGTTGAGAAAGTCCGACTGAAGGTCAAAAAGTCTCCGTCAACCAGTCTCTCCCCAACCGGCCTGCTACGCAGTAGGCGGGCAAATGCACCCACCCCTAAGGCTGAATTTAGTCTCACGCTCACTGTCAGCGCTCATAGATCAGCGCGTAGTTCGTCAGCGGTGAGGCTCAGCGTGGCTCGTTTCAGTATCGTACTGACCGCCTTACTGTACAGACGAAGACCAAAATGCGGAGTGTATTAGTTATACCTCCGTAGTCCAGTGGGTAAGACTCTTGACTCACAATCCGGAGGTTCCGGGTTCGAACCTGGCATGCGCAAATAAATTTTATTTGATTAATTTGATTTTTAACAATTAATTCATTTAAAAAATTATATATAGTATATTTGTGGCATGTTCCAGAGTGGAAGATACTATCAGTATCGCCCTGGTGTAAGACCACCATTCAGAATTGAAACGTTGCTTGAAAATGGCTTTAGCCGTGTTTAGTGACCAGATCTGAATAGCCAGGTACTTCCCAACCTTCCTCTTCCCCACCTCCTTCCCCTCCCCACTACCTTCAGCCTCACAACATACCCCAATTAGGGATGCCATAGTCTCACTGGCTCCAGACGGGAGCAGTTGAGATTTTTGTGCGGTATTCCGTTATCAGCGCTGACCACCTTGCGCGCTGATAGCTACGCGTCATTCAAAAACGCTTCCTATAAGTTCATATATCTCGACCATCGGCGCCGACGGTGCGCGTGCGGTCGGCGTAAGACTAAATTCAGCCTAAGACCTACGTATAAAAACCTCACCTTATAAATCCGGGCGCCAAACGTAGCGAACCACTTGGGGTGACATATGGCAGAGGTATTGGTTATCCGATAAATGTTTCCCGGGGCGGCGGTACCCATAACCACCACTAAAATTGATAATTTATTTGTGTACACCGGAATTTGGCCCTCGCCCATGATGTTTAGATACCAATCACAATAGTTCGACCGCGTAGGCGTAGGTCATAAAATAAAATTGTCAACACGTTGAAAGAAAATCTTTAGCACCTATGTTATAAATATAAAATTTTATTTTTCATTTATTCCAAATTGCCTAATCCTAAAGTCGCACCAACCCGAAAGGACTTTTTGCCTATAAACCCTTATTTACTGCGAAGTCGTAAGTTACGACTCGTAACCATAATCCGCAATAAATAATTTTATGTGTAAAAATATTATTCATAATTACAAAAATATTTTTAAAACGTTGAAAAGGCTTTGCTTCGTTAAAATATATGATAATAAGTACCTAATCCTTATCAAAAGTTTCATCTTCTTAAATTTAATTTCCGCAAAATGCCGGCGTTATTCTATTCTTTGTGTCATTCCTCAGCATTATTTAGGCATTTGTATCAGATTTTGTCTAATTTTGAAATTAATTGCGAGATGAGAGAAGATGGGAAAAGATGAGGGATGCTAAGGGTTGCATGGAGGGGGGAGGGTTGGGGTAGGGAAAGGGGGGGAGAGGAAGGGTTGTAATGAACAACTTCCGGATAACGAAAGTTGAGGGTTAATTTTATTTCTCGTTATCGTGCCTCTTGATACAATCAACGATCCGGAAGGCTGTGGGACTTTGAGATATTTACTGTAAAATTATGGCGGTCTTTTCAGCATTGAAACAGTTATGTTTTAATGTAATGTGAACGTATATAACAATAGGTACCTTCCTTAAGGTAATTACCTTCCTTAGTAAGGATGCAAAAACTAATTTTGAAGGGTTTTCTTAAAGTCCCGTTGAGAACGAGCACTGATTTTATTTTTAAGACACTAAATGTTCCGAACCTGCAAAAATTGTATTCAAAAAATATCTTGCGTCATCAGTTTGAAAATACACACATGTTTGAAGAACGAATGAACACAAGAGCCTTAAGAGAGTCAAATGTAAAATCTTTCAACATCCCAGTTTGTTAAACTTCTTATGGGCAAAGAAGTTTTAAATATAATGCAGCAAAGCTGTTCAATTCTCTACCTCCTGAAATTAGAAACACGCAAACCAAAAGTACATTTAAAAGTAAAATCATTGATCACCTCAAATAAACATATCCATCACAAGTATTTAATAACAGACTTACCTTTATACATACTGTGTGTACATATGAAACCATGTACCTACTGCAATTTATATATATGTAACATACTTGTATTGTATATTTAAAAAAAATATATTATATTAACCTGCCATTTTCATAATATTACTACAAAATCTTAGATAACCACTCCGTAAATTGCCATCTCAACACAGGCATTTCATACCTAGTGAGATGGGCAATACGTCATTTTATAACCAAATGTAATATGAAAATAATTTAATAAATAAATTTTAAAAAATTAAATTAATATTCGCTTTGTGTGAGTCCCGCTGGCTTCTGATTTTCTTTTTATAGTAAACGGTTAGACATCCATGGTCGATGGCAAGGCTCTCGACTAGCGAGCCGTAGGTCGCGGTTTCAAATCCCACAAAGGTGTCTTAACAATTTATCAATTTAAAATAAATTAGCATCTGCCCACCTGATGCATGACAGGCCGAATTGAAAGAGAATGTTTGAGGGATTCGCTTTGACTTCTCCAGCCGTAGGTACTCTCTCGGATCATAGCCTTGTACCGCAGTGGGAGGGATGGATTCGTACGTTTGTCACTCCTGGACACATTGACCCCCAGATTCATACCAGTTCCTCATATCCTGTTCCTTCCCAGAACTTCCTCTCCTTCTTTTCCTGAAAAGGCCCTCCACGCAGCGTTTGATTAATTTGTGCTATTTCACAATTAATTCAATTAAAATAATATATATTATATTAAAGGGACGCTTCAGAGTGGAAGATACTCTTAGCATCGCCCAGGTGTAAGACCACCATTCAGATTTGAAACGTTACTTGAAATGATTACTATTTGATTTGTTTGTGTTACCGTCAAGATTAAAATTAATTTTGAACTGGACCAGACGTCCTTATTATAGTATGCTCTAAATATTTCTGAGGCTCCGAGTCACCAGACTGATGGTATCTGCTTGAATACCTGATGCCTTCGGCTATTATCGGATAGATGATACTGTTCTGATAAAATACTTAACTGACATCTGTTGGGATATCGTAAAATTTCATATAACTAACTATCCTACTACACCAACGACATCTATTGGAGGATGTTGAAACTATGTAAATAACCTATACCCTAGGTTTTTTTAATTTTTTATTTATTTATTTACTATAGATACAAAAGAAAGTACAAAATACATTTTAGGAAGCTTTGCCTGTTCAACTAGGAAAGTTTGTCGTTCCAGGACAGACAAATTGACATGTTTAGTTCATATTATAAATGACATAATTACATACTTAACAAAACAAAAAAATATATAAAAAAACATATAATATATTTAGATTTCCAGTGTATGCGATAAGTAGGTAAGTTGGTATTATTGAACCAAGTAGGGACCTGACAACAAGTTGGAGGAATTACAGGTACATCAAGTGTCATAATAACAGAAGAATATCTTAATAAGATGTAGGTTTATGAATATCAACGAAGGAACAGATGTGTGGTGGTCAATATTTTCTGCCTATCCCTCGGGTGTGACGCATGTGATGGTTAAATAGTTAGTACGACATATATTTAAAATGAATATTTCTTATGACTAGATCAACCAATCTAAAAAACATACTTTTCCTACAACTGTAAAAATTTATTTACTTTTTCATCACTCAAACTTTGTTCAAACAGAATTTCAGCCTTTATTTTATTCCCTCTAAAAGTTACGCGAGCTCAAATTTACAACTTTCACAAAGAACTAAATTTGATCCACATGCTTTGGACTGCTTCATATTATTTTCGATTCCAATAACGATATATTTTACAAACCATTACACTAAAAAAAGTTTGATCCCTTACTTTACTTGCCAACCATGTGTCGCAAGCTATATAAAATATAATATATAACTTTAGTCAATTTATTGTATTTCATTTGAGAGTTTTACATTTTACGGGCGTTTCTAAAAGTATAAGGCAATACAAAGAAAGACAATGAAAAACATGATTCCGATAAGAACGTTTTATATGGTTGTTTTATACATTTAATTTTGTATTTTATTTGTGGATTCCGCAGCGTTTCAACTTCACGAAGGCATATATCTATCTTTTACGGATGGCCTACTATGCACATTATATATTCTTATCTTATTATTCTTATCAATTGCATATTAGATATAATGTGTATAGTAAGCTATCCGTAAAAGATAGATATATGCCTTCGCGGACTTTTTTGTAGATCTATAAAAGAGAAATATCCCACCATTAATTGTTTTGTTATATCCCAAAAGGATTAGGCAGCGTTTTCGATGAAAGCTACCAGGCGGCTGGACTTTTTTCCAACACTTCTAACAATTATCGTTATGTTTCAACCAATTTACACAAATCCTTGACAAATTACATACCTAAACCTTCCTCACAAAACACTCTATCTATTGGTGAAAACCGCATGAAAATCCGTTCATTAGTTTTCGAGTTTATCGCGAACAGACAGACAGACGGTTCGGGGGACTTTACTTTATAATATGTAGAGATTTGTGGATACCGCAGCGTTTCAACTTCACAGAGCCAGGGTCTCGATGGCACCCAAAATTGGGGTATGTTCTGCGGCTGAATGAAGTGTGGATGGAAAGAGAGAGAAGACAGGTGGAGAAGTTACCTGGCTATTTATTTCTAGTTACCAAACACGTCTAAACCCACGTTGAATGGTGGTCATCAATAGTAGGTACCTAAATATCTACAGGCCACAATGGAACGTTCTTCTGATTTTTTTAAAAATTAGCTCCACACAGGAGGCCTTAAGGAAGGCCTTAGGGCGTCTGTCATCTTAGAGGATGCTGTGTGCTGTGTGGAGTTTTTTTAAGGAAAGGAAGAAGAGGAAGTTTTTGGAAGGAAATTGGTATGAAGGGTGGGTGGCAATCTAGAAGTCAGTGTGTCCAGGAGTGACGGACGTACGAATCCATCTCTTCAACTGCGGTGCAAGGCAATGGCTCGAGAGATGCTGGCTGGAGAGGTCAAAAGACCACCTCAATCAGTCTCTCTTGATCCGGCCCTCCACGCAGCAGGTGAGCAGGCTCACCGGCCGCCAAGACCTTGAAAAACCTCACCCCATGAACCCGGGCACCCCTATTAAGCCAGCCACTTTGAGTGACGTACGGCAGAGGTGTCGGTTATCCAATAAAGGCTTTCTGGGCGGTGGTACCCACACCCGCCTCCCAAAATCATCATGGCAAAAGACCATCATTTAAATCGAAACAATTCTTGAATTAACTTTAGCCGTGATTAATGACAATTTGGGAGGCGGGAATGGGTACCGCCGCCCCGGGAACATTTACTGGATAACCAACACGTCTGCCATAGGTCACCCCAAGTGCTTCGCTACGTTTGGTGATTTAGCAGGGGTGCCCGGGTTCATGGAGTGAGGTTTGTCTAGGTCTTAGAGGCGGATGACCAGGACACACTGAACCCCAGATTCCTACCCACCCCTTAAACCATTTTCCTTCCCAGAACTCTCCTCTCCTTCCTTTCCTTAAAAAAACCCTCCACACAGCATCCCCAAAGATGACATAGGCCCTGAGGTAAATTATTTTCCTCAGGGCCTCCTATGTGGAGCTCATGTCAAAAAAAAAAAAATAACCTGATTTTAAAAGCCAAGTATTTAAATCCCAACCTTTCTCTTTACCATCGCCTTCCCTTTACTTCTTCCTTCAACCTCACAACATTGGCTAAATTGGGGATGCCTTAGTCTCACTGTCTCCCGGCATTTGCGCACTCTTACGCGGTGAGTAATCACAAAAATACGTAAATTAATTCACGAATTTATTAATTACATTTTTTGTCTAACTAATGCATTTTCACAGAAGCTTTACTGTATAATTTCTAAAAATAATGTCAATGTTTTATTTTACAACTTAAATTTAGAAAAGTGAAAAACTAGGTAAAGCGTAAAGTTCTTAACCGGGTTCCAGAAGACTGAATAGCTATTTCTTTGGCATTAGCGTGAAACGCAAGATACAACCACCCCTCATCACGAAAGAGAAAGACATATCCAGACATGAAAAACACTTGTGGAAATCCTATCTTTAGAGAGAGAAGCAACATTAGCTTGGAAACGCAAAGTCATGTGAATGAAAGAGACAGCAAGCTCAATCGATCCAGCAAAATGTATAGACAATATAGACATCCAATTCATATGACAGATTCTGCTTAGGTATTTTCAGTACTAATTTTGTGCGGAGTTCTGTCGCCAGATGTCTCCGGTGCTGTTCCAGATTATGATGGTAATATTATAATTGTTTATTACGTTATTATTATTTTATTGTTACCCTGGGAAATGTCATACTTGGGTAACTGGGACACAAGTCTCTTTAAACTAATATAATAATGCTTTAAGTTTTAAAGTAAAGTCCCTTTGTGACACTTTTGTAACAATCTCGTTAAATTAGATTGAGGAATCATTGGAGAGTCAAATTATTTTTTAATAAGTAGGTTCCTATGTAAAACAAAACTGCCTTTTAGAAATTTATTGTACGATTGTAAAATTTAAAACTTATTATTGAACGTATCTATTTAAATTTCGATTTTGTTTTCCTGAATTAATTAATGGAAATTTTTGAATTGGAAATTAATTCATTTACCATCGTCCGATCGAGCTAAAACTCGGCAGATAGATTCGTTGCCTATGACTGTGCACTCTACGATTATCAATTTTTGGTGGTACTCACGAATACATGCGCACACAAGTGCGTTTTTCTAAAATTGGATGACATTATAAATAAAATTTTATGAATAATATCCTACTAATATTATAAAGGGGAAAGTTTTTATGGATGTATGTTTGTTACTCTTTCACGCGAAAACTACTGAATGGATTTGAATGAAACTTTACAATAATATAGCTCATACATCAGAATAGTCTATAGGCTATAGCTTAGAGCTCGGGCGTTATGAAAAATAATTTCATTTTTCATGCATTATCTGTCGGTAACAAAATCGATTTATTGCAAACGTCAGAAAAAAACAAACCAATTGTCACCTTGGAAACGATGTTTTTTTTTATTTTTTTTGGCAATTCACCCTAAAAAGATTGCTTTGCTGGCGTCGTACTTAATAACTATCTCTAAAAATGAATCGCTGAAATGTATGTATGCGCATAAATCCGAACGACTGCACCAAATTGGACTATTCTTTTTTTTGTTGTTCGTTATTTTGTATAAAACTACCGTTGAGTTCTGGCATTATGAAATTTGTATAAAAAATTATAATAGGTTGCAGGCGAGCAGTTTGAAAACTGAATGTATCGGGAATCATGTGTGGAATGCGAGAGGTGAGAGGGGGAGTGGGGAGGGGGTTAGGGGAGGGAGAGGCGGGAGGGAAGGAAGGGGAAAGGGGAAGGATGGAGGAGGGTGTGGGGAGGAGTAGGGGATGGGGGGAAGGGGGTTGATGGGGGGGAGTGATGTGGGGAGAGGGAAGGTGGAGGAGGCGGAGTGGGGTGGGAGAGGTCGGAGGGAAGTAAGGGGTAGGGGTGAGGGGAGGGGTGGGTGGAGGTATAGGGGGAGTGGGTTGATGGGAGTGGAGAGAGGGAAGGTGGAGGAGGCGGAGTGGGGTGGGAGAGGTGGGAGGGAAGGAAGTGGAAGGGGGAGGTGTGGAGGAAGGTGGGGGGAGGTGGAGTGGGAGGGGTATGGGGTAGGGGAGGGGTCGGTGGAGAAGGAGATGGAGGGAGAGGGGGGTTGATGGATGAGTGGAGTGGGGAGAGGAAAGGTGGAGGGTGGAGGAGTTTGGGGAGGAGTGAGGGGAGGGGGGAGGGGGAGGGTGATTGAAGGGGGGAGTGGAATGGGGGGAGGGGTGGTTGGAGGGGGAGGGGGTTGATGAGGGTGGTGGAGAGGGGTGAGGGAAGGTGGAGGAGGCGGATTGGGAAACCCCTAATACCATGCGAGCGAAGCCGCGGGAAAAAGCTAGTACGAAATAATTGTCAGCACCACCCAAATAGGAATTGGCTTAGTTGTACACTTATTTTAGTTAGTCCCTGGAGGGTAAGGTTCAATCCTCAGTCAAAACAACAACAAAAATTACATTAAAGTCAATATAGCCGAAGAATATGTGCGAATGCGAATGAAGCTAGATATCTGTAAAATATAGAATTAATGCAAGGTTTGATGGTTCAATAGTCGTTGGTAAATTAGTTACTACCCGGTTTTGCCCAAGTATCTATAAACTTATTTAAAAATTTTTTTTGTTGTTGAACATTTGAATAATTTATTTATTTATTTATTTACGGCTATTTAGGCTTTTACATACATATGTATAACAATATTAACGAAATTATACTAGTAAATAGTGCAGGAAACTACTGTTTAAAAAAAATTGCAGAAAAATAAATACAAAGTAAAAATATTAGGTATTGAATTTGAACCACACAGTATGTAGGTACAAAATATAAAAAAATTCGAAATGGTTTTTTTTCTTTCAAAATACTGCCAATGAGTTAGTCAATTTTAATAGCTTTATCAAAATATTCTTCAATTTGATGAAAAAAACTTCAATAAGGTATGCTTATATAATAAAATTGATGTACTAAATATATCAACAACATCGGAGTATTTGTTTCCAAGCTGTTGAATCCGTCGCATAGGAGTGTAATATTGGCTTATTGACTTAGAATTGCTACAATAATATGGTAGGCACTGTCTTGTGACTGACCTGCCTGGAGTATGAAAAGAGATTTCATATAATAAATCAGGGGTATCAAATATTGAATTAATAATTTTATACAAACAGGTTAAATCAGAAATAATTCTACGATCAGATAATTTTATTAAATTTAATTAATAAAGTATGTTATCGTAATTTAGGCATTCACTAGGAATGCCCATTTTAAAATTCACATATCTTAAAAATTTATTTTGGATTCTTCCAATCGCATGTGAATGAACCTCATAATTTGGGGACCATACCGTAGAATTGTATATGGGAGATAATAGTTAGATTATGGCGTCTTATCTTATTTCTGGACTATTCATTGAACAATAATTTTGTTTATTAGAATAACTCTCATTATAATAACTTACGAAGGTTATTCCTATCAATGTAATGTATCATTGAAGAAGAAATAATACTAACAAATCTAAACGAAATAAGAACAAAAACAAGACACAGAAAGCCAAAAAGCTAACAATCGCAATTGACACTAAAACTCAGGATCCCGCGTCTTACCGGGACGAACGACTTAACCAATTCGCCCACTGAGACCTCTTTTTTGAAGTAATTTTTGTCAATCTCATAAAAAAAAATTGTAATTAACAATAATATCCATGATTAATTTTTTCGCATATTTTTGGCAGCTACGTTTTTATATAAAATCAAATATTAGAAGAACTGGTTTGAAACCTAGATAGCATCGGGTTTTATTTATTTACCTGGGACATCTATTGACCTTTTTCTACAAGTTTAAATGAATATTTAATTTTATATTTGAATAACTCACTTATATGATAACTTTTGAAGGTTATTCCCATCATCGTGATATATCATCGAAGTAGTGGATAGAGTTCCAGTTGCGACAGTTAGCTTTTTATTTTTGGGTGTCTTGTTCTTTTTCATATTTCCCTTAGATTTGTTAGTGTTATCTTCTTCTTTAGTGGTACCTACTTATGGAGCGTTCATGGCTTGTGATCAAGATATATTTTTTTATGATTTTTCTATTGCAGATCCACTTCATATGGTCTAATATAAATATAGGTACAATTTAACATTTTAACTTACTCATCTAATTTTTATTACAAACATCTTTTTAAAAAAATTCCTTTAAACTACTTACATTTTTAATTTCCGTAGAAACCAAGCCATACCTTTGGATCCCTACATAAAGTAAACTACGTAGGTACATGTTTTTTTTATTTTTTTGTCCGATGTTTTCTGTATTGCATGGCATGTGTGGAAGTCAAGTCAAAATTTTAAATGGGTGCGAAAAAACGATAATTGCAGAGCCGAAAATAATTAAAAAAAAAACTCTTTCTGCACGAATGGCACAGGAGAATAACGAGGCATACCAAAAATATTACATCTCATAAATATTTTTTTCCTTGATCCATCTAATTGATCATAAATCATTATAATGTTCAACGTCTATATTACTAAATCCAATGTAATATACTTTTACTTGTAAATTATAATAATAAAAGGTTCAATTAGGAATTCCACAGAGCTGAACCCTCTGATATGAAAATATCTGGAGTCGGTGAATTATTTTCCCATTTGGTCTCTGGTAGGTTGACATGTTGTTCTTGTATTGTTTTGTACTTATAATACTTATATGGTGCAATTGCATAGCGTGGATTGACTAAATGATCATTTGGGAAGTATGTGAAAGGGTTTAGTTTTTCCTGTGGGGAAACTTTAACCCGGACATTTAAATCTGGTGCGTAAAAAATAAAAAAGAATAGTATAAAATTTGATTTTGTTACAATCAGTACCATTACCATTATACCTCTAAAACACGTACAGACAGCATAAAATGTACGGGGATCTCTTCATAACATCTGTCAAAAATGATAAGTTTGCAGAGAACAAACAATAAATCTAGTGAACGTTAAATGTCAAATTAAAAAAATCGCCTGAAATCAAAGTGTTGCCATATAAAAAAAAAATAATAGGTGTGGAATTTTACAAAATTAATAAGAACATTTTCGGAGACGGGACATTTTCATGTAGTGACGTCACGAACTCAAATAATGGATTTATTTATTTAAAAAAAAAACTGTACATTTCTTAAAAATTTTACTAACAATTTGGTAATCTTAGTAAAAAAAATCTATCCAAAACGATTTTTACCAAGTCGTTATGAAATCCATGCAAGTGGCCTATTCACATGAAACAAAAGCACGAGTTTCCTGAAAAACTTTCGAAAAAATATGTACAACCATATTTCCTTAGTGATAGTCAACATTTGATGAGACAGTACACCGAAACACGGAGAATATAAATATCTTAGGTGTATATTGTAGTCAAATTTAATTTGTAGAACTCCATTTCATTTTAATTCTTCACAGTTTGATAATGCTTCTGAAGGCGAACAGCTGTTACGCGTAACGATAATGACATTTCAGAACTTGTTTATAAATATTTTTATGCAAATTATATATTAATATTATTGAACATATAAAAGAAGTAATATATGAAATTTTTATATTTATATTATTTTATTTATTACACGCCCTAACGGGCTTTTAAGTTCTTTGTTTATAAGGTATCACAGTTATTTCAAATACTTTAAAACTAAAACAATAAATAAAATATAATAGGTATAATGAAAAAAACGTTACAAAAAAATCATGTTTAAAACAAAAAATTAAATACATTGGTAAAAAATTATAAGAAGTCTCACATAACATCATCTATGGAGTTTTTCATAAGTAACTAAATATTTTTGTCCTACAAAAAGTTTCAAAAATCGATATCTAGATTGTGTTTTTCACACAAAACTAAGTGTATCACATTAAAAAAGTGGATCGTTTTCCAATTAATAAATAATCACAGTGAGAACAGATATACTATAAGAGTGAATTTAAAAACAAAATCTTGAAATTAACATGACAAGTGATATTTGAATTTCAAACCATTTGAATTTGAATTTAGTGGGGGCATTTTTGAACCCAAATTGAAGACCCAAAAATGACGGTAGCGAGCTATCTAAATGAGCTAAAGAGTGAGGTTTCGAAAATTCAGACTGTCAAGGACCAGAAAACAAAAAATACGATTGAACTCATAATAACGAAGTTGGAAGATGCTATTAACAAAGAGAGTTTGTCATTACAAGACAAAATAATTGAACTACAAGAAAACATTATCAACAGTGATAGAAAATATATCAGTAACGTAGAAAAATATCAAAATCTGGAAAACAATGCTACTACGAGAAGTTACGCTAGCATCACCAGTGGAAAAAACACAAAACCCAATATTCCAGTATACCCCATTATAATTAAAACTAAAAATGATAACGAAGACATAAAAGAAACCATCACGAAGAACGTCAAAATATTAAAACTAGGAATCGGAGTAAGTAGCATCAGGAAGACATCAAAAAATGAATTGATAATAAATTTACAAAAAGCGGATGATATGGCTAACATCAAAAATGAAATTACAAAGCTAAAACTTGAAGGAATACACGTTGAAAACATTGATAAAAAAAGACCGTGCATGATCTTTAAAGGAATCGACGAAAAATATACACAAGAAGAATTTATATCAGATCTAATACTGCAAAATGAAGATATAAAAATAATATATACTAAATGGACCCAAACAAAATAAAATATAAAGGAACCATACCAATTAAAAAATATCAACAAAAAAATATAATTCTGGAAACCAGTGGAGATTTCAGAAACCTTCTGATTATGAAAAAAGCGTAAACCTTGGTTTTTACCAAATTAAAGTAGAGGACTGTAACCCCCTAATGCAGTGTTACTATTGCCAAAAATTTGGTCACACAGCAATGCGTTGCCTCCAACCACCGAACAAACCAATATGCCTTCATTGTGCGGGTGAACATAACTTAAAAAACTGAAATAATAAGAACGAAATACCAAAATGCATTAATTGCACAGAACTTAATTTAAAATTTAAAACTACGACTCCAACAGACCACAAATCAAACAGTGAAAAATGCAAACACAGAATGAAAATGCTTAACTTTGCTAAAGAAAAAATTTTTTTTTATTCAAAATGACCGATTTCATAGTAAAACAAATTGACGAAAAATACAAAATAAACCAAGAAATATGTCAAAATATTACAGAAGTCAATAAATGGTGCATTACTAACCGTTCCCCCTTTTTGCTATTACATATGAACATTCGAAGCATCGCAAAAAACCTCGATGAATTTTTGATAAATATAAATGATCTGTTTTTATCTCCCGCCTGCATAGTGTTAACAGAAACGCACTGTAATAACGATCAACACATTAATGCGCTACCCAACTACAAAGGCATCGCAACAACAACACCAATTAACAAAAATAGTAGTATAATTATGTTTGTTCACGACGAGTGTGAAATTACTAACATTGAAGAAATTTATATACAACACGTAAATTGTCTAAAAGTAGATATAACATTAAAAAATAAATTATACAGAATTATAACAGTGCACAGAACACACAAATCAAACATAACTAACTTTATAAATGAACTAGGTGAATATCTAAGCAAATTATCGAAAATACTTACTTTTGTGTGTGGTGATTTCAATATAAACATTTCTACAAACCACAACTCAATAGAAAAAAATAATTACATTAACATGATGACGCACCTCAATTATAAATCTGGTATTAATAGTTACACTCGAGAAATTAAAAACCAAACGCCATCATGTATAGATCGTATCTGGTGTAATATACATTTAAATGAAATAAAAAATATTAAATCTACTGTTTGGAAAACCAATATTACTGACCACTACGCTTGTCTTATATTACATGAGACAAATAAAAAACTAAACACGAGTCCCAAATTAAATCTTCCATATTCCCAAGTAACTACAAATTATTAGAAAAATCATTAACTACTGAAAAATGGGAAGAAGTTTTAAAAAATAAATGCGCCAACCAAAGTGCTACTGTTTGAAAACATTTTAACTAAACACGTTTTAGAAGCAACAAAAACAACACAGATCGTCCCCGATTCAAAAACAAGGAAAATTAAACCCTGGATTACTCTAGGATTAATAAAAGCCATTAGAAAAAAAAATAAACTTTATAAAATAGCACAAAGGTACTAAAATTGTACTGTATTATAAAAAGTATAAAAATATATTAACTACTCTAATTAGAAAAACAAATATGGTCAACAATAAATGAAATAATAAATAAATAAAAAATATGTAAGCACATATCAGAAATATCAGATGGGAAATTAATATATAACGTACAGAATGATACAAAAAAATGTTATAATATTTTAAATAACTATTTTAATAACGTTGGAAAAAACCTAGCAAAATCCATAAATACAACCAATATATCAAATCCACAACAAATAACACAATGTCAAATAAATAAATTTCACCCAGTCACAGAAGCCGATATTGACAAAACTATCTCGGAACTAAAAGGAGGTTTCGCCCCCGGCTTTGATAACATAGATGCAAAGACAATAAAAGCGATGAAAACATACTTAGTTCTCCCCATAACACATATAATAAACCTAAGTCTAGCAAGTGGCGAATTAACCAATAATTATAAAAGAGCAATTATAACTCCCATTTATAAAACAGACTGTCGTAAAGATCCACAAAATTACCACCCGATTTCCCTTCTATCAAACATATCAAAAATATATGAGAAAATTGTAAAAAAACAAATTTGGACATTCTTAAAGGAAATAAAATAATTAATGATAACCAATTCGGCTTCAAAAAAAATACAAGTACTCATGACGCGATAGCAAAAATAACTAAATATTTATATACGGCCCTAGATTCCGATAAAAAATGTATCGGAATATTTATAGACCTGAAAAAAGCTTTCGACAGCATATCACATAAAAAATTAATAAATAAATTAAAATCGATAGGAATTAATGGGAAAGTCTTAGCATGGATAACTAGTTATTTACATAAAAGACCTCAACAAGTAAAATTACTCAATCAAGTCAGCGATTCAAAATATAGCGACCTTTCAATACCCCAAGGTACAGTTTTAGGACCACTGTTATTTATTATATATGTGAATGATATATTCCATATTTCCAAATATGGAGATATTGTCTCCTACGCTGACGATACAGTCCTACTACTTAAAGCAAACACATGGTCTGTATTAAATAAAATGGCAAACACAGATATCAATGCACTAAAATTATGGTTTGATGAAAACCTGTTGACTTTAAATTCTAAAAAAACCTATTATTTACCATTTTCCATTAAAAAACAACAAACACCTAAAGAATTAAACATAATAATCCACTCTGTGACAAATACAGAAAACCACAAATGCCATATATTATGTACAAACATAGAAAGCAAGACTGATATTAAGTACCTGGGCATAATAATAGACCAGCGTTTAAAATGGTTCCCACACATAAATATTCTGAACAACAGAATAAGCAAACTAACATATATATTTAGATGCTTAAGATATATTTTAAACGAAAAATTACTTAGAACCACATACTTCGCTTTCTGTCAATCAATTATACAATACGGCATTATAGGATGGGGCGGTACATATACAAATCAAACACAAATAATTTACATATCACAAAAACCAATAATAAAAACAATTTTAAAAAATCCCTACTCATATTCATCCGAACTGTTATTCAAACAATTTAAGGTGAGAAAATTAAGTGGGTTATACTTTTTTCACGCAACATTACAAATTTATAAAGATAATATTCAAAATAAAGTTGCACCCTCAAAAATAACAGAAATCTTAGACAAACATCAATACTTCCTATTACAAAATGTAAAAAAAACAATAGGACAGTTAAATCAAAAATATCTCGGATATAATTTTTTTTAATTCACTACCTGAAAAAATCAGAAACATAAAAAAATTTAAAACTCTGCTTAAAATTTACACTGAAAATTTGAACTGAATAAAAAACAATAAATTGAACCAATATTGAAACACCCCCCATACACACAAGCCCTGCTTATTTATGGGGGTACATCAAATACATGTATTATGTAATTAATTATTGTAAAAAATATATTATAATTTATGTATCCTTTTGTAAATAAATAAAAAAAAATAAAAAAAAAATATATATTCAATATGAACAAATAAAAAAAATTAAAAGATATTCAATATGAACATAAATTGCAGAAATTATCCACGACTATTTGTGTCCAGATATATAAAATAATTGGAATAAACTGTTTATAATGGTTATTCTTAAGGTGAAATATATCTCCTAGATCAGAATATTTATTTCCGAGATTATGAACTCTCGGAATTGGGGAATTTTGGTAAGAGAGTGTCCTGGTGTTGTTAAAGTAAAAGTGTAGTAAATATCGGCAAGATCTTTTGGAAATATGAATATTGATTAATTGAAGTACTTCAGGACAGTCTATTTTGTAATGCAGTATTTTAAGTAATAATATTAAATCTGTGTTAATTCTTTCTGAATGTCTTAATAGGGACATTTTATCTATTGCGTAATTATAACTAATATTTTGTAAATGAATATGCAGTTTATAGTTTATATACCTCAGGAACTTATGTTGAATCTTTTCAATGCTGTCTGAATGAATATTGTAGAATGGGGACCATAACGTGGAGTTATACTCTAGTTAGCATCTGACAAGAGTTTTATATAATATGATAAACGTGCCTAAATTATTGAAGCCTTTTGCAGCTCTCAAAACCAATCCAAGAGTGTTTTAGAAATAAATGTATAAAAGTAATAATATATTTTACATGCAAGTATCTACTTAATCAATGTGAAGTGCCATCTTTTTAAAATGTAAGAAACTAAAAATTTATATAAAAGCTCAAATTTCTCAAAGAGAGCAAAAAAGCTGAGCTTGAAATATTGAATTATAATAAGAAGAACTTGGTCGAGCCTACCTTCTGATATCTTTTTTATAAATTAGGTTTCTGAACTAAAGTACTTGCAGGTACTCAAGTAGGTTTATTTAAATATAGATAGCTTTGGTGGAGCTTTAGGTTAAATCAAATTTATGTAAGTTGGCAAGTAATCCCAAGAAAGCTCTAACACTGGGCGGAAATTGTTATAGACGATTCAGTTCATTTATGGCGATGAGTCATGGCTAAAATGGACTAGTGAGTATCTTTTGTTGAGTAGGGTTGAGGGTTTTATGTAAGCGTGGTCGAGATAATGCTTATTTTTTTTTACCAATGACAGTAAACTAAATCAATTAAAAGTTATGGTTTTTATATGTTGTAAATTTTTATTGAGAAATTTAAAAAAATTCAATATATTGTGTATGTGTGTAAATATAATGTAAATGAATTTCCAACATAACAATGTAACACCTCATTTGCACAACATCATTAAACATATCTAGGGAAAAAATACTTCAAGAGCCTACCCGAAAGATAAGAACAATCGAAGACGATAAATGCCTATTAAAAGTAAAAATTACAAAATAACGAAATTATTTTAATAATATAATTTTTAAATTTGTCTTTTTTTTAAAGTTCCTTAAATCATAATTAATTATGAGATACAAAATGTATTTTCATTCCGGTACCCGTCCCTCTTCTAATCACAAGCGTCTGCTTCTATAGAAGAGAAACGTCAATACATCTGTGAAAACTTATTTTGTATTTTATTTTTGTAATAAAAATTATTATACCTTGTAAACTGATTATTCAATAAATTTATTAAATTAACAAAAATAAAAAAAATAATTTTCAGAATGTCTCAACTATGCTTTTTCATCTTGATAATATCAACAAAATAAATATATTTTACAGGTAAATATTTTTCTATAATGATGCCACAAGGTATGTTTGCTAAGATTGAAGGAAAAATATATTTCTATTTTTTTTACGTTATCTCTACATAGGAGACCCTGAGAAACATAATTTTCCTCAGGGCCAAAGTCATCTTTGGGGATGCTATGCGGTGGGTATTTTTTTACGTTAACTCCACACAGTGTATCCAGGAGTGATGGACATATGAATCTATCCTTCCCACATCGGTGCAAGGCGATGTTCCGAGAAAGTGTCTAGTGGGCAGATGAATTCGCCGCAGAGAACCAGACAAACCTCACCTTATGAACCCGGGCATCCTAACTAAGTCTAAATTAACGTTTTATATAAACAATACAATAAATTAATACACATTGCGAATTGAATATTTCCATAAATGAGTGCATGAACTAAAAACTTTATTTTTAACTGAAAATTCCATGTATCTCGTTGAAATGTAAATATATAAATGTATATTTATTCCCAAATCCAGGGAAATTTTCCCCGGAAATTACATCACCGGCTTGTCACCTGGTCATGTTACAAGTTTCAAGCTGTTTCTAGGAAACCGAAACGAGTATGAGCAAGTTCAAGATGAAACGGAAGATAAGAGACTTCTGAACTGAAATACAAAGTCATTTGTCAACCCGATTGAAGAGTTACAAGTTAAGTTAAACGTCACTCAAGATACTTACGTGGGCGGAGAAGTTACATTATAACGTAATAGGCAGTAAGGCCCGTGACAGATTCATTTGACGATAATTGAAATCAGTCAAGGCAATTTGTCAGATGACATCAATTCTTGAAATAACATTTTTTCGTGGAAATCTTTGGGGTTTGATGTTTTATTGTGAATTAAATAATTCTATAACATTTTAAGCCACACTCAATTTTTAAATAAAACTTTTTTCCATTTTCATATTTTCAGGTTTCATTTTCGTCTTTGTTCATTTACCAGTAGTTGTAGTTTGCTTTTATTTTGCATTGGCATTTACACAGGAGGCCTTGACGGAAAAAACTCCCTCAGGGCCTATGTCATCTTTGGGGATGCTTTATGGTGGATCTTTTTATGGGATTGGTGAAAGTAGGAATCTAGGGAAAATATTGTGTCCAGGAGTGACGGAACTAAGACTCCTTCCACTGCTGTGCTAGGCGATGGGTCGAGAAATTCCAGCTGTCAAAAGGTCTCCCTCAACCAGTCTTTCCCAATCCGGCCCGCAACACAGTGGGTGGGCAAACAAATCCGCTGCAATGGCCTAGCCTAGATAAACCTCACTCCATGAACCGGGGCACATTGATAAGTCACCAAACGTGGCGAGCCACTCTGGGTGACCTACAGCAGGGGTTTTATCCAATAAATGGTTCCCGGGGCGGCGGTACCCATACCGGCCTCCCAAATAAGAAACTCATTATGACCACTATTTAATTAGCTAATGTTTAATAACTGGCGACCAAGCAGTATCGCTGAGTCTTGTCATTGTCCGAATCAAGTATTTGATTCACTTGGTCATTTCTTCATCTAAAAAATGATTATCAAGATCTTAAGAGATAAGATTATCTTGGATTTATACCTGACGAGCAAATGCTCATTGTAGTCTGATCTTGAAAATGATTTTGGTGTAAACAGTAATAGAGCATTCTTTTAGTGCTCTGAGTGTGTTCGCCGAATGCTCGTTCGTCCCAAGTAAACACTGCAAGTGTGCCCGAACAGTTGCCTAGAGCGATTATTATGGATTGGAGTAATAAAAAATGTCTACAAATGACAGAAGCGTACCAATATTCAAGTGTCTGGGAAAAACTTATGGAAAATAAACGCAAATAATAATAATAATTTATGAAAAATAAAATAAGTCTCTTCTTTCTTTTCTTTTTTGAAAATTGAGAAATCACAAAATCACTCTCATTGTCGGAAATGATATGGTGAACACTACCACTGATGGTTAAAGAATGAGCAATGAGCATTCGCTCGCCTGATACATACCTAGAGCATCTGCAAGAATTCTGTTCTCCAATTGAATTATTGTTCTCGTTCTTGTTTGTTTGTATTATTTGGTGTAAATGGTGAAAACGAATTACCGTTTACACTAAGGATAAAAAAGAACGCATTTTTTCAGTTCTATCTTTAATATCCTTTGGTCTAAATCCAACTTGTAACAGCAAATATTCGCCGCAAATTATAGTATCGTCTCCATAGTTCAGATCGTAAAATTTGATGTTTTTTCGATTTCCCCCAAGAAACACTGCTTTTTCTTGTCCCCGCTGAAGTTGCGACACTTGACAACCTCTGGCAAACAAATCTCCGGTGGCTATATCAAAGAGTTAAGGCCTCGCCAACCTTTCTGTAGGGGCTCTCGGCTCTGTACACACGGTTCCTAGGTGATATTACTACCTCACACCCCGTACACCCCGCACTCCACGAGAAGGGGAGGATTTTTATGAGCAAAACATCGATGTGATGTTTTTTAAACATCGCTGTTTTAATACGGAAGAGAGCAAGGAAAAGATGCAATCGCCAAATACTAAATTTGGGTAGGTTTTCTGACTACCCGGCTTTGCAATTTATTTGATACAATTTTTTTTTTATGGTTAGCAAGGTTAATTTGTACTAGTAAAACTACATTTTAATTTTACGCGATACCGCTGAATTATTATCTGGCTACATCTGGAGGCAATTATAGGTATGTACTTAATTTTCGACTATCTGTCATTTCAGTCATGTATAAGAACTGCCACAATGTTCAAAATTCTTTTTTTATTAAATGTGACTCCAGAACTTTATATATATATTTGTCAAATTCCTGCCACGCTGCATAAACGACAATTGAATATTATTTTAGCTGTGCGATATTATGTATACTAGATTTATTCCTCTACCGTTATATTCCAATGCATTCCCGAAAGGTGTATTTAATCTCTCACGATAATAATTATTTCACTTTGGTCATCTTCGTAGCAAGATTCCCGTCGCAGCTCTCATTTGTCGCAGGGAAGTTTGGCAGGTATAAATACCTCGATCACAGCAGCCGCAAGCTTTACGATTTGGTTGTAGTTAAGTGAATTTCTATATGTCGCCTTCCCGTTATCCCTGTTTCAGTATTTTGCAGCGGTTGATTTCGGTCCTTCGATTTGGATCGGAACGGGTGGTCAATTAAATAACAATATCGGTAGGAAATTTTACATAATTATCATTGTTTTGATTGTCTTCAATCTATAATTTAATTGTCATCAAAAGTATCTGTCATCTTCGGGAATATGTGTTGGAGTTGTATTAATTATGGGAAGGTGGGAGCAAAGATTAGGATAAAATGTTAAATAAATAGATTTTCACGCACGGAAAAAGTTATTGGAGGTTATCCACCGCATACTCGCCCCGGTATAAGTAAGTGATGGTTACTCCTTCAGGGCTCTCTCAAGGAAGCTATTTTTTTTAATAGAACATTTAATTAATCCAAACTAGACCCCCATTGTCCCTGCACACGGAGTAGGAGCAGTATGCTAGTGCTTTCTATGTACTGGTGTTAGTAAAACTTGTGTAAAAATAAAAATACGTACGTTTTTTAATTATAATGGAAGGGGTAGAAATAAATAAAAAAAACGAAAAGTTTGCGGTTTGCCTACCCTTCCTCTTTTTTTGTAAATTAAAAATAAATGTATAAATGATAAAATTAAGCAATATATAAGCAAGTGAGTGAGAGATCCTGGGTCGGAGGCGGCGTGACACAGAAACACCAGGGGGCCAAGTCTCTATCTTTTATTGTTTACTAACAGCCTGTTACTTAACATTAATTACGTCACAAACACGTATTTTGACCTTAACGCTATGCGTTAAGGTCGAAATACGTGTTTGTGACGTAATTAATGTTAAGTAACAGGCTGTTAGTAAACAATAAAAGATAGAGACTTGGCCCCCTGGCAGTCGTTATTGAGAATGTGTCGGTGATAAGGAAGGCCAGGGACGAGGTTCGGTTTCCGCGCCCCTAAGCCGACTTTCCGGTGGTGCCTCGACGAACAGCGATTGGGAAGGATTGGGGTTGGACGCCAGAAGACCCTAGGGAGATGAGCGTCGGGTAGTCGGAGGTGGGGCGGAAGGTCACCTAACTCGCACGGGCGTCCTTCAGACCCACACCTTTCCTCAGGGGTGGCGCGGGTGATCTACGAGACGTAGACGGAGTCGTATGCAAGGACGGGGTCAGACCACCCCCTGATGAGGATAATGGACAAAACAGAACTTAGTTCAGTTTCAGTAACTATGGCGCTAACTCTTTGATGACTCAATAATTACAAAAATCCAGAAAGAAATCCAAAAGAAAAAAATACAAAAGAAGAATAATTCGTAGCTAGAAATCAAATCCATAGTTGGTTGTGGGCCCTCTTTATGCGCCAACTGTACAATCTGTTACAAGTAGGGTTGCAATGGTAAAGGCCAAATTGCGAAGCTGAGGTTAAAAGCCAGTCAACGGCACGGATAAATCGATTTAATTCAAATGTATCTCCGGGCTACTAGTCAAATTGACGATGTGTTACCTAGATGACATCCAATTGAAAATAGTGCAACTTAAATTATCCCATGACGATGCATTTAATTAATTTTTAATTTAGATTAAACTTGGTCATCAGTGAATCAGAGCGAATTTTTATTTAGCCATTGAAGAATGGGGTGAATGAAGGCTCTCGAGTCGTTTATATATATGAATGTGAATAACATGCTCATCAATAATACATATTATTCCCAAAAGTTTTGAAAATCTTGTTAAAAAAAACAAGAATTGGACTATGAAAACACTTAAGGTGGAATGAAACTACTTGACACATCGCCTCTAGGAGTTAGATTACGAACATCTATATCAACATTTTGATGTTACGTGTTTCAACCCTGCTCTTCGTGGGGTGGGTTATATTTACTGAGCGCGGGATATGCAGATTCAGGGCTAAAATAAATATCACTCTCCCTTCTGGCACTCTTCGGCTAAAGGCCCCGCTTTCCGAAATGTGGACTTTTCGTTTCATTCAATGATTTTCGACAAGGACGCACATCCCATAGAGCCCATTCAAAGGTGCCGCCTAACAAATATTCCGCTGCATTCGCATGTTTATAATTTTGCTGTTTGTAGATTTATTATGAAATATTTTTACTACCCGAGATTTACATGAGATTTAAATATATTACATTTGCGTACGGGTACGAAAAAAAAAATTATAATAATATATCCTGTCTTACTTTTAGACATTGGGGTAATTGATTGACAATTGGAGGCCCGAGAAAATCAAAACCTTTTAAGGCCACACTAAAATGGAACAATTAATGATGTCGATTTAGGTGAAAACATTTGTTATAAATTGATATTTGGCAGAAGGACTTCAAATGAAACCATGTCCTTCAAGGCGGAATTCTTCTCGTTTATTAACAGCACATGTTACAAATACTTTTTTGTTCCCGACCCGACAAAACACTGACTTTGGTCAATCGACCACTTGCTAGATAATCCTAGCTGTTTACAGGAGATCCACGATTTGAGAGAGAGTTTAACTAGAACGCAGGCTATTTATAAACCACATTTCCTACACAAACAGAAACAACCACCATTGTTAATATATAAATACGATACAGATTCCGAAATCTGCTTTATCGTCTAGTATTTAATTCAGTGTCGCCCTACGTTGCTACTCTGTAATCTGTAATCAAAACAGGAAGCTACAAAAATACGCCGCTAGATGGCAGTAGCCTTCACTTTTTAACAGATCAAAACAAGTAAATGGATAGGAGGGAGCCCAAGTAATCATTTGTTGGTTGATAGATTGTGATGATTGTATCAGACGTATCAGCGCCGTCACAAGAACTATAAAAAAGGGGACCGGTCTCGTGCACGCCTTCCAGAGGTATACGCTGATGATGATTATAGTAGCTGGCTGGCCTCCCTACATCCAGTGGTACAGGTCCTGGATGCGCCTAGTTTCTGCCTGAGTGGTGCCTTGGCAGTGCCCAGAGTCAGGGCCGACTGCAGCGGTAGGCACCAGGTTCTCGTTTAGGCAGAACTTATGCAGGAGGCAGCAGCTGGCAGTCTTCCAAAGGTAGGAAAGAGTAATGAAAACTTCCGAACAGTAAAAGACAAGTTGACTGGTAAAGATGAACACAAGAGATGAACTGATTTATTGCTAAAAAACGCTTCCTTATATACCCCAATTTGGGCAAAAAGGTGACCACGTGGTACAAATTAGGGGTGGGAGGTTTGACCTTGCCCGATAGTATAAGTAGCGCGGCTTTCCTGTCGCACCTCATTTTGCCGGTGTTGCCCAAGAAAGTGGTCGCTTAAATTTGATATTTATAAATAATTCTACAGGTAAGGGTATTTACATAAATGTGTATGTCTTAATTCTAACATTTGTATAAAGATATTTTCTATCCGCAGATTTTTAGTTTGATGCATTTAAGATGGTTTTTAGAAAAATTATAATTTGTTGGTAGGTATTTGATGTTTTGTTAAGTTTGAGAAGTTATATAAAGAAGTTAGCATTTTTCCCAGGTCCCCCGTAAGACTGGCCACCGAAACCTGTTTGTCTCGTCGTCTTACGAGGTTCCTGGATTTTTGAAATGGGAAAAGACTGATTTAATTGGAAATTTTTCTAAGTCCTTTTTTTGGACGAAAACGCATATGGCGTTGGTGGTTTATGGGTTAGAGGCTTAAATTTTGTTTCCTTGAATGCCCGGCAGGACTCTGCAATGAAATGTCTTTGTTTCATTGTCCTACGGGGTGTGTGAGTTGAGTTATGTAAGTAAATGTATTTGCAAGTATTGCGGCCCCAAGGAGGGCCGCAATACTGGCCTTTGCTTCGAGCTAGGAAAAATGGCCCTCGTCGGGCCGCAATACTGTCCCGAGCCAGGATAACGGCCCTCTTCGGGGCCGCAATACTGTTTAGAGCCAAGATAACGGCCCTTCTCGGGGCCGTAATTAAATTAAAAAAGAGGCAAGGCAGCCTGGTCGCCTTGGAGGCGGAAATAATCATAAATTTGTTAAACATAAGAGTTTAAAATGTCTCCCGGTGGCAACCTGGCACGCAAGCTTTATTTGGTTGCACCGGGGCATTGTACATAGTAAGAAGGCATAATTTTACATAATTATAAAAATAGGTAATAATTTGAACCTAAAGAAATATCTTTTCACCAAATTCAGTCGTTGGCGGCACGGTACATTAGCATTTCGAGGCCAGAAATTTCAGCAAAATTTCCAAGAAATGACCTCGAAATGTAAAGGATGCCACCAACGATGAATCTTGATGAAAGATGTTTGGAGGGTGCGAACACGTCCGTTACAATGATTATGCATGATTTTTAAAATTAATTAACAACTTCAAACACGATAATTATTATAAGATACAGCCTAGGAAGTCATATTCATGCTGCGCGCTTGACATGATTTTTCACATAACCGACGCATTACCGATTATTATTATTATTATCCACTGGATCATTTTTGGATGTACTCGTATTGTTTTTTGAATGAACGCGGCCTATATTAAAACAAAACACACGAAAATATCCAGAGCTTAGCAGAAATCGATTTTATAGCCGAACGCTTCGGTGGTTATAGGTGTCAACTCTTGTCAGAATCTTAATGTGTGCAATATTTTGAAAATTCACTTATAATTCATCGTAACCATGTACCTACACATTTAAAAACAGCTCAGTTATGGTAAGATTTAGTACATTAAAGTATTCGATTTTTCACAAAAAAAAGTTGCATTTTTTTAAATTTTCTTTATTTATTGCATAAATATTATGGTTTCAATTTTTTGTGGATTTTTCGACCACCATGCTAGGCTGATACCCGTGTTATGGTGATTAATTAGCATTTGCCCATATTTTTGCCCCAAATATCTAGGTACATTATTTTATATTTCTTTTTAAATTTTGCAATTGAAAAGTATGGAACAAACCTTATTAGTACAGTGTTACCTTTTTATGCTAAAATATTGCTTTAAAATTTCTTAGCTCGTTACATTTTGCGATTTAAAAAGTTGTCCGTTAATCCATAACTAACCTTAAACCAATAAAAAAAAAACTTTGCTAATTTTATAATGCCGAATTTTACCATTGGAAAATTTCTGCTGCTTCAGATAGATGACAGGATTTTGCCTGATGTCTTTAAAAACATTTTTGTTCACTTTCATCAATGCATTTTACTTTATTTTATCAGCTCAGTCTACCTATTTTCGCGCCTGTGGTAACAATCATCTTTAAGGTGTAGATTGCAGGCGGTATGAGCGGTAGAAACGTAGAATTGGAGGTGAACCCCATTAAATCAAATCTTGATTTTCCCTCAAGGCTCCGTTTTCTTCCCCTAATTGAGAGATGTTAGGTTTGATAACCTTTATATCATTTTGATAGCAGCTATCTCTTTTACAGTCTTGTGAATTCCGTAAAAAAGCTTACTCCAGGAAATTTATAATAAGAACATATTTCTTCCACGGGGAAATCTCTGCAACGAAGCAGAAAATCTTTGTGCTTCAGTTGCGAAAACTCTCGTACAATGAGTTTTGGCATCATAAAATTTGGACAGCTGTGTCTGTCTGAAGCATGAAGGCCAATTCAAGTATTTTTAGCTAGCAACTTCACGTCGGCCGTTAGAAATAGAGTTTTAATGAGTTCGATAGATCTCTTCGTCCTGTTAATTCTGCTTAATCTATTATTTCGGGTGTTTGATGGGACGTAAATCTTAACTATTTTCAATATATCTTTTATGCATTATCTACTACTAGGGGGGGGGGTCACTATTTGTGCCTTTACCCTATCAGGTAATTTGGTTATTTATATTTTTATTATAATAATAAGAAATGCGACCGCGTTAAATGTTGTGTATAAGACAGTTTTCTTGATATATGCTCTAAGGAACAAAAAATATCATCATCAAAGGACTAGGTACATTTTAAAGAATATTTGACAGTAAATGGGCAAATATTTACCTAATAATATAATATACAAAATATTGTAAAGTAAAAATAACTTAACGAAAGGGGTCATTAAGATGACAATATACCCTAAAATATATTCAGAATCTTAACGACGTAAGTAAAGAAGCTGTGTATACAAATTGCGGCTCGCGACCCGTGTAGTGGACGGACCTACTGTCGAATTTGCCGTATCAAAGAAAAGAAGAAAAAGAAAAATAATTTGGGAATCTTTTACGTAAAGAAAGCGTGTAAAGGCGTATTGTATGAACATACGGTCGAATTCCCCTTGCAGGCCTGGAGATTCGACCTTTCCGCCGCGTTCATTTTAATTAATTCTGAAGAACGTGCCTATTACAAATATTTAAAATGTGTCTGTATGTTGTCCTCCCGAAGTTATTAATTCATCGTCTAGAAAAATAAAATCTGGTGTTTACCGCTAACTTTATAGTTGAAAAATGAATTATAAAGATTTAAAATCATTTTACGTAAAATATAATAATGGTAAGGTACTGTTTTTATTAATCTAAAATATAAATAACTCGCATTCCTTGTGCGGCATGGAAATAAAAAAAGTTATTATAGTTACGAATTCTCCGGATATGATTAAAATGTGAGTTTTGAGCAAACAAAAATTATTACGGTTGTGTACCGCCTTAACAAATATATTCCACTATCTTTTAATTTTTCATAGGTCTGCGCAAGTATATCACCAAAGAGCTTCCGTGAACCGCCATCGCGTACGCTGTTTTCATTATATTTATTTGGCAAAGGCTTTTTTTATACCGCATCCTGCAATTGAACTTTGCATTGGGCATTGCACACATAAACAATAAACGACATAAATTTTGTAACTGTTTAAACTGCCTCTTCGGTTGAGAGGTAAGCGATAAAGTCTCGACCAGAGATTGCGAGATCAAACCCCGGGACGCGCATGTAAATTAATTGATTTACTCTTAATTCATTAAAAATAATAAGCAGAACATTCTAGAGTGGAAGTTACCCTCAGTATGGGTAAGGTACCCTCTCGATAAAATATGTACCACTATTCAGAATTGAAACTTGCTTAAAATGACTTTAGCAGTGTTTGGTGACCAGGTCTGATTAGCCCTGAATTTCCCCACCTTCCTATTTCACATTTTCTTCCCTCCTCACTGCCCTCAGCCTCGCAGCATACACCAATTCGGAATGCCATAGTCTCGTTGGCTACAGTCAGATGCCAACAGTCTTGTTCGGTATTCACACAATCAAAAAATTAAATTACCGACAAATAGCCTAAAACATATATTTTTAAATAAGTTTCTATGAACGAAGGCTGCTTTCATGATATTTATTTAGCAAAGGCTGTGCTGCACACACGCCGAGCTTCCGTTTGCCTGAAACGGGGTCAAGAGGTTTCAGTTTTCAGCGGTGCTCTATTCCCGCTATGTACACTAACCGGGAAACTGAAAATGCTTGAAATCGTCTCTTCTCTTTCATTTCATGGGGAATAAGCAAGAGCGTGGTGCTTTGTTCACTGCACTGATTCTCGCGAGATTAAAAAAGAATATTGGCCAAAAGTGTTTTACTGTGACTTTATTTATTTATTTATTTATTTACGGACAATTAGTCCAATTAACAATATATCAATAACACGAATAGAAAAAAAGAGAGATCACTATGAAAGGAGATTACATATAGATGAAGAGCATTGACAAAATACTATAATATAAAATTACATAGAGAAGATAACTACAAGTAGCTTGAAGATGGATTTAAAAAAACTTTTAAAAACCACATTGCGTAACGACTGCCGAAAGTCATTTAGGCTTACACCAAAAAATTCAATGCTTTGATTTGTGTTGACAAGTCTCGACATTCTGGATAAAGGAGAATGATATCCATAATTAGTAGAATGTTGATTGAGGAACAGCAATTCATTGTTTCGGAGTTTACGGGAAAGAATGTTGAACTGGGTGAGTTGTAACAAAGCAGGTGTGTCAGTAATACTGTTGATAATTTTCAAAATACATATTAGATCAGAGTCCTTTCTACGTTTTTCTAAAGAGGAAATGTTTAAAGTTTGTTCAATTTCATCATACGAGTATTCTTCTCTTTCAAGTCCTAACCTCCAAGCAATTCCTCGTAGGAAGCGATGTTGTACAGATTCGATGTAACAAATGTGGACAGCATAAAAAGGAGACCAAATGACACTAGCATATTCAAGGTGAGGGCGGACCAGCGAACAGTAAAGAGTTTTAAGTGTATTTATATGTTTTAAATCAATCAACGAAATGGCCCCACCTTACATCTCCGAATTATGCGTCCCGGAAAATAACGGTCCGAGACAATTAACCCTTAGATCAGCAACTTCATCTGCTAAAGGCAGACTAATAGAACCTAAACGAAAGCCAAATACTATGCTTGGAGATCGTGCTTTTGGAGTATCTGGGCCTAAGGCTTGGAAAAGACTCCCTCCGGAATTAAGATGCATAACAAGCCCAACAGAGTTTAGGTCCAAACTAAAAACCTTCCTTTTTGGGCTCTCATACCCGTAATTTAAATATACCTATTTGAGAGTATCATACTTATATTGTCTGTGCTATGTCTTAATCACACTTTTCTTACTGAATTAAAATTACTCAATTCCTTACACATCAATCTGTCTCTTGACGAATCACATTTAGAAAGATCAAATCCTTATAGGTACTACTGCACCACCCACCTTTACATGTTGATTTTACTTTCCAAAATACACTCGTCAAAGAATACATTACATATTAATATTAAAATATTTTTCAGGATTAAATAACATGTGTTCACAATAATGTCCTCTGCGTGCGAACTCTATCTAAATTTCTTTTAATGGACAATATACAGTGTTAATTTCAAGCGACCTCTCAGGTAAGTATGGTCCTGTTTTCATTAAATTTTAGGCAGCATCGCGTTCATTGGTCAAAATATTGTACATATATTTCGTATCGGTGATCAATGAACCGGTGTATGCAATTTTTAGCCATAAGTTGTTTTTAATTGTTTGTCTAGCTTGTAGTTTTTTAGATTTTAGAAATGTATTATAAGTTTGTTCAGCGCCCTTGAGGTGATTTTTCACAAAAACGGCGCTATATAAATCATCCAAATATTATTATTATTATTATTTAAAGTCGGAGGTAATTCTATGAATGAATCCGAGTAGTTTAAGTGATTTGTTTACTATGTTATTAATGTGATCCCGGAAAGAAAGTTTACAATCCAGAGTGACCCCAAGGTCCTTAATAGATGTGACAGTAGAGAGACAAACATTATTTAGTTTATAATCAAACTGAAAAGGTTTTTTGGTTCTGTAAAAGGACAAAATTTTGCGTATATCAACATTAAGTTCCATGCAGTTAATTTTATTAGTGAATATATTAAAACTGAACTTTTAATGTTATCTTTAAAAAAATAATAAATCATACAGCCCTTGACTACTTTTTCTGAATCCATAAAACTAATTGGCAGTTTTATCTATCTAAATAAAATGAATCGTCGAAATGTATGTGCGCGCATAACTTCCGAACGACTGCACCAAATAGGATAATTATTTTCGTTTTGAAGTGTAGGTAGTCAATCGTGTAGAGAGGACACTAAGCTCCTTTTCTGATCCGTTAAAGTGGTGCCGGCCTACCGCGCTACCTTACATAGATATAATATATTGTAGGGTTTAAGACCTAATAATAAAACTATTATATTGTACACACCAATAATATGGCTTTATTTATTATTAAAAAGCTACGAATTTGAAGTGGGTCACATTGTCTTTTTTATTATTGATGATTTTACGGAGTTTTTATAGAATTTGAACGGTTGATGAATGCTGATGTTTACATGTGTACATATATCTTAAGACTTTCCCAGCCTAGTTGCTAGGGTAACTAAATAAAACATATAATAATTAGAAAAATGAAACAATAAAACTTTGTATAAACCACTTATATAATGCGCAAATCCGACCGGTTTCGGAACAAACGTTCCTTCGTCAGGGAAAGCTTATACTAATTTGACAGTTTCGAACAATGTTTTATTATGGTAGGGGTGGAGCCGTTGCTAGTTAATAATGTAGATTGGGTGGGTAGGTATTAATGTAGGTATTAGTGTAGGTATTAGTGTAGAGTAGGTGGGTAGTATTGTCATATAGCCAAATCCATGATTGGGCTATATGACAATATTTTTTGTTTGTTTATAATAGATTCATTATTTTTAAGGGATTTTTTAAATAATTTATCTATTATAAACAAACAAAAAATATTGTCATATAGCCCAATCATGGATTTGTTCCCCTACCCACCCACTCTACACTAATACCTACCCACCCAATCTACATTATTAACTAGCAACGGCTCCACCCCTACCATAATAAAACATTGTTCGAAACTGTCAAATTAGTATAAGCTTTCCCTGACGAAGGAACGTTTGTTCCGAAACCGGTCGGATTTGCGCATCATATAAGTGGTTTATACAAAGTTGAATTATTTCATTTTTCTATAATGGATAACCACAAAGTAATAGCTACATTCAAAAACATAATATAATAATTGTTCGGTACTACGAAATAGCAATATTGTGGATTTTCAATATGTAGGCATCTTTTTGTATTGTTGTGATTTTTTTTTTGTTTTCAAGAGGTTAAGAATTTAATTTTATTTTATACGGTGTGTTCCGTTTGCCGTAATTTTTTTACTTATTTCACTTGTTGATTATTATTCTATATTTATATCTTTCTTACATATCCTTTACTTACTAATTAAAATAATTTTTGTTACTAACTTACGTGATTCGTTAATTTATAATGATTTTTTAATTTATATTATGATTTTTTTAAACTTATCATGATTTTTGTTTTTAAATTTATATATGATTTTCTAACCTTAGATACTTATTATATACAATAACCGTTGTTACTACCTAACGCTTACTTTTAATTTACTAATTGAGCTAGAATTCCCTCACCAAACACAAGAGCATTGTCTCTTTACGGTGAGGAAACGCAATTTTTGTTTCTTTGTTAAAACCTTATGGTAACTATGTAACCGATGTAACTTTATATGTATTTTTAATCAGCATTGTCAAAAAAATGTGCTTCAAGGCGTGTCAAAGGCTCAATCCAGTGTTCCATTGATATTCGGCACAAATTCTAAAGTCCTGTGTTCCTCGGCCTAATGTGGCGACAACCGGCTCGTGGAATGGCGGCATTATACTCTGAATGGTCGCTTTACACTTTAAATGGCTCTGTAAGGGTGTTTTTAGGGCGGGGGCAAGGTGATACCGTCCCGGGTATGTGTACTGGTGCAGTTCAATGTGCAGCGGTATGTACCTATGTACGGTATGTACACTAGGGTGGGCCGGGCAATCAACGGACCTTATTTTTTTAAATATATATTTACCTTACCTATTTACCTAAAGATTGGTGGGCCGAGCACTCAATGGACTTTTTTTTGTTTATATATCATTTTCTCAAAGGTTTTTGCTTGTCCTAGTGAAGTTAAAAATTTAATTGTGCATTGACATAACATGTAAAGAAATAATAAATTAATAAATAAATAAATTTAAAATAAAACAATAACATTGTAAACAATGTAAACAGCACTTTTATTTTTTGTACTTTATGCCGACCGGGTTTCTCTACAACTGTAGCTTCTTCAGGGCAGTATAATACTCTACAAAGTATCCGCTTCATATGAACAAATCTGTACAAATAAAAATGAATCGCCGAAATGTATGTACGCGCATAACTTCCGAACGACTGCACCAAATTGGATAATTCCTTGTTTCTTGTATTTGTTATTGTCAGGACAAGGTTTGTATAATACTGTACTGTAATATACTGGTGAGCTCTGACATTATGAAAATTGTTTATTAGATGTTATAAAACTGAATGTACCGAACGTATGGAATGCGAGAGGGGGGAGGGTAACTCGGGTAGGAGGTTCACTGGAGTGGTGGAAGGGGAATCAGGGAGGGGGGAGGGGAACCTGGGAGGGGAACTCGGGAGGGGGGTTCACGGGATGGGGGAAGGGGTGAGTGGATTGGTGAGAGGGAAGGTTAAGTAGACGGAGAGTTAACGCGTGTGATGAATGGTAACCTCCTATCTGCGAGAAAGCCTACGAGAATTTTTTTTTCTTAGATGAAAAGCGCAGCGCCATGACATCTGTATGGTCAAATTCAAAACTTACTCGAAAATAGAGGTATTGTTAAGTAGGTTGGTGTGTTATAGTTGCCTTAGATTACACACAGATGGTGGTGAGATCGATATTTAACGGGAACACCAGGCTTGGGGCCGATTTTAAACGCTAGAGTTGAGACAACCAATTAAATAGCAGGAAAAGCAATTAAAAATCAACTCAGCCTATCAGCAAGAAGGGAGTCGTGCCCACTATGGACACAAAAGATTGGACTTTGACCCGAGTGATTAGTGAAGAAATTTATGGTCTTGACGTTCCCACAGAGATCAGGGTTGAATGAACTAAGAGATAAATATCGAATTCTTCAAGGACTTTAGTACAACGAACCCGAGTAATGTTATTAAAAACGAGTACATCCAAGAGGTCGGGGACCTTAGTTTTTGAATGCATTAGGGTGGTTTTAGTTGCGGAAAAACACACTTGGATAACGATAAAAAATTTTATCAGTAATATATTGAGTGGAAAACGCGGGGACGAGGGGGCATGCTTGCGGGAGGATTCTCAATTATAGAATAACTACATATGACGGCCGAGAGGCAAAATTCGAGGAAAAACGTACGAAAGGAAAATGAATATACATAACACAATGGAAAATTATTGTTATCAATTCTAGACGGAACGGAGAGATTAGGAAAGCGAATTGGGAAGGAAAATTTCAAAAAATTTAGAGTTTAAGGATTGAACAAGAGGACGAAACAAAGGTTTGGTGCAGTAACAGGTGCTTGGAAGGAAATTGGAATAGCATACCTAGGGGGGGGGTGGAAATACTGCAAACATTGCGATAGATTTAATTCATAAAAATGAGTCATTTTACGTAATTAAAATAGGGATCATAACATAAAGTTACACGAGACTGCGAGGAAAAAAGAGACATTTCAACGGTTGTCGACCCCACATGTATATTTTTGATATAAACAAAGAATATTCGAACATGGAAATTGTTTAGATTAACACCATTATCTATTAAAAAGGGTCATTAAAATTAACATTGCTCTTACGTGGTGTTTAGATTATAGAATTTTCGTAAAACTTAATTATAAACACATTAAAATGGATTTATCGCCAAGTATGTAGAAATTTTAATGTATACACACGTCAGAGCTTATAGTTTATGGGATTTTGAGCAAGAGAGAGATAGAAAATTGGGCGGAATCTGATCGAAGTAGTTAACTTGACAGATATTCCAGTATAGAAATGGGAAATGGGGCAGAAAAACAACATAAATAATATATCAAAAAGGGGAAAAAGGATTTTAGCGTGGAGATGGAATCACGGCAAAAAGGCAAACGTCAAATTTCAATAAGGGATCATGAGTTAGGGAGGGGGAGAGAACGAAAAACCGACATAACCGGAAAACTCAGATAAGGAAATGGGAAAAACTCAGAACGTTATAAGTAGAGTAGATACGGAACCAGGATATGATTCCTTATGAACAACGAAGGGAAAATCATTTAAGAATAGTTGCTAAAATACCGTTACTTGAAGGAAATTTAGGTGGGAAAAGCGAAAAGTTAAATATGCCACATAAATAATGAAAATACGGTTCTAAGACATAATTGCTTACGTAGACTAGGGGAAAAGAAAGAATTTTCGTGGGAATTCATAGAGAAAAATAAGCGTTTAAAACTAGTAGACTGAAGAATCTACGTTTTCCCAAATATTTATGCCAATTAAAATACAGTTTTAGCAGATCACTTATGGGCATGTTTCAAATTGAGAAAAAAAAACAAGATTAAAACCATGTTTATAAAATATATTATGAAGACAGAAGACAAGTGGAAAATGGGCAAACTGGATGGCAGCTTACTAAGTCCGGGACTATAAACCTTAGGGAAGCGAGACAAAGTTGTGGGACGAACCCAGATTTAGGAAGAGGAAAAATCGAAAGATCTTATGTAGGAACAAACGATAACGAGATGGGGTTTTCAAAAAAATTCGAGTGATTACAGATTATAATTCCTCGTCAAGGAAAATACGATTATGCCCTTTTGGAGCTGTGATGGGTATAAATTAGCGTGTTTGGGATTATTCAGGGAGTCCTTCGACAACTGGCAAGGTTGCTTAAAACGTCGCGCATGTCGTGAGAATTACCCTGGTGATTAATTAGTAGAGTTTAGAATCAGTTCATACTTTGAAAATACAGTGGAAAAATAGCGTCAGTTTTACACTTTAAAAATACAGTGGAAAAATAGCGTCAGTTTTATACTTTAAAAATACAGTGGAAAAATAGTGTCAGTTTATACTATATAAAAAAAATCAGTGATAAAATAGAGAGTGGAGTGTTCGCATAGGATTTATCGTGCAATTTAACGGAGTGTATGATCTTATAATAAATCTAAAAATCAGTGTTTGCAATAGCCTCCGATTCAATAAAATCTAATAATTAATTAATTAATTAAAAATTCAATGGGGAAGGAGTTTAATAGAGTGTTTGAATTGATTTAAATTTGTTCTATGAAGGTTAAAATAAAGTTATTTAGTCCGAGGTTATATAAAGAAAATTACAGTCTTATAAGTTTTATTAAATAAAAATTTACGTTTAAGTCGAAAGTTGGAAATTTTATTACGAGATATTAATTATCGTTAGGTGACAACGCAATAATAATAATTGATCCAAAATCTGGAAAATACTTAGCCGAAGTTTAAATGAATAATCCAAGTGATTAATTTGCTGCTAAACGAAAGTGTTATAAAATAAAATGGAAGTGGTTCTTTCAGTTCTGTTGTAATTTGAGTGACGAATAATATTTAGTTATTCGTTATAAAAGGATTTATATTTAAATTGGAAAAATAAATAAACTTTAACTTTGTCCTTAATTGGAATAATTCAAACTTAAAGAAAATCTTTAGTTGTTATGGAAAAAAAATATATAATTTAAATTGAGAGAAAAAAATAAATAAAACTTAAATATTTTTATAAAGTGGAATAATACAAATTTAAAGAAAATTCAAATTAATAAATTAATTTATTAAAGAGTAAATAGGTATAGATATATAACAAATAATAAAATAATATTCGAGCGAACGATTATTAAGAATCGATTCTCTTCTTTAGATTGAAATCAAATATGGGAGAAGAGGGGGGGGGGGAGGTATGGATTGTTGGGGTTAATTAGGTAGCATCGTTCTTCTTCAATAATAACGGCAGATAATAAAGGAAAATGTGAGGATTTTTACATCATTCAAAGGAGAAAGGAAGGAGATGAATTCCGGATCTTGTAGGTTTAAATCGTTAAAAGTGGGAAGTCGAAACAAAAGTGCGATAAGTTACATAGGTAGTCTGGATGCTCTAATAAGTTTCTTGCCGACGATAGTAACCCGGTGGAGCTGAAATTAAGACATTAGAGCTTGGTGAGTCCTTACAATATTTAAGCTTTTACAGGTTCCTGTGGATATCCTGACACTGATGAACGTAACGCCAAGTAAGGGTAATTTAATAACTAACCAATTTATTAGCATTCGCATGTCACACCTCCCATATAGAATGAAATGTTGCTAAACAAATACTTAACACATAATTAGATAGAAACGCATCACTTAATCAATTTTGGTATCTTAGCGTATTTACAAAGTAAATACCTATCGCTTCTTCTCACTAGTACGATTAGGGTATGGTTATATGACCTTCGATAGCGTACCAAAAATTTTGATTTGAGTTCAATGTCATTCATTGACTCAGTCACCTAGATTCCATCAACGAATAAACAAAACAAAAGCACAAATGTCAAGGGGCAGGTTTATCAATCATAGCTTACGACGGAAACTTCGCCACTATGTGAAAGTAAAATCGACGTTAAATTCACTCAATTCTAGACGACTTGATTCTACTAGAGCGATCGCCATTAGGTAGCATTGTTTTAGCATGCAAAATTTCGCAAAGTAAAGTACCTCGACCAGCTCCAAACTCAAAGAGAGCTCATCACAATTATTCACGAGGTCATTGATTCAATGACAACTTGATTTATCTCATTTTAAATCTTTCTTATAGCAAGTAGGTATCCAAGAACCCATAAATACCCAAAAATCCTAAATACCTAATACACGAGGAGCTAGTGACCTCATTTAAAAAACACTGGTGTTCAAATACTCATACAGTCCTGTATCCTAACTTTTCACGAACGTAAGCTTCAAGGCTCCTGTATGTGGGTATGAGCCATCTGGAAATGTAAGTGTCAACCTTTCTCGAACGGAGGGCTTTGATCTTGTGGCGGTATTGTCGAGGTGGGGCATGCGGGGAAGAGGAAGGACGTATGCGGACAGTACGCTGACGCGGCATTAAAGCCACAGGTTATTTGCATACCGTGAGTCTTGTCGAACCTGAAAGCAAACATAAGGCTCACGAGGTGCGTTTTATGTCAGCTAGTCAGAGGTGGAGTGTAACGCTGGGTCGGTCACGTGGGAGGAAGGATCTGCCCGTCACAAGCTTACGCCACATTTAACGGATAGAGACATGATAAGGGAAGACATGAAATACCCCTTCTAGACTCAGTAGAGTTAAATTCAACCCGGAGGCGTCGGAAGTCGGAGTGGGACAGAAAAACGGCATGAAGACTTGGTATTCCCCCATCTGGCGTGAAGAGCCCCTTTCGTAACAAGAGACGCTCGTCGAAGAGAGTAAAACTCGGACTTAAGGATAAGCTTAGCAAACGTACCTGGAAGAATCCGGTTTGAAATTGTTGTTCATCGGTTTTCACTTGGTTAGCGGAGGAGCCGACTTTTCAGCAAACATATTATCCCCTCCATATCCATCCATCCTCACTATTCAAACAATTTCGTGAATACTAACTATGAATACTAACTATGAAAACAAAACATTATGTTAGGAGAAGCTGCAGACAAGAACTCAAATTGAGAAAACTGGACCCTCGAGTACGATCATCCTACACCGGTAAGGTAAGGTTGCTTTCTTGAAATGTTTAATTTATTAACTGTTGTTTTATGTTATCGATGTATCCGCGGTGATAGGAAGAATTAAATAAACACACTAAATTCCTACGGAAATCAAATAGACACAAAGTTTAAGGCGGGGTTGGTTTATCAAACTCGGTTAAAAGATACTAAAATAATAATAATTAATAAATCGGAAAATTCTCACCCTTTCTCTAAAATAATCTATGGGTTACCACACGTAATACATTATCTTCTCTACAAATGTGTGCATATTAGGTATGCAAACAGATGTAAAATCTAAAACAAAAAAATTACACAACGCAGATTATAGAAATAATGTGAACTAAAATCTTAAATCTTGATTACTGTGAGAAAATCGCAGGGATTTAAGAAGATAGGGTAGGTTTAGCTAGATTATAAAGGTATAGGGGTTTGAAAATCAAGAGCCTGAGGTAGAAACAAACTGGAAGGAGGGTTAAGTCAGGCCATCATACCTAGTGGTGTGATCAGTAGGACATAAGGGTAGAATTATGAGCGTGGCTACGAGACAGGAGCTACGAGATTTGAACTACGAGGTAGAAGCTTAGAAAAGTAAATCAGCTAGGTAGGGTTCATCACAATTGGTGTCAAAAGCCAAGAGTGGCGGACCATTACACGCGAGAGGGGAAGGGGACGCGGCAGAGGAAGGGGAACGGGACGAATAGGAATGGACACGCAGGAAGAAATAATTTCTTTATTAAATGGCATAGCAACGCATGCCGGGTACCAGCTAGTACCTAAATAAATATTCACGTGACAATTTAAATCACAAACTGATTTGAATCTCAATGGTAAAATTAGCTACGCCGATGCTTAAAAATTCGCCAATAAGAGTGATTTTCAAAAAAATATCTACAAATTAAAAAGTTTTTTTTTTGCTTTAAAAAAAATTGTACATGATATATTTTTTCGAATTATTTTACCCGCCATGCCAGGGATCTCCGTGTGTTATGGCGGGTGAAGTTAACGGATTAGAAGTATAAATAACTAGCTGACCCGGTGAACTTCGTACCGCCTCAGGATCAATAAGTGTTGTGTTAACTTATTAGCTGAAATAAATTAAGTTTTTTAAAATTAAGTTAAAAGTTACACAATGAAGCAATTATCGATGCGCAACTGTCCGTGTTTTATTTTATCAGTAGGTATCAGAGATGGCGTTGTGTACGGATTTATAATTTTTGTGATTTTCGTACTTTTCTACTTACGGGAATTGCGTTTCATTTTCTTTATACGTATGAGGGAGATTTATTAAAATTATTGTATTTTTCCTTTTGAGGGTCGCAGACATAACGTTCACCGTGTGTCCCATTTTCGACTGTTGACATTTCGTGTGAAAGAAAGAGGGGCGGCATAATATGTTTAAGAACAAAAGCAAAACTATCAGAGCATTATTTGAATTGAATTTTTTTTAATTCACTCACTACTGAATGTTATACTTATTTATTTATTTATTTATTGTAAAAAACAGTTAACATATAAATCCAATTACATTTCACAATTTTTAGTTAATTAATTAATTATATAGGTACATTAATAATGACAGGTACTAAAGAATACCTTTATTTCGCTCTTGAAATGATTGTAATTCGATTGAAAAATGTCAATTTCAGAAGAAATGTTTAATAGTGAGGTCATTCTCCCCAGAGGCATAACCATTGGTAGGTTGGTCCTGCCTCTAGGAAAAGTAAAAAGTCTGTGTTGCCTTGCTCTGGTGAAGTTATCGGGGACATAAAATGAAATCCTTTCCTTTTTAATTTTTTTTAATACTTATCACAATATTCCTGCAGCTCTTTGAAAAAATAAGAATACGTTCCAAACAAAATGTTTGAGGAAAAGAATTTTCTTCACACTTTTTTTACGTGAATTTTTCCCATGTTTTAATAGCTATTCTGCTATTCAGGGAGGAGACAAAACAACAAATCAAAGATCATCAAAATCGGTCTAGCCGTTCTCGAATTGTAAATAGTGTAACTAACCCGACTTTGTTTTATATCATTTCATTACATAGTATAAAATGAAGTCGCTCAAAGTGTATGTGCGCGTTAATCTTTTAAACTACGCAACGGATTTTCATACGGTTTTCACCAATAGATAGAGTGATTGAAGAGGAATATTTATATATGTAAATTATATTAGACAAAAGCCAAAAAATTCAAAGAAAACATATTTTTGTGCGATTTAAAACGGCTGGCGGGCCGTACTATAGTCACTTTTGAAATTCGTTCTACGGAAGAAATTGGAAAATAGATGTCCTAGAGTAAGTAGGTATTTGATTTGAATTATTTTATTTTATAAAGTCGCTCAAAATGTATGTGCGCATAGATCTTTTAAACTACGCAATGAATATTCATGCGGTTTTCACCAATGATTCAAGAGGAAGGTTTATATGTATAATACATGCTTATTATAGTAGAAAAAAACCGAGAAATTCAAATATTCAATTCAGGCAGCGGGCAACGGGCAGCGGGCAGCTGGCAAGCGGGTGGTGTGGATTTTATAAAGGTTGGGTAATGGCGTTGTGTTTCGTTAGCCACAGCAACGTGTGGCCGGGTCTGCTAGTATTAAAATAAAGATATGTTTAATGACAATACAAACTCTGATAAAGCTATAAATATTTGATATCGTTATTAAATTAGGAAAATTGAATAGGGAAATTGGGAAATGTATGAAGGGAGATAGCCTGCATTTTTAAAATTTAGCTCCCCACAGGAGGCCCTGAGGAAAATAATTTCTCTCAGGGCCTATGTCATCTTCGGGGTGCTGTTTGGAGGGCGTTTTTAGGGATAGGAAGAAGATGAAGTTCTGGGAAGGAAAAGATTATGAGGGATCTTGGGAATCTTGGGGTCAATGTGTCTAGGAGTGACGGACGCATGAAACCATCCCTCCAACTGCGGTGCAAGGCGATAGGTCGAGAGAGGCCGACTGTAGCAGTCTAGGTTTGGTCTCCTTTAAACCATCTCTCTTAGTCCGGCCCGCCATGTAGTAGGTGGGCAAACGCATTGTGTCGCCAAGACCTAGACAAACCTCACTCCGTGAACCCGGGCACCTCCGCTAAATCATCAAACGTAGCGTACCACTTGGAGTGACCTATAGCAAGGGTGTTGGTTTTCCAATAAATGGTTGCCGGGGCAGCGGTATCCATATCTGCTTCCCAAATTGACGTGTGGAATGTGATTCCATTACCAAATCACTCGATTGAACGACTCCGGATCGAATATAATAATAATAATAGCCTAAGATATTATTTCAATATAGAAGGTACAACCGCGCTTTGGCAATGTATACGGAACTAGGGCTGATAGAATCGCCGGTCTGATGAGACACCGGGTCACTGGAGCCAGGTTGTGGCTAATGGCCTTTGACAACAAGGTGGTGACCGCAGCCTTCCAGCACCGATCGCCTCTGAGTGAGCGCTTGGCCCGAGCTCACTCAAGACAACGCCCTACATAATTGATTTAGTTTTGCCGTATTATTATTTTTTTTTTATATTTAATGAAAAAAAAATTTTTACTCGTTATTTTCGACTCTACTTGTATTTAATTTAAAAAATACTATGAAAATATGTATAACTAAATTAGACGCGTGGAATGGCACTATCCTCCCCACACCCTGTAATAAAATATTATTATCATTATTTAGTTTATCAAGATAAAATAAATGAAAATGTTTGTTGTGGTAGTACTCCATTTTTCGGCGGTTTCTTGCTTAAAATTTCGATTGATTAGGTCAATGGTAGAAGATCTATGAAAATATATTCAATTGTACCTACTCCACAGGACATGCGAAATTGAAAAAATTTAAAAATATTGTTAAACATGTGAAATATACTAAATACCTACGTAATAATGTGTAGTTTGGCCCGTAAAAAAACAATTGAAAAGGTTGAGAACTACAGAAAAATATTTTGACGTCTTTGGACTCCGAAGGGGGTACCTACTAGAAAAAGATGAAGACATGCCCAAAATAAAGGTCTATGGCCTAAAGCGGTTTAAAAAAATCGTTACCAGTTATCAGTGTCAGATTGCAAAAAAATTAAGATCTTTAGTGGGCATAAAAAAATAAAAAGATTTGAAAAAAAATAAAGTTATCAGTGTCATATTGCAAACATTTTAAGACATTTAACGTGAGTATCAAAAAAAATTACGGCCCACCCTAATTATTAGACCTCTGTGCGTGTTGTGGCCAAGTCAGATAAATGCACATTTGCATAATGCCTTGCGTTTTTGGGTCAAGCTCTGCGCCGTGACTCAAGAAAATATTACTTTAATGATTATAGATAGTCTACATACCAAATTATATTTTATGTTTGTATTTAGGTAGGTACTTTGTGGCATTCTGTGTTTTGACTAAATTACAGAAGTTCTTATAAAGTTGAGTCAATAAACCTACTTTACTGCTCCCTTGTGAGATGTCACCTAGAATATACATCTCCTTTATGGTCTCCGCCTCATACTTGTACCTCCCTACAGCGCTTGGAGAAAATACAAAGAAAGTTTCTTAGATAATATATGTTCAATATAAGTTAAAACTTAAAACCACCTGTGTGTGATATCTGTTACAAACCTAATAAACTCTTATCTAAAACTACCATCTGTTCCACTGTGACAACGATATCACTAACCATTCATCACCAACCACATGCGCTATTTCACCAAACTGCCAATATACTCGTATATACAAACCTTTTTGATAAATATGTTCAAAATTTCTCCATCCTCCTAATATTGTGAAGGTGAAAGTTTGAATGGATGTATGGTTGCATGTTTGTTACTCTTTCACGCAAAAAATACTGAATGGACTTAAAAATTCTTTCAGTAAAAGAAAACTGCATTATTTGCGAGTAATATAGGCTGTATATATTGGTAAGCTCTGGCGTTATGAATAATCTCTGGCTTTATGAAATTATGTCCAGACTATTGTCCAGACGAAAAGCTTTGGATATTTTATTTTTTTTATTTTTTATTTTTTATTTACAAAAGGATACAAAAATTATAATATATTTTTTACAATAATTAATTACTTAATACAGGTAGCAAACTATCAAAGGTAGGTAACTATCAAAGGATAGTTACCTACCTTTGATAGTTAAAATTACACTAATTTATACTAATACTATAAATGCGAAACTGCGTGTGTTTGGTTGTTAAGCTTTAATAGGTGGCACGCGAGCTGTTTGAAAAATGAATGTAACGGTTAAGGAGGGGATGGTGAGGGAGGGGGGAGATAATAAGATGTATTTCTTTATTATTTTTAAATTACGATAAGTGGGCACTCACTGATATGTGTTGTATGCCCAGATATGTATTATATTTTTGCATTATGAAAATTTTCGACTTCTGTCGTGTTTGTAAAAGCCCTACGGACGTTCAATAAATAAATAAATGATATGTTAAATTTATTTTCATTATGGATTAGTTGGCATACTTTTATTTTTATGGTGAATTTCATGCTGAATCCTATTAATAGCTTTTTTATTCACAAATCTAAAGATTAACTGAGTTCGAGAACGTTGAGCCAGAGTTAATTAGTTTGTGTTTGAACCATGAAGTTGAAAACAAAGACAAATAAAAAATATTCATTTAGGATGATTTTCATTATCATTTTCTCAGTATCATTATGATACTTGCTATAATTCAGAGAATTAGAGCAGAATTAATTACATTTACATTACGGATGAAACGATACGGTCTTTAGAAAAGGTGTAATATTATAATTGAATAAATAATTGTTGAATTTTAGTAAAGTGCTACGTAGGGTAAATAAAACTTTATTTGAAGGAACAAAGATTTTTAATTTTAGAAAAACAAATTAACTGTTTCATAACGCTGATGGATTTCATACGTATTTGTGTTCCAATTTACCATGCAGATCGGAGGAATCCAGATTTTGGACTTCCGCACATTAAGTGTACTTACCTTTACGGTGGACTAAGTCAAGTACCGCAATATCGTCAGTCTATCAACAACCATCGAAACAAAACGTAACGTGACATTTCGCTCGACGTTGAAATGTTATTTTCTATTAATCGGAAACGTGTAATGTGAAGTATTATATCGCCATCTTTACCGAATGCTTTGTGTGAACCACTTCATCCTATCATGACTCAAACTATATCGTGGTTATAATAACCGAACAATCTTATCGTACGCCTTGGATACACCTATGACCGCCGCCGAATGAAGATCAAGCTACGAGACACAACAGTGAGTATTGCTTAATTGTGTGTACCGGATCCTGTTTGGTGATTGGGCATAATTCTATCGAAATCCATAAGCGTTTCATTTAGTAAGGAGTAGCCGCAAGGTTATTCTAAACCCCCGTGCCATCGTGCACGATTCATTAACCGAGGCAAAAAAGTTATGCAAATATTTTTTCCTCCTAACAAGCTCAAATATTAAATATGTCTGATACGTCATAATTCACCATGCATACTCAATCTTACTCAAATTGAGCATTGACCCACCTTTACCCAATCTGGCCTGCGTAAAAATACTGTAAATATACTACTTCGAACATTAAATTCGCACAACCTCTGCCATAGGTCACCAAAAGTGGTTCGCTACATTTGGTGATTTAGCAGTGGTGCCCGGGTTCATGGGATGAAGTTTGTCCGGGTCTTGGCTGCCACTAGCTGCTTGGCAGACTGGTTCGGGAGAAATTGGTTGAGAGAGACTTTTGACCCCTCTAGCAGGACTATCTCGACCCATCCATCGCCTTGCACCGCAGTAGAAGGAATAGATTCATATGTCCGTTACTCCTGGGCACACTGACCCTAAGATTTCAATCAATCCCTAATACATTTTTCCTTTCCAGAACTTTCTTTCGTTTCTTTCATAAAAATACCCTGCACAACTTCCCCAAAGATGATTTCGGGAAATTATTTTCCTCAGAGTATCCCGTGTGGAGCTGAAGTAAATAAAAAAGAATTCCATGAGCAAGCAAGTATTTCTTATTGCAAGCAACCCCACTCTCAGCTTTTGTGGCGTCGGGCCTCGCCTAGTGAAGCCTCTGTATTCTGGATGTATCTATGTTGTAGAGCATTAAATGTAATAGAGCCTCTGTGTTATGGGTGTTCCTAAATATGCGTTAAGAAAATGATAATGTTGGTGATTCTTAGTCGAAGTATGAAACAGTTAAAAATGACCGAATCGGATATCGACACCTTGGCACAGTGGTTGGCGCAGTGGCCCGGAAATCCGAAGGTCCGGGGTTCGAGTCCCAGAGGTGCCAATATTTTTTTCTGATTTTCTGTTTCCAGATTTTTGGATAAGTTCTCATATTGTCTTCATTTAATTAAACGAATAAATCTTTTGAATTCCTGGAGTTATAAAGCTAAAGTGTTAATGAGAAGTCAATTAAATCAAACTCTAAAATGAACTGAATCATTCGAAATTCTTAAACATTTATTTTCCTCATCTAAAAGTTTTTGGCACATTGCTCTAAATGTATCTTTTTAAAGCCTCCATGGAATTACAAATTTGTTTATTCTGCAGCCCTTCTGCTCGGGCCTGGTGTTGTTAACGGTGTGAGGTATCTACATTATTATTATTGCAGAGGTTGGGAATGCGGAAGAATTTAAAGTAGGTGCAGTACACTTCGAATCACTTTACGAGCTCAAATAATTGATTAAGGTTTTCAGTGCTATTGAAGTATTTAAATGGAAATGACGAAAAGCAAAGACGACTATGCTAAACAACTTAAATATTTGGTGCTTGAAATAAATTAAATGATTTTATTCCGAAATCTGATACCAAAGTTTAACTAAGATGACAATCATGAACGGTGTGAAAATATAAGCTTATGATTTTCCCTAAAATTAAAAGCACAATGGTCCTGAATTTAATTCCTAGATGCGACCGTATCTTTTTCAGGTTTTATAAAAAATAAAACAAACACTTTTTATAATGAATAACTGATTACTTTGTATAAACCACTATTTTTAAAACAATATCAACATGTTTCAACAGCAATGTTGTCTTCATCAGGATATGTTACTATAATAAATTAATTAACCGGTTTCGCTTCAACCAAGCTTCCTCAGGATAAAATAATAACTGAACAAATACGGCAGATATATAAATAATAATTTCGTGGTTAAATACAAAGTGTTTGTTTTATTTTTTATAATATAATGTCTAACCACAAAGTAATTGCTTCTTATAAAAAAAAAAAAAATTTCAGGTTTACTGTTTAAAATTTTTGTTTGAGTGTCGCTTATATTGTCTTCATTGATTAAATATTATAAATTAAGATATGATGAAAACAAATAACTCAGTTTATACCACTTTATTATTAACAATATCGACATATTTCAAAAACAATGTTTTCTTCATCAGGATAAGTTGTTAATGAGAAAATTCTGATGAAGAAAACATTGTTTTTGAAATATGTCGATATCGTTACTAATACAGTGGTGTAAACTAAGTTTTTTTTTTTTGTTTGTTAATTTTATATCCCGAAGATGCTTGAGTAAAGCGAAACCCGTCGGCATTTTAAAAATTAAATAAAACGTGGTTTAAAAACCAAGTTATTGTTTTATTTCATTAAGTTATTTCTTTTCATTATATCAATAATGACGCCACAAGGTATTTTTGCAAGGTTTAAAGAATATAATTTACGGTTTTACTTATTAAGTTATTCCTAATAAACAAAATAAAAAGTCTTATTGCTTACATTTTATTACGTTTGTTTTTATTTTTGAGATTGGTTGAGGGAGACTTTTTGACCTCTACAGCCGGACTCTATTGACCCATTGCCTTGGGAGGGATGTATTCACATTGACCCTCAGACGCCTACCCACCCCTCATACCTTTTCCTTTCCAGATGTTCCTCTCCTTCTCCTCTTCCTTCCCGTAAAAACATCCTCCACACGGCATCCAAAAGGTAACATAGACCACGAGAGAAATTATTTTCCCAAGGGCTTGCAGTGTGGAGCAAATGTAAAAAAGGCTTTCAAATTCAAATTAGTCAAGCTCTTCTGATAGCTATTAAGTTAGTAGAATAAGTAGATGGTGAACTCCTCATATAACACTTATTCTAACTTTTGTGTTGAAATAACTATTGAAATAATATTTTTCTACCTTCTGTTCATGCATAAATGTTCATTCTCTTAAACATCTAAAAAAACTTCAATTAACGTCTTAGCTTAGTGTTAAGTTGTACGTATTTTTTTGTGGACTTCGCCGTTGGTTTCATTTTAACCTTCATCCTTTTGCGCCTCCGTAAATCATTCTTTTGCTAGCCGGGACGGCAATTTTGCTTTCGGATTTGGCTTTTTGGAGTTCTTCTACATTTTTAAGGTGCATGTTTCGAAATAATTATTGTTACCGAACTCTGGCATAACATTGCAAGCACATTTATTGCCAAAATAATTTATTTGAAAAAAAATTCAGAAATCAAATAAAAAAAATGGGACCTGATCATGTGATCATCCACTATTCTCTCTACATACTCTCTATTCTGCCTATCGAAATCCACCAGGTCTTGAGTGTTTTCCCCATTTGTTAGCTTTGACCCATTGTTAGCTTTCATTACGAAATATTATATCATTAAAAAAGCTTGTTATTATAGGGAAGAAAATATATTATAATGTGTGAGAAATGTAGAGAAAAAATTGGGAAGCAAAATCTAAAAAAAATATATATATTCTAGCATTGCAATTTGGACACGAACGGCTAGTGTAATTAGAGAACGATTCTGGAGGCTAATGGCCTAAAAATTAGCAGGAAAAAGACTGAATATTTGAATTTGCCATTTGAAGACACAAATGCTGTAACTCCTTCGATGCAACTGGATGGAGTAACATTAGCCAACTGTGATTCATTTAAGTATCTGGACTCAATAATCCACAGAGACGGAGGATGTGCAGCGGACGTCATCCATAGAATAGGTGTGGGATGGATTAAATTTAGATCCGTAACAGGAATATTGTGTGACTCCAAAATGCCTATAAAACTTAAAGGAAAGATATACCAGACTATTGTAAGACCCGCAATAATGTACGGCTCCGAATGCTGGACTATGTACAACTCCTACTCTAGGCAACTCGAAACAGCAGAAATGCGAATGCTTAGGTGTCTGGGTGTCACAGACATAAATAGTAAGCTGGAGGAACGACAGTTGAGATGGTATAGGCACATAAGACGGAGACCATCAGACCACACAGTGAGGCAGGCAATGTCTATGGAGCTTCATCGACAGTCATCCAGAGGAAGACCGAAGAACTCCTGGATGACTCAATGGTCCAAAATTCTTCAGAGAAACGGCCTGGATGAAGGCGATACTCAGAACAGAAGAAATTACAACCTGAGAACGAGAAGGGCCGACCCCAACAGCCTACCTAGGCAACGAGTTGGGACAGCGCAAGGAAGAAGAAGAAGGCTAGTGTTATTAGAGAATATATCCTTACCACTACTCCCTCGGCACTCTGGGGAGGAATGTGCACGAAAACTAAAAAATATGGCAAAAATACCAATCTCGCGGGCGGATGAAGGTTAAGTAGGCAACGACAGCTTTTCAAAAAATATTGCTACTAAAGTAAATTTATCAATGATATTGAAAATTCAAAGCTAAAACTCTCAAAGAAAATTCTCAAAGAATTCTCAAAGAAAATCGATTCAAAAAGGGCAATGTTTATAGTCCAGTGCATTCATGATAAATAAACTACAGACTTCGAGACCGACAAAGAAAACCACGTCATAGTATCTTAAATTAATAAGGTAAAACATTTACCTACTTTTAAAGACATTTTGCATCAAGTACTACTTCAAACCTTACCTTTGCCTTTGAACAGAAATTAATTACAAGAACTAGTTCTTGTAAGAGGGTTACCGCATAGAGAAGAAGTTTGTCGAGGATGGGTCGATAACCAATGGTCTATTTTAAAATTATATTCAAGGGATTTGCAAAGCAAAAACTCACATTTCTATGTTTTTAAAGCTTTTAATGAATTTACCAGGAAAGCGGTCAATATGTGGGACACATTAATATATTTGCCAGTTAATAAAATATGTTTTGATAGAGTATAACAAAATTTAAAACTCAATTAACACCATCTGCATATTTAATGCAAGGCTGGAGCGTTTTTACATTCATTGAATTTTTGTTGCTGAAAATTTTCCCTGTTCTTTTCAGATAGATAACTAAAATTAAAAAATATATGCATTTAAAAAAAACTTAATTTTCATAACTTTTGGAAAAAAATTGTTGAAGACGATATTGTTAATTCTAAAATTTGAATTATGAGATTGATTAATTTGACAGTTTGACAGAAGGTGTCAATGGCGGAATTGGTAAAAACGCACATGTCCCGGTTAGACGAGAGGTTCTGGGTTCGAGTCCTAGTTGCGATTGTTATCTTTTTCTCTTTTTCTGTGTCTTGTTTTCTTTCATATTTTCGTTTAGATTATTATCGTTATCTTCTTTTTCAATGACATATAACATTTTTTGTATATTTTCTCGAGAAAAATGAAGGGATATTTTAATTGTTGGTTTTGTGAAGCTGTAAGAATTTATAAAGAAAAACATTTGCTCAGAATAATTGCCTTTCTAAAGACTGATCAGAAATTAACGTTTCATTTTATTTTATTATATACGAAATTTAGAGATCGTTTATCTGCAAAACCGCCAAAACCAGGATCATGTGCCCAACCTTGCTCTTTTAAGATTGGCGGAATAAAAAAGGTTGAGCACCCAGTCACTAGTCTTGTAGGGGGAGGAAGAACATAGTATTAACCGGAAAAATAATTGTCTATAGAGTCCTATAGTCAGAGTCAGAGTCAGTATTCCAGACAACAGCGAGTCGTGTAGTACCAGAGAAGGTTCTGTAATTGCAAATTCAGTTAAGAGGGCACGGGAAGTCAATTTCCATGCAAATTTCTGCCAATTATTCCTTCAGAAGTTGGTCGAAAGTGCTCCGCGGTAACTTGAAGCGTTTTTACGTGGAACTGTACTGAATGTTAAGCTAAATTTGCCTCCATTCAGCTCTTAGATACCTGATTTCGCATTGAAAACGGAATAACATCCGCTAAATTGGAAATGAAAAAGTTTTCAAATAAATTTGGGCCCATTGAGACAGGAACGCTTTGAAACATTTAAAGGAAGGTTTTCGGTCGGTAGAAAACTTAATTTAAAATTTGTTTTAAATCGTTTAAACATTTAAATAAAATATTACATTTTATAAATCTTACCCAAGGTTTTCGGAGTGGAAAAGGGAATTCACGATAGATAGGCGACAGTTCAGACCTTCGACATTCTGTACAATTTCACGCAAATTCACACAGATTCATGCAGTACATTCGTGTAAATTCAAACAAATATTAAACAAAACAACGAAACTCAGCCTACATCACACAAACTAAAGCAAATCACTCAAAATCATCAAAATTCACTAGAATTTGCACAACTTTACCAAAATTTACTAAAATTCATCAAGTGTTTTCAAAACTACCAAATTTCTAACGAAATCAGATAAAATTCATGCAATTCGGTAGCAATATTATGTTATTTTTAGCTTATTTTTATTTACCTACGATTACTAACACACATATTTGATTTTAAACGTATGTTTAGTCCTATTAACTTTTCCGATGTGCTTTTAAATGAAACCATGCAAAACAGAAATTAAGAAGATTCTTTACCTGCACTTCAGAAATCTTCAAGTTCAGCCTTACTTTGTTTATTTTTACCAATGTTGGTGACTTGAAGTCGGCAGATCTCTTTTAGTGCATACCAATTTGGAAGGCGGGTATGGGTGCCGCCGTCCAGGGAACCATTTATTGCATAACCAACACCTCTGCCGTAGGTCAACCCATATGGACGACCTCCGTAGTCCAGTGGGTAAGACTCTTGACTCACAATCCGGAGGTCGCGGGTTCGAACCCGGCATGCGCAAATAAATTTTATTTGAATTATTTGTGTTATTTCACAATTAATTCATTTAAAAATAATATATAGTATATTTGCGGCATGTTCCAGAGTGGAAGATACTATCAGTATCGCCCTGGTGTAAGACCACCATTCAGAATTGAAACGTTGCTTGAAAATGGCTTTAGCCGTGTTTAGTGACCAGATCTGAATAGCCAGGTACTTCCCAACCTTCCTCTTCCCCACCTCCTTCCCCTCCCCACTACCTTCAGCCTCACAACATACCCCTTCCCCTCCCCACTACCTTCAGCCTCACAACATACCCCTTCCCCTCCCCACTACCTTCAGCCTCACAACATACCCCAATTGGGGATGCCATAGTCTCACTGGCTCCAGACGGGAGCAGTTGAGATTCTTGTGAGGTATTCACTGTAAAAAAAAAAATAGGTATATGGTTCGCTACCTTTAGTGACTTAGCACGGGTGCCCGGGTTCGTGGGTGAGGTTTGTCCGGGCCTTGGCAGCGGATGTGTCTGCCCACCTCCTGCATGGCAGGCCGGATCGGGAGAGAATGGTTGAGGTAGTCGCTTTGACTTCTCCAACCGAACTTTCTCGGAACAGGTGCGTACTTAAGTATTATATTCCGACGACCCGTAAAAAAACAAAGCGGCCAATGAGCGCAGACCTACCGTCGTTTCCGTTTTATATCTCAACCAATAGTAGCCTTGAGCGTAGTTTGATACGGTCATCAGTGAATCGTGTTATGTACCCAACATAGAGTCATTCGAGTGTGGATGAATAGTGGTAAGTCCAACTACTTTTGATTTTCTCATAGTTCGTATTCACATTGCAGCACTATGAAATTTTAGTATTAAACGAAATTAAATTATTCGAATCATTTCAGCCATAGGTTTGAATTTAATAAAAGGTTTTGTGTTTAGTCCAGCGAAAAACATAGCCCTTCAATAAATAATGGACGCGATTCTGCAGGAAATCAAAGGGCCAACGTGATTTACCACCGGATCTTTGGGACGCGAGGAAACCGGACATAACTGCGGGGGTTGTCCGGGATAGTTTTGATGGGCTGTGGAAAATAAACACAAATCAAAAAAAAAATGGAAAAAAAATTAATGCTCATAAATCAAAGTGTTTTTCTTTTTATAAATCGTTAATTTTTAAATGTTTTTTATAACTTTTAAATTTGTTTTTGGATTTTTATTGGTTTAACTGAGGTTTGAACCTTCCTAACCAGTGATCGGAAACATCTGTACTACCAACTGGATTAAATCACGAGTTGTTAAGGTCGATATTTATTTCGCATCGAGTGTTTTCATTTCTTCTTAATACATTGTCATCGACGTCGAGTCTATCTGCCCAGTTTCAGCTTGATCGAAAATCGGGAAGTGGGTTAATTTCTACTTCCAAGACTCCACGTCATTCGTACGTTCATTCAGCCAAGAATGCAAAGGTGCAATACAAACAGATGTAGGTATTTAAAAACTAGTGAAGCTCTTTGAAACGATATTACAAAATTAGTAAAAAGGAAAAACCATGTAGGTATATTTAAATATAGTTTGAAAAAATGGAGATTGACTTTCTCAGTAGGAACTCCTGTGTTGACATCAGGATTTTAAAATAATTTTTATTTCGGGGGGCCAACGGTCGGAAGTTCACTATCGGGTCACCGTAGATTTATGAATCTTTTATTTATGAATCGATTTATGAATCCACGTATGCGTTCCTCCTGGACACACTGATTCACAGATTCCTACCCACCGCTTATACTGTTTTCCTTCACAGAATATCACGTCCTTCATGTCCTTAATAGAAGTGTATACAGCTTCCCCAAAGATGGCATGTATGGAGCTATTAATGTCAAAATAAATTTTAGGGGTTTTGCTGCCTCAGTTTTGGACAAACAAAACAGTATTATCTACTAAATAAATAAAAAATAAATATAGTTAAGTCTTCTTCAATTAAAAATTATTTCTATGTTTAATACCAACTGTCTGTCTATTCATTATTTTCTTAATCATCACAAAACTAAAAGTATCTCGAGTAATCCATTAAACCTCTAATCCCTAATTATGGAGTCTCGTTAAATCCTGAAAATCAACCACGATAATTCAAGAATATTCATTATTTTAGTCTACAAATTTGAACCAACTTTGCTTAGTAGGATGTTTATTTCGCCGATGTATTTAGTCTTAAACAATTTGATTGAAAATAAATCGCGATTTTCACCTCAAGTCCAAGTCGAGATCCTTTTATCCCTGTATTGGTATGCAGAGAACGTTCACAATACCTGCCGGGGGGCAAAAAGGATTGTGCTGAGTGGGTCCTGACTGAAGGGTAGGGGTGTTGCGACTCTGTTTGATAGAAGATCAGGAACAGGGGATGGGGAGGAGAAGATCGCAGCGGAGAATCCGAAGGAGACGAATCAACTAGACCAAATTATTTGATCCTTGTTATACGATTTACTTGAAAACTCAATTGAAGTCAATTGGTTCCTAATTAATCAATCAGCTGCCAACGTCGAACATTTACTTTTTCAAAATTAACTACAAACATCGTACGAATTATAACTAAACTCGATTAAGAATAGAAAAAGCGATTTTAGTATGAAAGTAGCGCGTGTTTCATTTGGTTATTTTCCTAGAAGGTTTTTAAGCATGGAAAATTCATGGGATAGTTAATTAAAGCAACAAGTAAGCAAAATTTGATGTACATATTTGTAAAATATAACTGTGGATGGAAAGTGAGAGCTTGAAAATCATTTCATGGAGAATTAAATGAAATTATCAGTACTAACAGTTGGCAATAGATTTCTTTCAATATCCGTGACGTTTGGTGGCGTTACAGTTACTGCTTGCAGATGAATACGCGGCTTTTGATGATGTATGAATGTGAAACAATCTAGGAGCGTGTACCAAGGTGGCATTCTACCCTTTCTGCTCAACGGGGGTATAGCGTCATGCTATCGACCTTCTAACGTTCACAGATTCATTTACCATTAGGTATTCTACAAAAAAAAAACCGGCTCCATATAAGAAGGGAAGGTTTTTTAAAATTTATATTTACATTGGTCTCTGAAAGCAGACAACGAAAACGTGATGGAAAGTCGTTCACGCAACAGTGTTTGCAGGTACACACTTCCATTATTATTCAAAGCCCGTCTAACTAAATATGGCTTTTGAAGTCTCGCTGTGTCCGGCTTTCTATTCCGCAACTGAGTGTTTGTGTTGACTGTTGGCTGTTTACTGCAAATGTTTGTCCCGCAACCGCTCTTAAGCCAGCCCTGCTCTACTGTGAACTGCGATCTGGGGACTACTGGCACAGACTACTGAGGAGGTAAAGGTTCTAGAATATAAGGGTCTAGATATGGGCTCGCGTGGAATACCGCAGAAGGAGGAAGGTTGGATGGCGGGAGGTATCTGTGGGAGGTGGGCGCTAAGGGTATAAACAGGACTAGATTGAGGTTTCAATTTCTCAGTATTTCTCGTAATATTCTGGCGTTTCTTTCAAAAAACTTTTATGGTAAAATAAAGCTTGGTTGGGAACGAAAACGACATCATCTCATGTCCATATTATGTATTTCAGCTAATCACAGCTTACTCAAGGTAATGCACAACAATCCATCCGGGACATTTCTGTAGGCTATGGCTGTAAATTTGAACCTTCTTGGAGAATTCTGACTGTTTCTGTTTGGACCTCGCCTCTCCTGCATGTTTAGTTACATATGTTTTTCTTGCAGATCCATCTCAAATTTATTTGCGTCACCTCCAATAATATGTGAAGGCTTGAAGCTTGCTTAAACGGCCTTAACTTTCCTTTATCCCGCATCCAATCACTCACTTTTCTTTAAGTCTTCAGGTATTTTACCTCTATTATTCAACTATCTTTCTTTGAGGCTTCACTGGGTGGTTGGCTAAGGGATACGGATGCTGGGTGTGGTTTATATCATGCTGAATGCAAATTGCATTTTTTATCGGTACTTGCCAAATGGTTTGAGACTTAATTGTTTATCGTATGTTCTCTACCTACTTGTACAGGTGCTTCCAGGATTTTTCACATGATGCAATGCCGCCTCATGAGCTTCTTAAATGAGTTTTGTTTTGCTTTAAATATTATTTTGTTTGTATTACTAACCTGATTTGTTGTAATATGTTTTATTTTTCTGATAAGCACTTGCATACTGCTTTCTAACCACGTATGCAAGGACACTGGAGGTCTAGATTCGTTCAAAATAAATAAATGTAGCTTCGCTTAACAAAAAAAAATTGAATCTTGCGAGAGCCTTGAAGGAGTAACCATCAGTTACTTATACCAGGGCGGGTAAGTGGTAGATAACATCCACTCTTTCTAGTACAAACGATGTTGGATATGTTTGCGTGTAGCTAACTCCATAACCTTGTAAAGAGGGGTATTGAATAAAGACTTGACATCGCACCGATTGATTTATTCAATACAATTACACCATTTATCGATTAATATTGATTGTCCAAATGAATCTAAGACACTAAATGGAAGGTGTTCACAGTGGCAACAAAGCAGCTGGAAATGAATGCAGGTACTGGCCCTGTATGCGCTCATTGCGGTGTTACGCTAGAATTAAGATGTGTTTAGAAAACGCCACACACCCCTTTTACCGTGTTAGTTTACTGAGACAGATCTGTAAATAAATGAAAAGGATATTATTTAAAAGTGTGCTACATAAGATATTATTAAAAAATTTAAAAAGGCAATTACACGAAAAATTATGACACTGATTGGAAGATGTTCACGGTGGCAGCGGCTGGAAACGAATGTACTAGGTTCTACGCTCAACGCTCATTGTTAACGGGAATTGAGATGTATTTATGAACCGTCACACCAGGAAAGACTCTCGCCTACGTTTCTGGTGGTTTTCTGCTTAGCCCCGTTAAGTTGATTATGCCTAATGATGGAATGTTGGTCTCCCATCTTTTAGCCACATTTAGGTTTAGGCCTTATAATAATAATAATAAATTTGGACAACTTATATAGCGCTGTTTTTGCGAAAAATCGCCTCAAGAGCGATATGACTCCTTAATCTGGCTATGGAGCTAATCGCTGGAAATAAATAAAGAATGCAGCTGCGGATGAATTGACTTGTTAATTTTCTATAATTTTTTAGATTCTTTGGTAATCCTCTAACTAACTACGGCTTATAACAAGACCAAAGATATTCAAATACAGAAAGATATGCTATGGTGTCCGCGCAACTGTCGCCGGACTACGCGCTAATTAGCGTAGTTTTCATACAAAAAGAATTTGTTCATTTCGTTGATTTTTTGAAAATGTGCATTAATATTGGTTAACAATATATTTCGAATAAGGAAAGATTTCGTTCATTTAGTTTAACGTTCGTTTGGTTTATTCGTTAATTATTGGTTATTTTAGTTTATTTGTTAATTGGTAAACAATATCGGCAACACCCGGAAGCGCAGACCCACATAGTAAAAACAGCAGATAGCACATCTACTTATATTTCAATATCTTTGAACAAGACCCTTTTCTCAAAGTGTGCCTTTTTGATCACGCTTGAACTCGTCAACCGATTCGTATGATTTACGTACCGTTGCGGTCCGTGCCGATTTCTCCAGGCATTGCGCCGGAGGTCTGGTTGGTGTGCAATTCTTTTGTTTCCATCTCGTATCAACATTGGTGAACAATTATGTCAAAAGTGAAATCGATGGAAATCCGGCTCTGCTGGTTGAAGATAGGTTTGGCGTGGACTACGAGGGGGTGAAAGAGGCGCATAGGGTGGAGTACGTAGAAAACGTGGGAAGAGTCGAGAGGAGAGTAAACCTGGCGAGATGAATGGCGCCGAGTGGCCGACGGGGGTTGCTGGGGGAAGTGGGAGGTGCGGGGAGTGGCTAGCCCGGGGAATATATCCCACCTTCTCAACCAGAAAAACACTTGCGGGTAATAACGCTTTTCAAACCACTACGGAACAATGCGATTCTTCACTCGAGAGGCCTATTTTTATTTTTCATACCGGGAATGTTAAACTATACCGATGGGCTTATCGGTTTCCTATTTCGACTTATTTTGTCAGATTTGGAAGTCAGACAAAAGGTAATAAAAATAATAAAGATTCCTAAAATATCCTTTTAAGATCATTTTCAGGGGTCCAAGATAAAGTTTCAGTGGACCAAGACACCAGTAAATGGTTTTGTCCTTTATCATTATTCACTATTTTTCAAATTGAGAGGCGGATATGGGTACAGCCACCCTGGGAAACATTTATTGAATAACCAACACCTCTACCATAGGTCACTCCAAGTGGTTTGCTACGTTTGGTGACGTAACAGGGGTGTCCGGGTTCAGGGGGTGATGTTTTTCCGGGTCTTGACGGCAGACGCGTCTTCTCACCATGATATATGATGTATGGTAAGCCAAATTGGGAGAGAGTGATTGAAGGAGTCCCTTTGACTTCTCCAGCCGTATTCTCTCGGAACTTTGTCTTGAACCGCGGTGGGAGGGATGGATTCATGCGTCCGTCACTCCTGGACTTATTGAGCCCCAGATTCCTATCCACACCTCATACCCTTTTCTTTCCCAGAACTTCCTCTCCTTCCTTTCCTGGAAGACCCTCCACACAGCATTCCCAAAAATTTCATAGGATCAAAAATTACATAGGGAAATTATTTTCCTCAGGGCCTCCTGTGTGGAGCTAATGTAAAAAAAACTATTAGTTCTGTGAACAAAATAGCGTTATTTTATAAATCAAAAAGTAAAATTTCCTTAGAAATTATAAGAATATAATATAATACCTAGTTAAGTTCTTAAATATCTATGTACCTACTTAAGTGTAAACTATGTATAATTCTAGTTATTTTTTTTCGAGGTGTTATGTCGTGTTGCGCCACCTCTTTCTTTAGCCAACGTTGGATCTGCCGGATCTTCCGGATCTGCCGGATCTGCCGGTTGCCGGATGATGGACACTGCAACGCTGTCCGAAAAGTTGGTTAAAACGTTGGCTAAAGAAGGAGGTAGCGCAACACGGCATAACACCCCAAAAACAAATAACGAAAATACTTACCTACGTATTTATATGTAATTCGATGTAACATTTTTATTTTAAGACTGGAGTTGTACAATTTGTCCACTGCTTTTTTAAAATATTTTATAGGCACCAAATTCTAGGCAGTTAAGTACCGGAGCGATTATAGTCGAAAAATGGAACACTTTTATTTTCCTGATAGCGGTCCACAATTGGACCACATTTTCCTACCTTAAGACATTTATTGTAATTATTTAAAATATTTCCATGGCCAGCCATTTACTTTAAAACAAAGCTGTTGAAATGCTTTATTTATCCTTAGACTTGGCAAATCTGAATATCGCAGATTATTTTAGAACGAAGTTAAAAACAAATTTTTAAAATATATTTTTTGTTAATGGTTAAAATAAAGTCATTTTTCCATAGATATGCATGTTTCATTATCAAAAATACCACAGACAACACACAGAAAACGAAAGTATTCTATGTTGACTCGAATAAGTACCTACCTCTCACGGAGTTTCAAGTGACAAATATTCAGGATTCGCGCGGTTAAAAATTTTACGATTTTTTTTTGAAGTTCTACAAATATGAGATAAACGGTAAAATACTATAATAAGTTTTAGTTTTTAATTTGTAGTTCTACAAATATGAGATAAACGGTAAAATACTATAATAAGTTTTAGTTTTTAATTTGTAGGAATTAATTATTAGCTTTAATAGTTAGCTTTATTAGCTTTTATATTTATACTTATTAGCTTTTTTAATGTTGGCGAAAAATTTTGAAAATGATCTCCTGGAAATCTCGAGTCATCGAGGCAAATTTATTTATTTCGCGTTCCAGTGGGTATACAATATTTAAATTATGATTGGAAAATATTTTTATAGTAATGTCTGAACGAACCCGTCTGCTTGTTTAGGAATAAATACATCCCAAAACATGTAATCGCGTTATACCTTCATAAGACCAAAAACGTCCCAAGCGACCTTAAAAGCTATGTATCTCTCTCCTTCTCATGCAAACATTATGTATTTTTCTTTTAGCCAGAAAGAGAACAAAATAATGTTTCTTACTATCTTTGAAATATGAAAGCTATCTTGTATAGATATTTTACAATCTCGATCCTAAGTGACGGTTTCAGAATTTTTTTCACAATCCAAGGCTTTCGGATTGTGAGGTGCGAATATATTGAACCAAGCAGATGGATAACTATGTACGGAATGCATTTTGGCGGTGTTTTTACTGCATGAATCAAAATATCGACTGGTGTTAATGGCTTTTTGCGTAATGGCGTATGAAGAGCGTGTTTTCGCCTGATTCCGAATGTAGTATGCCTCGTCGAGATATGGAAAAAAAATAATCGCTGTGTTTAACACCGTGATTTGCCGATCATCATTGGCTCAGTGTTTGGTGATTTCAATATCGATATAGGGAGGCAGTGTCCAACCTTTACCTTCTCCTCCCCACTCCATCCGGTTTCACAACGTACCCCAATTGGGGGTGCCATAGTCCCGCTGACTCCCAGCAGGTAAACTTTGGTATATGTCCGTGACATATGGTATGATTCTAGTACCGGTAATGTTTTTTTACATATCTCACAAGAGTTCATACCCCTTCAAACCATCTTCTTTTATGAATTCCGCACAAGAGACCCGAAGGCACCCTTCCATCTGGCGGATTTTGACAATGGAATCCTCAATTGGGGTAGATAGCAGTGGCGGTTCCTGAGTTTTCATTTCATCGCCGATACACCCTTTTTCTGCAAACAAATTTTCAGCTACTATCAATTTTATATTCTTAGAAAATATCATTTTTTTTCAATCTTAGCACTCTGGCTGACTGAAAATTCACGAACCACCACTGATAGGTAGGTACTCGTATGTTGTGAGGCTAAAGGTAGTGGTGAGGGGAGAAGAGTGTCGGGAAGTACCTGGATATTCAGATTAGGTCATCAAATGCCGTTTTTCTAAATGGTGATTTTTCAATGACGAAACTGAAGGTGTCTAGATACATGTAATAATATTTTTTTAAAGTCATGGATTTTTTCATGACGCAGTATTGTCATCGCCGATACACCCTTTTTCTGCAAACAAATTTTCTGCTATCAATTTTATATTCTAAGAAATACACATTAAAATGATAATTTCCGAAAGTTGTAACGGTAAAGCCGCTTTAATGTAGAACCAGTGAATTTATAATTCTGGATTGATTAAAATGAATGGACACTAAATACCCCGCGGGGAAAACAGAATCAGGAGTTTTCTGCAGTTTAAAAACTACATTTCAGTCTGTTCATTGAATGCAATTCGGAACGAAGCTTCCACCGGCCGTTTTTAACACAATTTGACTAAAATGCAAGTAGTGGAAAATTTAAGACCGGTGAATAGAAATTATTCTAGCGTTCATTAATTTACAACTCGCGGTGAATAAAAACTCTTTCGTTCTGTTTGATGAATATTTATAAATCGGGATGAACCTCAGATTCGTTAAATTAATAATTGAATGTCATTTTAGTGCTAACGAATGTAGCTGAATTTTACACAATTTACTGCAAGTCGCCAGTATTGGAAAATCAGAAATGATTTGATTGAATTTACTAAAATTAACTCTCGAAAATCTAACTGTAGCCAATCAATTTGGGAGCTGGGAATGGGTACCGCCGTTAATTGATAATCAACGCCTCTGCCATTTGCCTACTTAGCATGGGGACCCAGGGTCATTGGGTGGGCGTGTTCAGGTCTTGACGGTGGACGTGCCTTCTCACCAGCGATCGAGAGAGGTCAGGTTAGGAAGACCCTTTGACCACTCCAGCTACTTTCTCTCGACTCATCGCCTTGCAACGCAGTTGGAGAGATTGCTTAGAACGTCTGTCACTACTGGACACACTTCTTCTTCTTTCGTATGGCGGGGGGTCAGAGGGGGACATCTAGGTCTGCGAGCCAGTCTAGGCCCTCAGGCGTTGCCCTGTGGACCTCATAAATCCCGCCGGGGAATGAATGGAGTGGGCATTCGTTGACCACATATTCGGTGGTCTGCACCGCACCGCATTCACACGTTGCCGACTCTTTAAGGCCCCATCTATGCATCATTAAGCACAACGGCTATGGGAGCACTTTATTCTATTGATGGCAGTCCAGAGTTTGCGAGGCAATGAGAACCCAGGCTGTCTCTCAGTGGGGTCTTGCACGAGATGGGCTTTTTTGACGTTGGCTGATTGCCACTCAAGCTTCCACCTATCTTCTGGGGTGAGAGAAGTTCGAAGGAGTCTTTCTCCTTCCGTCCAGAAGGGTTTTCGAGACTTTAAGCGGCATGCCGGGTGAGAAACGACATCATCGTGCAAGGGTATTTCGCTTTTTTGCAGCGCCTTCTTGTATTCCCTCAGTGTTGCAATCTCTCGCCTGATATTTGGCGGGGTTATATTTGCAAGTACGGGGAGCCAAGGAAGAGCAGTCAATTTTAAGGTTCCGCTGATGGTTCGCATTGTGGCATTAAGCTGAACGTCGACCATGGAAGTGTGGGCGCTTCTGGCCCATACTGGAGAACAGTATTCAGCTGCTGAGAAAACCAGGGCAATGGATGCCGTTCTGAGCGTGTTGGCATCGCATCCCCAGCTAGTACCAGCCAGCTTATTGACTAAGTTTAGTCGTGTCCAGTGTAACAGTGGGCAAAAAAACCAGGACAAGACTGGACACACTGTCCCCCAGATTCCTGCTCAACTCTCATATTGGTTTTCCTTCCCGGAACTTCCTCTCCTTTCTATCCTTATAAAGACCCTTCACACAGTTTCCTCTAAAATGACATAGGCCCTAAGGGAAATTATTTTCCTTATGGCCTCCTGTGTGGAGCTGATGAATAAAGTACCTAATCACAACAGCTTATGATGCTACTTACTGATGCGTTTAGTATTATTTCATCTCGGTCTGGTCGGTGGTTGAGTGGGCATAGCGCTTGGATCCCATCCGGGCGTCGCGTGTTCAATTCCTAGGCTGGCTAAGTCCTCCATCACAACACAAGCAACATTTTCGGCTTTCTGTGGTGGTAGTAGGAGATTTTAAACATTGTTGGGTTATTCGTAACCCGGAAATGTTTGTCTTTCTTTTAAAAAAAAAAAATTGTTTAAACTAAGCTGTGGAATTAATCTCCTGCTGACGAGCCACTTGCAGTAGCTTAGCAAGTATAAATTCCAATTGTGTTTAATTTTCAGACAATAATAAAAAATACAGTAGTGCCAATAGTACAAAACGTCTCAGATACCAATTAGATAATGCCAGTTGTGGCACTACGATCTTCTTGGCACACAGGGTAAGGTGCCTATAAACAACATATCTCTTGATATCTTCAATATAAACCTTGAAAGATACAAGAGACATGCTAATAATGTGACTTTATGCATACGGCTTGAACTTAGCCCTTAGGTACATACTCGTATATTTACGATCGTGTTTATAGAAATTAAAGCAGTCTCAGTCTGTTATAAACCATAAAAAATTCTGTTACCAAAAAACAACCTCGATTCTCGACTTGGACGATCTTTCATCTCTTCGCCTTGTTTTCTTATTCGTGTATCGTTTATCCAAAATCAAATTTAGAAATTTACCTTTATCTTAATTGTATAATGTGTTACGTTACGGAATTGATTCCCGTGCGAGCTAATAGCGAATTGACCCCTTACACAGGCCCTCCGCCCCCCTTTCCCCGCACCGCTCGACACAAGTAGCCAAGCGCCGAGCGGCTCCCGGCATTCATTCCTCGGCCGACCTTCGGCATAACAACTGTGTCCCCGTGATTGCGCTCTCCGTAAACGCTCGCGATGTTTACTTTAATTGTGCATTGTGCTCCAGAGGCTCCCGCCTCCTCAGTACCTGTCTGCCGACCGCCTATCTCCTGCTTGTGAGTACCAATGAACCTTGCTACCCCTCTGTGTGCTAAGAACTGACATTTAAATTCACTAAACACGTGTAGAGAGAGTTGAGAGAAGCTCCCCCGTTATGATAGAATTAATTAGAGATAGCCAAATACTCATGTGTGTAGTGCAGATGCTGGCCTTTTGTAGAACCCTGTTCACCTTTAAATGAATAAAACCCTTTTTCGTGTATAACTACTGTGTTCTGATTGAGGAAGGAGACCTGGAGATTTTGAGGAAAGGAAGGGGAGTAGGAATTTACAAGCGAACCACAAACACTCGCCCTGGGTTTAAGAGGGACCTTGCTCGCGCCGGCTGTGCAGAGTTAGCCGCCGGCTTGTTTATTGCATGTCCTTTCCAGGTTTTGGGTTTGGCGTTGGCCGCAAGTAGCGCCAATGCTAACAAATGTTATAGTTCACGTTATAATAAACAATTTGATGAATAAGGGTAAGTCCACCTACTATTTCTCACATATTGCACAGAAGACATATTTAATCTCGCTTATATTAATCTTTTCAGCACCATTGCAATGATTTTATAGGTTATAAAGGTCGCGATTGGCTAAACAGTTTTGAAAATGCCAGATGACAAATGATGCGCCAAAATGTTACATTTTTTATTACATTTAAATAATCAAAATTGGAGTTTTGTAAACGCGGACCTAATGATTTACTTCATGGAATAGTAAGAAATTCACATTCTGAAAGTTTCCAATTCTATTCCTTGATTTCCCTTGAAATTCATTTGGTTGCATCAAGATTCATAGAATACTTTAAAAAATGCTAAAATGTGTGTGGTTTTAGCAATTTTTTTTAAACCATTTAATTTCATTTATTTAATCACCAGAAATCATTTCATTTATTTTATTTTCAATACAGAACAATGCAATCAATTTCAAGAATTTAGTTATTTACACTGATCGGCAGAGGGAAATTTTATTGGTGTTTTCAACCCTTTTGAAAAAACCCTGGCGTAAAAGTTTTAATTTTAAGCCGAAGAAATTTATCTGAATAACATCTGTATTTATAAATGCACCGTTTTATTGGTCAACCGAACGTTGACTAACTTTATGCACGAAATTTGTAGCCATATCTGTGTATGAATAAATCACTGCACACCGTCAAATTGAATTTAAGTTGATAAAAAAAAACATAGCACTTGCTCAGATTTATACAATTTATGGAAAAGTAAGCGATGTAAAAACGAAGCATAAAAATTGAATTAAAAAAAACCTTGAACCAAGAAATCAAGTATAATAACAGATAATGATATTTAAAAAAAATTGAAACCGGTTTCCAAAATTGCTTACATGTTCCTGCATAATGAAAAGGTGTATAAAATAAAATTGACGATATTAGAGTTTACACTTTCGTAGAAAATGATATAAACTAACATCTCCTTGTTCTGGAATGGCACATACTCTCAGTTTTATCCTGACAAAACTAGTTTTAGTACTTGGTAACCTTATGCAAAAGACCTGTATTTTCTAGGTAACCCACACTGAAAGATAAATCGATAGAAGTGTATTTTGGCGTGTCTAGTGTGCGCAAATTAGGCTCATATTTCCCGTACTTCGGGTGAAAATGTTGAAAAGTCGATAGCTATTCGCGTACACCTAATAAATTTTACTATCCAGTCTAGAGTACAGGCGTCGAAAAGTCTTATGAAAAATGGCGACGTCAAATTAAAAAAAAAACAGATTTCTTATGCTGAAAAGGTCTAGTATGAAGTATTCAAAATCATTACACACCCGTCTGTTTAGATCGCCCATGTTGGGGTAAGAAAGAGGAAATTTCCGCAAAAATATATCATGAAATCGAACGAATTGAAATGTCCCTCGCTTGAAATTGAAAAAGGTGGAAAAGGGGAGGAAATAATAAAGACAACGTCGAAAATACCCCATCACACCTCCGTCAGGCCCAGACTGAAACCGTAGTATAATCCTCCTTTCCCCTCAAGAGGTAACTTAGCCACATTTCAAAAATAGTATTTTAAAATATATCGAGAAAAACTTCTGTATTGATAGATACTGAGAAAAATAGAAAAATTGATCAACTTTGTCCTTCAGTGCGTAATATTGACTTACTTTTCCCCTCAAGGGGTGACTTTGCACTCTTAGGGCTCTTTCAATTTAGACGTTTTGTGTCGGACCGCTGCCGAACGTTTACCGTGCCGCTTATTATAATCCGCTGCCGTGCCGCTTCAGTACGGTAGCAGTCCGATACCAAACGCCTAAATTGAAAGCGTATCTGACTGCATTGCGTTTGTATGCTAGTGATGTTTAGACGTGGGTCGTTTGATGTTTTAAATTCATTTGCCAGCAATCAAGCCATGGACTCTGACGAAGTAACATTACTGTTAAATTTTGCCAACAAAAATGACGCCTCCGTATAAGAGTATCACCGATGTTTTCATTAACATGTAATTTTAGTGATTTCCATAATCTTTACCCTAGGTTAAAACAAGATCCAAACAATTTTTTTAATTATTTAAGAATGTCTAGAGAATTAGTTAAAACTAAAATTTAACGGCAAGAAACTATATTCAGACATACTATATCAGCTGAAGAAAGACTATATAGATTCTTCCACGTTTATATCATCCATTTTTAGCAAACAATAAACATGAAAATTCGAAGAAATTAGCCCTCAAGTCTTGTCACCGCACTATTCAACAGCGAAATGAACACGTGGAGCTTGCATCCTGTCGTCGAGCGCTCTCGGTACCGACGACGTACGGTTGCCGTTCCGTGCACTTTGTATGAAAACAAATAATGACCGTTTTTGCGCCATACGACAAACGCACCTCTTCGGCACTGCAGCGGTCCGACACGAAACGTCTAAATTGAAAGCACCATTACGTTTCTTTTATAAATTTGTCAAACATGTTCCTGTACTAAATAAATAGATAAAATAAAATAATATCTTTTTCTAATTTTGCCAATATCTTTTCTGATTTTTCTGTCTCCAGATTTTCGATTGAGTTTGGGCACCGCTTCGATATATCGGACAGAACGCCTTTTTCTGTAATGATACTCGTAGATGCAGCACTAAATGAATTCATGAAATATATAACTGCTATAATAATAAACTTGTATATACTAGCATACGTGCTGACATTTCACTGCTAGTAACTATCGTTAGAGAAGTTTACTGATATATCTCGAATATTGAATAACTCGCATATTGAATATTAGTTTCGATTAATATTATTCAAAACTAATATTCAATATAAATTTAGCTCGTGTTAGCTCTAATGACGGTGCTTAATAATATATAATATGCTCTGTACACTACTGACAAAATATGATATCTACAAAAAGTATGCAGTTACTCATCACATAACTAAAAAAATCAATCATACTTTTTACAAACCTACCAACTTTTTTATAGAGGATTAAAATTCTAATAGAATTTTAAGTTACCCCAATAGGGGTTAAATGAGACAATTTTACAATATATCTCGTATTTTTTTATTTTTTTTTTTTTACAGTGAATACCGCACAAGAATCTCAACTGCTCCCGTCTGGAGCCAGTGAGACTATAGCATCCCCAATTGGGGTATGTTGTGAGGCTGAAGGTAGTGGAGAGGGGAAGGAGGTGGGGAAGAGGAAGGTTGGGAAGTACCTGGCTATTCAGATCTGGTCACTAAACACGGCTAAAGCCATTTTCAAGCAACGTTTCAATTCTGAATGGTGGTCTTACACCAGGGCGATACTAATAGTACCTTCCACTCTGGAACATGCCGCAAATATACTATATATTATTTTAAATGAATTAATTGTGAAATAACACAAATTAATCAAATAAAATTTATTTGCGCATGCCGGGTTCGAACCCGCGACCTTCGGAATGTGAGTCAAGAGTCTTAGCCACTGGACTACGGAGGTCGTCAAGAGTCGTCGTATAGAGTGCTAAGGATATTAGGAGGATATGGAGGAATATCGTGGATTATTGAAGGGAATCGGACGTTGCGGTTAGGGAGTTGGAATCCTTCAACTGACCCGACATTACCCTCACCCGTTAAATAAAAAATTTGTCTGTCCATGTGACTTGATTTGTTTAAAATAATTCCTTTAATTTTTGATTCCCCTTAAATTCGTTATTTACTGTTATTTGGACATCTTAAGTGTTCTGTGATTCTAATATTATTTATATTTCTAGTTTTCCACCTATGTACTCGTAGAACGACGGACAGACATTGCAACATAGTTGGTGTCTTTATATGTCTGTCAATATTCTATATCGTGGGTTAGTTCTAATATTCTCTTGACGAAGTAAGGGTTCTTCCGAAACCGGTAGAGTGTGAATAAAATAAAATTAAAGTGGTCTGCAACAAATTTGAATGTTTCATTATAATATAAATTAGTCAAGTTCGAGCCAATCACTATCATCCAACGCAACAATACGAATATCTTTAATGAACCACTGATCCATTCACGTAAAACACAATAGTGAATGCTCATTCGAAACCTTTTAGTACCGATAATCCTCGAATTAAATTACAAATTTTCCTACCAGTGCACCACAAAAGACAAGAGGCATAAAGGAAACCTGAAAAGCCCAGCCACACACTACAACTCAGAGACCTCCCATCTTATCATTGTTAATGGAGAATGAGAACCCGAGGTACTGAGACCTTTGTGAGCTACAATGGTAGGTACGTTTCAGTCCATACTGAGGACACGCCGGGAGACCCCAAGGTCCCAAATGGAGATCCATCTTATTCACACTTCGCCAAGATAAATTATTCGGCACTTGAATGCTTTGCGTTGAGAGTTGTACTGTGCTGGCTTTTGATAAATTGATTCGTTCTGCCTACCGTTTAACTGCATTGACTTTTATATAGGTAGATATAATATATTAGCGCAGACAAATGAAAGATCACGGGGTTGTCTGAAATATTAACATATCAGTTCTAATTTTGGAAACGACATAAAATATTATATTATAGGCAGATACTTTATGGTTGTCTGAATTCTTTACGTAATCAGTACGGTCGCCGTGGTCGAGGGTCAAAGTTCTCGACTAGCGATCCGAAGGTCGCGGGTTCAAATCCCGGCGTGTATAGATAAATTTTATTTGATTGATTTGTGTTTCCACAATTTAATTATTTGAAATAATATAAGGTATATTTGCAGCACGTTCAAGAGTGGAATACATTCTCAGTACCATCCTGGTGTTAGACCACCATTCAGAATAAAACATTGCTTGAAATGGCATTAGCCGTGTTTGGTGGCTAGATCTGAAGAGCCAGATTCTTCCCCATCTTCCTCTCCCCGTCTCCTTCCCCTCCCAACTTACCTTCAACCTCACAACATACCCTAATTGGAGATGCCACCACAGGCTCCAGACGGAAACAGTTGGGACTCTTGTGTAAGGTGTTCACAATTTAAAAAAAAAAAATTGAAAAATTTAAATTTAAAGAAAATCACACAATCGAAGTTAGCATTTTCGACGGTATTTTTTGCTCCCCACGGGTTACTGCACAAAATTCTAACTTTAATGAAATACGTTTTAGCTTATTTAAATGAGATTTTAGTTGGTTGACAGAATTCCTTGTAAAAAAGCTCACCAATTCAATACTTCTACAATTTTTATTGAAAGCGTATGTTCATATAGCATTTACGTAAAATACTGTAAAACAGGCATTAGATACTAGGACTTTTGCTTCTTGGTTGTACTTGTACTTGTTGTACAAATAATTAACTTTATATAGCCTTGCAAAAAAGCGCAGTACCGTCGATATTTAATTGTTATATGACGGATAGTTTTATTTTTATTTTTACATTATGTATTTTAGATAGTTATGTGATGTGAAACACATTATCGATCGTTCTATTAATAAAAAGTCCATGAGATGATCATAAATATTGTGTATGCTAGTCACAGCGAGGGCTCATACGGACGTCATCGTCCTAGTATCTTCTTTGTTTTTCGTTTTCAAACAAGGAGAAGGAAGAGAACGAACGTCGATAATGTCCGTACGAGCTCTCGCTGGTTCTAGCATACGACACCAAATGAGGGGTGTAGTTGCTTCTTTACCTCTCATAATGTAGTGAAGATTGATGTATTCAAAATTAAAGATAACAATTCGGGAGGCGGGTATGGCTACCGTCGCCCCGCAAACCATTTATTGGATAACCAATAATTCTACCATAGGTCACCCCAAATGGTTCGCTACTTTTGATGACTTAGCAGGGGTGCCCCGATTCATAGGAAAAGGTTTATCTAGGTCTTGGCGGCGAATGCGTTTGTCCACTTACTGCATGACGGGCCGGATCGGGAGAGATTGGTTGAGGAGACCTAACCTAGACCTCTCGAGCCGGACTCTTCCGACCCATCGCCTTGCATCGCAGTGGGAGGGGTGGATTCATACGTTCATCACTCCTGGACACTTAGACTCCCAGTTTCCTACCCACCACTAATGTCCTTTTCTTTCCTTACTTTTCCAAAAAAAATCCTCCACACAGCATCCCCAAAGATGACATGGGCCCTGAGGGTGTTTTCAAAAAGTTACAGAAACGATTAATTTACTTTGTTTTAATTTTAAATTATTTTGATACGATCGAATAAAATATAAAAAAACGCGTACGAAAAAATAAATGCAGTGAACAAAAATGTTTTGAACGCCTTAAGTCTTCGATCCGTTCGTTAACCACAGCTTTTATTTAGTATTGCGACTTCCTAAAATGTGTAACTATTTGTCATAAAAGTATTACAACAACTTCAAAAACACAATATTTTTTAACAAATAAAATTTCTCCCGAAAAATAATATTAAGCATTTGTAAAAATAGATTTCCTTACTTTGGCCAGGATATTTTATTTTACGAGCACTGTAAACCTATTTAAGGGCATGGTATGCTCTCCTACGAAGCCTTCCAACCACTATCGCCTCTACCACTACGTGAGATATAGCCTTAGGATATTACGCCACCACCTGCTCTACACGCCGACGTAATCTGACAATCTCCTCAGCATTAAAGAACGTGAATTCAATATTAAAATTGTACATTACTTCTGGAGTCCAAATATAATTTAATAAGAATTACATGATAAACTTTTCAAAATATTTTTGATTTATAAAAAAAATTTTAGAAAGCATCTGAAAACTCCAAACTTATTTTGAAATGTGATGAAAGAAACTTTCCGACTTTATAAATCAAATATATGTATATTAAATATATTATGCTTTATAAATCTTGAAAGCTCTTCCAAAAATATGGGTCTCGTAGTAAACCAGCAAAAGACCAAATACATGGCTGTAGGATGCACCCAACAAATCCCAACTCTCTCATGTGGAAACCAAAATTTCGAAACGGTACCAAGATTCACATACCTAGGCTCCCTGATAATAAACGACAATAATACCACAGAGGAGATCCAGAAGCGCATAGTGAACGCAAATCGTTGTTATTTCCGCCTACAAAACCAATTAAAGTCTAGACTGCTGTCCAGAAACACGAAGATATTAGTGTACAAAACACTTATCAGACCAGTACTTACGTACGCAGCTGAGACTTGGGTACTAACTAAGAGGAATGAGCGAGCACTGAACGTTTTTGAAAGAAAAGTTTTGAGGCGCATCTTCGGACCGATTCTAGAAAATGGATTTTGGCGAAGACGCTATAACAATGAGCTCTATACCTTGTTTAAGGAGCTAAACGTCGCAAAATTTATAAAATTGGGAAGACTTCGGTGGCTGGGTCATGTGGAGAGAATGACCGAGCATCAAGCACCAACGTCCCTGCTGAACTCAAGACCAATAGGGCGAAGGAGCCTGGGAAGGCCAAGACTAAGATGGAGCGACAACGTCCTCAAAGACATATCTATCTTGGAGCTTCCAAACTGGAGAGAGCTGGCACAAAACCGAGATGAGTGGAGGAAGACTCTTGAGGAGGCCAAGACCCACCAGGGGTTGTAGAGCCAGTAGTGATGATGATATGTATATTTTTAATGCAAACATAAAAAAGCTTTAAAGATGGTTCACCTTAGTTTTTTCTTACTAAAATTACTGAAAACGAAAAAATAAAACAAAAAAATATTTTATTGGGCAAATTTATTATAATTGTAATCGTCAACTCTCATTTTTCTAGAAACATGTAAATCAATAAAAAGTGTGTTCAAATTATTTTGTGAATTTTAATTTAAAAATTTTATTTTAATTCTAACAAATTTCTTTACGAAAATTATCTTAAAACATCGAATATCGCTAAAGTCATTTAAGAGGCGTTCTTAGATTTTCACGGCCAAAAGTATTTTTGGGGTATTATGCCGTGTTGCGCTACTTACTTCTACGTTTCGGACAGCGTTGGCTAAAGGAGTTATTCACATTTTTACTCCTACTATCAATTCTAATTCTAGTATTCTATTGCAAAGTAAATCATTTTGTTAATTTATTTAAAATATTTTACGTCAGTGCCTACTAACCAGCTCATGTAAATAATATATTTGGGGGTTGAATTTTCTTCATGGTGTTCCAAATTTGATATTCATGTCGTTTGATTTTGGAATGTGAAGCTGAATATCGCGTGTCCATGTGACGGACATGCGATATTCAGTTTCAATGGTGAATAATGTGACGCTTCCGCTCTTACAGACCTTGACACGTACCTTTCTCAGTTAGCAGAGAAATTCCGTTTGCATGAGCTCTCATCATCATCTCAGGGTCCTGCGTGGGATAAAAAGAAAGCTACTATCTGATGTAAATAAAAGAACTCACATTAAACAAAATGTACTTGTTATTATTGACAAGCAAAAACATAATCTACATAAATACCTTTGTAAACTCAAAAAAATGTAGAGAGAGAGAGAGAGAGATAATTCAGTTATTTTAGTAGAATCCACTCTAAATGATCATTCGTAGCTTGCGATAGATAATATGGCGCACCTCTTCCAGCCTCAGCGACAAGGGCTCCAGATAGCTGGAGAAGAGCCCCAGAGCCGCCGCCTCGCAAGCCCATGACACCGTGAAGCATCTGAGACTCCAGTCCATCCATAAAGGCCCGCTTATCACAATGCGTCCGATGGCCATCTCTGAGCATTGAAAGGATATAAACCGCAGTTCTAGACTGTAAATGTGATTTAAGAAGTGCCTGCAGTCTTCACCAAAGTTGTCCTCGGTGATATTGGATTGTACGTGGCACAAGAATCTCAGTTCTAAGCACAAGAACACCAACCTTAGGTACCAGGCACACAGACATCATAAACACTTCCATTAGATTGTAATATTACATAGGTAACTCGATATCTCGTGATCATCACAATAAAAGTTTTCCTCGCCTCGAAAAAACAATCAACATCCTGCGTGTACCGCGACCCGGTACTATTTAACAGTCTCGTAAAGGCATCACGTCTGTTACACGCATAATATTGCAAATTTACACAATCATTTAGGAGTATCAAAACTCCTTACAAATCAAAACTTCAGACAAATTCCTTCGTTATGTCATGACGTCTCCCTTCTAATCGTTTTTTTTTTTTTCAAAAACAATAAACAATCGAACAATGTTCCGGCAATTTGAATTTGTTATCAATCGTTCCAACGGCACCCGAAATTAATAAAACTCCTTCTGAGCAAGTAGGTACCGATTGAGTAACTACCATGAAAATAATTACGTTACAACCTGTAGACAGGTACTTCATATCTGTTAAGTGTTTTCCTACTGCATTTCTAGAATACTCTATCCTTTCAGTGACGTACATAACTATACATTATTTTAGACTCCCTTTACAAAATAAATTCAGTATTATCCAAAAACGTTTATTTTATGAAAATATATAACTATTCTAAGCTTAGCATGAACCTACAATGTAGTCAATAATAAAGAAAAAACTTTGTATATTAATTTTTAATATAATTTCACAAAAGTAAACACAACTATAATTACTTTTAAATCCGAATATTTAATTTTTTTTAGATTGATACGATTTGAGATTTTCACGGCCAAAAGTATTTTCGTTATTTATTTTTGGGGTGTTATGCCGTGTTGCGCTGCCTCCTTCTTTAGCCAAGGTTTCAACAACCAACAGGGCATCTGCCTTGATGATGGACACCGTAACGCTGCATACACTTTCGATGATAAAATGAATATAGTTGCTTGAAATTAGGTGTATTGAATCGTGCACGATGGCACGAGGGTTTAGAATAACCTTATGCTTATTCCTTGCTAAATCAAACGCCTATGGATTTCGATAGAATTATGCCCAATCACCAAACAAGATCCGGTATACACAATTAAGCAATACTCACTGTTGTGTCTCGTAGCTTGATCTTCATTCGGCGGCGTTCATAGGTGTATCCAAGGCGTAGGTACGATAAGATTGTTCGGTTATTATAACCACGATATAGTTTGAGTCACGTTAGGATGAAGCGGTTCACACGAAGCATTCGGTAAAGACGGCGATATTATAATGCTTCACATTACACGCTTCCGATTGATAGAAAATAACATTTCAACGTCGAGCGAAATGTCACGTTACGTTTTTTTTCGATGGTTGTTGATAGACTGGCGATATAGCGGTACTTGACTTGTCCACCGTATAGGTAAGTACACTTAATGTGCGGAAGTCCAACTTCTGGGTTCCTCCGATCTGCATGGTAAATTGGAACACAAATACCTACGTATGAAATCCATCAGCGTTATGAAACATGTATTATATTACAAAATATAATAAAACCGGGAAAAGTGAGGTGAACTGTAATGTAAGATTATTAAATGATAATAAAAAACTACTAGCAAATCTACAGTGAATTCGTTGGGCACACTATGGGTAAAAGATTGGTCAGAAATCTACGATGGATTTCTCGGCATATTAATGCATAAGGGAGCTTTTGAAGTGAACTCTTCATTAGCACCGTTGTGATTTGAAACTCGATGAAACGATAAAGCGACACGAACAAGATACAAACATATTCATCTATATTATTTTGAGATAGGATAATCGATCTCCTCTTAGTGCGGTGCTTCGTAGCCTCCCCAATCTTATCTACTTTAATTTTCTGAAGTTTTCACTTCTTTCGCGTGTGATCTGCAAACTTTATATGTTATTATTTTAAAATGAGCCCCGAGTCTTGCACCATGTTGTTACCCCACTGCACCTCCCGTACTACCCGCGTCCACTGACTCACAACCCCATTATAAGTCCAGCGAAGCACTTGCACCAAAGTTGAAGTAGTTGATTAACACTGTTTTCCTTCTCCCCGTGGGCGTGGGGTAGAATAGCAGATTTGGGGAAGCATTTGGTCCATATTAATTAGTTTCCTTTAATGTAATAATATCCATCATATTATATTTATTATTATAATACTGGCGTAGACCCTCGAAAAATCACCGGGTAGTCTGTTCATATTTTAAAAAGGGTAAAATGGTTTTTTTTTCTGTTAATATCATTACAGAAAGGTACCCACTTAATTACACCAATAAAAAAAACATCATCACAGCCATGGTTGCCTGAAAGGAGTCCCTCCTGATGGTCCTCTAGAGACGGGAGCTCAAATATCTCCCATAAACAGCTATTTGCATTTTTTTTTTCAACTTTTTTTTCTATAATTCCGTTCTGTGTATGCATTATTATTTTGTCTATTTTGACCTATTTATGAATTTGGAATGAATTGCATTGCTCTGCCCCTGCATACAATCTGAAATAAACTATAATAATTATAGAATAATGAAATAATTTTACTTTGTATAAACCACTTATTTGATGTGCAAATCCGACCGGTTTCGGAACAAACGTTCCTTCGTCAGGGAAAGCTTATACTAATTTGACAGTTTCGAACAATGTTTTATTATGGTAGGGGTGGAGCTGTTTCTAGATAATAATGTAGATTGGATAGGTAGGTATTAGTGTAGAGTGGGTGGGTAGGGGAACAAATCCATGATTGGGCTATATGACAATATTTTTTGTTTGTTGATAATAGATTCATTATTTTTAAGGGATTTTTTAATTTCCAAGGCTTCTAAGTTATCTAAACGTTTTCCTTTATGATTAATATGAAGAATATGTATCCCTGTATTTTTTTCAAAACTATGGTTATTTTCAATGATATGGTTAGCAAACTCAGAAAAATTATTATTATTAAGACACCTTAAATGTTCTTTGATTCTGATTTCAAAATTACGAGTGGTTTTTCCAATATAAAATGAGGGACAAATTGACTAATTCCGGAATATATAAACTCAAATGCAATGATTGTCCCTCATTTTATATTGGAAAAACCACTCGTAATTTTGAAATCAGAATCAAAGAACATTTAAGGTGTCTTAATAATAATAATTTTTCTGAGTTTGCTAACCATATCATTGAAAATAACCATAGTTTTGAAAAAAATACAGGGATAAATATTCTTCATATTAATCATAAAGGAAAACGTTTAGATAACTTAGAAGCCTTGGAAATTAAAAAATCCCTTAAAAATAATGAATCTATTATCAACAAACAAAAAATATTGTCATATAGCCCAATCATGGATTTGTTCCCCTACCCACCCACTCTACACTAATACCTACCTATCCAATCTACATTATTATCTAGAAACAGCTCCACCCCTACCATAATAAAACATTGTTCGAAACTGTCAAATTAGTATAAGCTTTCCCTGACGAAGGAACGTTTGTTCCGAAACCGGTCGGATTTGCACATCAAATAAGTGGTTTATACAAAGTAAAATTATTTCATTATTCTATAATGGATAACCACAAAGTAATAGCTACATTCAAAAATATATAATAATTATGTACATTTTTATTATTTATCGGTTTTTTTACACCAGCTCAGCACACAGGAGACCAAACAAGTCATCTTTGGGATGCTGTGAGGAGGGTCTTTTTTAGGGAAATGAAGGAGAAGGAGTTCTGGGAGGAAAGGGTATGATGGGTAGGAATCTGGAAGTCAATGTGTCCAGGAGTAGCCACTCCCGCCTACCAAATCGATGATACAATATAGAGCAAGAGCAAAACACTCTTTTTACATATTCATCATATTATAAAGTAATCTTACTTCACTGACAGTGAATAATAGTACGTTCCATAAATCATGAGTATTTCACCCAAACACACGGAAGTTCTAGTATAAATCTGGCCAGTGCATTGATGCTATCCCATACGCCATTGGTCGGCAATATACGACCCACGTTCTTTAAAAAACGATACTAAAAATTGATCATTATTTTTCTTAAAAGCCAGAATGAGACGGCGAATAATATACTTTTAGTAAAACATAATCTGTCTCAATAATCGTCACAGTAATTAGCAAAATCTCCAAGTCCTTTTTTTTCATAAAATGAGATACGAATGACTTTTATAGATACGAATCTTTCAGCTTTTTTTATTTATTTATTAACGCAGGCCCTGCGGGCGGCTTTTTGTTCGTCTTTGCCCCCTTTCTTTGAGTATTGGTGACCATTTTATAAATCCGATAGGAACTGGTTCCAAAAATAGCCAGTTCCTCGGATCCACTTTGATCCAGTGACAGCTAGTAACCGTGACAAAGTAACCGTGACAAAGTAACCGAGACACGCAATAACGCCATATGTAATATATATTGCATATAGCCGCCAATAAATCCTAGTACTTATGCCTAGGGAATAAACGTCCATATGCGAGCTGCTGACGGAAGTAGCGACATCTTTTGACACTAATTAAATTCTATTTTAACCACCACTGTTTAATATCAAAAATAATATAATACCCACGCAGAGGCTTCGCCTTTGTGGAATCTTTTTTGTTACTCTCTTATATTTTATGTGATTATGTTTGTACCTATTCCCATGCATCAAAAAATTTTGCAAATAAAAAAAAATAAAAATAAAAAAAACTGGTATATTTATTACTCTCGACCTGCCCTCTTCTCAAAAGGTGCGTGCTAGGGGATTTAGGTCGAAAAACAAAAAGTATTATTGTTATAATGAAATCAAATAACTAAGTATGCACCACTATATTATTAACTTTAACTATCCGTTTCAAAAACTATGTTTTGTTTTTTGTTTTCATTATATCAATAATGAGCCACGAAGTAATTTGCGAAGTTTAAATAAGTATTATTTTAGTTTACGATAAATTAATCAAAAATAACAGCTTCATCTAAGCAAGTTGGTTGCCGACCAACATCCATTCTCTCTGAAGTACTAGACCCTACGGATGATCGGATATCCTGGCAGTCTAGATAGCCATTAGTAATACGTCCAATGAAGCAGTGTTACAGTGGGGTCGAAATGGAAAGATAAACCTAATAACCCCACGAATTATTATGTAGCATGAAATCAAATACTTTTATTTGAAGGGTGCAATGGATCCTAATAAAAACAATTGTGAAATGGCCCTCTGAAGTCTATATTCGAACCCGTGTCCCCCACCAACCAGCTTACACACCAGGAAGGTTGTTATTATTGTTAAAATGATATTTTAATCTACTGTGTAAAATTTTTAACATACGAGTAATTGCAATTATCTACCTAGTTTGCAAGTAGGAGAGAATGAACTGAGCGCAGCGAAGTCCTGTTTTTACTTGGCCATTTTTCATTTCATCTTTCTGTATATTTGTTTGTTTCATTCCGGTTCCGTTTCAAAATGGTGGCCGTATTGATACTGCCTTTTTATCCCGTCAAAGTTTGCATGATCGTGGAGAATCACGTGATCCTAATACAAATTGTTAATCCAGAGTAATCGATATTATGGTACTGAACAAAGTTTGAAAAAAGAAATATCATCGAGATCGTGACGTTAATTTCTCTTTTTTATTACATTAATTCCACACAGGAGGTACTGAGGAAAACAATTTCCCACAGGGCCTATGTCATCTTTGGAGATACTTGTGAAGGGTATTTTTCTGGAAAGGAAAGAAGCCTTGTTAAAAGACACTTGAAATTCACTTTGATCCGCCTAATTTGTTTATTTACGAGATTTACGGTCTTACATCACATTACATTCTTATTTTGCTATAACATTATTGAAAAATTATAAATACTTATGATCAAAAAATAATAACAAAAAGTAGATAATTTAAATAGTTTTATCATCACGAGTTTGAGCATTTTTGAATGTAGGTGTTTATCAATGCAAATTATGAATAAAATAAAATCGATATTGAGTTATCATGTTAAAATTCTGATACGGAGAATAATTCATCTTTCTCGTCGGAATCGCCCTGTACAGTTAAAAGGGTACGATCGCAAGATCATCGTTCGACGAAATTTAAATTCTCGGTCGCTGGTTAATGGCTCTTAAGAAAATCAACCCAACCATCAAAATATACTTTAAAAGTATTCTTAATACACATAAACATAATATTTCTCTCGAGAGGAAGATCTAAAATGGGTCATCAATAAACACAGTACAACACAACAACAGTAAATGATAGTTCCCTGTCCTCCGTGATTCATTACCTACAGTTCAGAAACTGGTGCAGTGATATGGTCCCCTGGTACCTGGACAGATAAATCACGTCCCTCCGCCGGGATATTACCCGTACCAGTATACCGTCAAAGCCTTCCTGTGAGGCTTCAGCCACCACACACACTAACTAACTGCCTTGCCGGCACAGCCTTCCCATGTTGCTACGTTGCGCAAGTTTTCTGCATAGTCTTATTGCGTAGGCTTTTCCGTAAACATCTATAGACCGATTGGCAGATCTATAACACAGATATAGATATGCTGGGTCTGCTCTTTGGGTATTTCAATGAGCCTGCTCAAGCTAGCAGCATCGACATTGAGTGAAATTCAACGAAGAAGGGCATGCTTATTTTGGCTTCAAAAGAATAGATCGATTCTCCGCCTTTTTTGTGTAGGTCAACTCGTACGTGGAACGAACTATTGGCATCTCTCTTTTATCTTTACAACAAAGCTAACAAAAGAATTCCACTGGTTTTTAGAACACAAACAACGCTAAATATAAATTGCGCAGCAATAACCTTACTAAAAAAACAATTTACCGTTAAACGGTGTTTTACTTGCACATTTAATAGAAAATGAAAAAGCTCGGATTCGATTTGGTACTAATTAAAAAGTCTTTAACTGGGCTGGTGGGAGTGACACGTAATATTCCCGTTTTTAAAAAGAGAGGTTATTTCAGATGTGCTATTTTTTTAATTTACTTCTAGGCCATCCGCTCATCGAGATACTGAATAAAACCGACAATGAAAAAAGTTGTCGACGCAATCGCAATCAACCTCCTGAACAAAATGGATATTCTTCTGATCTGACATATCTCAGATTACTCGAAAACTTACTCGACGACAGTTCGTGAGCCGCTACCATGGCAACCTGTCAACAATGCAACTGAAACGCGAGTGCCGCGGCAGCGATTGCGATTGCGTCGACAACTGTTTTTTTTCAGTTTCTCCTTGAGCGAAGGCCCTTATCGACAAATGAATTTAAACATTTTATGGTCTACTCTCTCTGCTCACCTCTGCGGAGAAACGGTCAATTAGTTTGTTTGTTCCAAAGTTTCCTTCTTTGCCAAAATATAAAAGCGTAGAGCAGTAGTCACACAGATATTTTCATTGTTCAGTACTGATAATATTCACATAGAAGAATGCTGTTTTATTTTTCCATGTTTGTATGTGCTATCGGTACATACGAAGAAAATTAATTAAATTTAGAAACGCGCTTAAATAATTCTCAATTTACAACGAAGACGGGAAACTACAACAAAAACAAATGCCACAACACAAATTAACTCCTGTGTACAAACATACTTTAAGTTTAAGATATAAAGTTTTACGAAATCTCTTAAGTTCTGAAACACGCTAATGAATATAAATATCTCCCTGTTTATCCTTTTCTATTTTTCATTAACTAGTACAGTCTGCAAACATACATTATGGAAGTTCAGTTTACTTAAGACATTTCATTTCCCGGTCCAAGTTGGTCTCGAGCTAGGAGAGGTGACGCCGGGGATGTTTTTATTTAAAGAAATCGCTTCATTTCATGAAGAGGAATTGCGTCTCATCCTCCGAACTTCTGCGCTCCTAGTATGCATTTTCCCGTACAAGATGCGATCGAGGAAAATTACTCTGGAAAACTGTATGTATTTTGGAAAACTTCGTACCGACGGACGCGACGCTGTTTCCAAGATTTGTTTTTAAAGTACAAATTCGTATCGTGTTCCAAGAAAAAAAAATGAAGGTTTTTTTCATTCTTTTGCATGCGATGTTAAGAATTTAAAACGTTGTTTGAAAATGTAAATTGTGATTAGTTTACCAAAATAACGGTTTACGGATAAGCAGTATGTTGGCTTTTTTACTAACGTTTTTATTTATATCGATAGTCCGGGACTTTTAACCCCTTGCTTGTAAACATGGTGTAAATACTATGATCAGCGAAAACTTTACTAATTTTTGACATCTGTGTGTTTGAGCAGCCTTAAAATAGGGGACAGATCTGTCACACCGAAGTTGAACCGGCGTATAACAACCAAATTAGAAACCACTTATTAATAAACAAATTTCAAATTTTACACAGCTGATAAACAATCATTTACCCAACATTAATGGTTGTTTACTAGTTGTGTTAGAAAAAATAAAAAATTAAAGTTTATAGATCTTAAACGTTGAATTTATAACAATAACGACAGCATAACGGTTACTTCATAACAAGTTATTCTTTTATTTCACTGTATCCTTTTGAAGTTTTCATTAGTTGTTAGAATTTTTTTCTCTTCTTCTCTTATTATAAGAATTTTAAAAAAAAACATTCTTTCTTCACTGTACTATGACTGTTTAAATATAATAATAATACCATGTTTGTAAATGGCACTTTGTGCCGTAAATTTTAAATAAATAAATAATAATTACGTTATATTGTGCAAACAGTAATTATTTTAAACTCAATGAAGAATTCCAGTATAAATAGGATATTATTATTTTTTTAACTGGAACAGCGTACCTCATTTTTAAATAAAATTGTGCTTCATGAGTTTTAATCAATGAAAAGATTATGAAAAATTATTAAAAGACTATTAAATCCAAACGCTCCGACGCGGTTCTGACGTCATTCGATACCGATCGGGATACTATTAAAGATTAACGACTATGTGACATTATCCGATTCAAAATCATATTGTACCACTTGACACATAAATTGGATTCGTTTAAAAAAAAACTCTGAAAAATATTTTGCTTTGTAAACGTGCTTTCATTGTTCAATGCACCTTGGAACCGGAAACCATTTATTGGTTAACCAACGTCCCTGCAATAGATCGCCCCAAGTATTTCATTACGTTTGGTGACATAACAGGGATGCCCGGGTTCACGGGGTGAGGATTGTCTAGGTCTTAGCAGTGGATGCGTTTGCTCACCTACTGAAAAGCGGGTGTGCAAACGCACCGTTTGACCTCTCTAGACCCATCACTCGCGCTGTAGTGGAAGGGATGGATTCATACTTCTGTCACTCTTGAGAACGGGTTGTTTCCACGACTAGTCCTTGAGTTAAGCGGCTTGCTTGTGGATAGATTTGCCGCCCTCTGTGGTTCCTCACTGCTTTTTTTTGTTTTTTTTTTTTTAATTTATTGAGTTAGTTTATACTACATTAATATATACTAATAAGCACAATGTAACATTTCATTTGATAAATTTAAATATTTTTACAGTAAGCATAACATTTCTTTTTAAATACATTCATTCTTTCTTCATTCTTCATACTTTCAGGCATTTCATCATACATCTTTAGTCCTCTGTACATTAGGCAGTTCTGTGATTTTGATTTCTTCATTTGTGGCAATCGAACACTGTTTGTATTTCTTGTTTCGTAATTATGAATGTCTCTATTAAAAACAATTTCATCCTTAAAGTATTTTGGCATGTGGTTTTTCATAATTTTATGCACAAAAATTAACACATTAAATAGTAGTCTCTTTTTTATTGGAATCCAATTTAGCTCCTCTCTCATTTGATTAATCCTTGCGTATTTTCCTTTCCCCAGTATACATCTCATAGCTTTGTTTTGTATAACTTCTAGTTTGTTCAAATTTCCTTCATTGGACAAATATAACATCGTAGAGCAGTAGTCCAAATGTGGAGCAACGATAGTTTTATAAATCAGCTCCGTAGTGTTTCTATTTAATTTACATCTTAGTCTTCTAAGAAAATTTCCTACAACTCCTACAACATGGGACTTTTCAATACCCAGGTGCTCTCCTTCCTTTCCACTAAAAGACCCTCCATACAGCTCCCCAAAGACGACACAGGCCCTGGAGGAAAACATTTTCCTCAGTTTCTCTTGTGTGGAAATGATTTTGAAAAAAAAGTTAATTTAGTTAAGTTAAGTTAGTTGAAAAGTTAAGTTAGAGAGTTTATATGAGCACCATTTTGATTCGTTTCATTTTTTTGGTTGGCTATTTATATTAGCGCCATTGAGATGATTCTTCACCAAAACGGCGCTCTACAAATTATAAAATTATTTTATGTATTTTTATTATTATTGTCATAATTACAATGATTCCACGATGGGTGTGCTTTTCCAAGGTGACGCATGCCAGAATTATGCGTTGACACATTTGAATTGGCTTTCCTGTTTGTTGTGGCAGGCGTGCGTACCACACTTGGAATTTTAATTTGGGTTGAATTTACTTTGAAAAAATGCTCTCACAGATTTAGAAACGAGTAAATAAGTAATGTTTAGGTATATATTATATTTTCTGTATATTCTGAAGGTGTAATCCCAGCTTTAGATGGCTGGGAGCATTTGGGACTCTTGTTCGGTATTCACACAAAAAAATAAAATAATAATCCCACTTGGTCAGACACGTGGGATTCAAATGTGAAATATTCATATAAAAAATACCTACATATTCGCGTAAGAAAAGTAATAAAAATAACAATAAATAAAATTAACGGCGAGAAGAGGAAGCGAAAATAGAAATAAAAATATTTTTCTGGATAATCAAGTAATCAATATCAGTAGTTTCTGGACGCCGTGTTTATAAACTTTTCCCCGCGCATTTGAACAAAAGTCTTTAAAAAAATATCTTTCCCTTGATAAATATCGTCACAGACAAAAAGTTTTTTCAACCCGAGTTCGGCGAATAAGTAACTACAAATAATTAAGATTTGATAGTTTTTACTTTGATTTTGTTTTGAGTTGGAGGAAATTTCTAACAAGGATACGGGACTATAATGACTTACTAGGAGCTGAACATTTGGTATATGTTTTTTTTTACATTTGCTCCATATAGGAGACGCTGAGGAAAATAATTTCCCTCATGGCCAATGTCATCTTAAGGGATGCTGTGTGGAGGGCTTTTTAAGGAAGGGAAGAATATGAAGTTCTGGAAAGGAAAATGGTATGAGGGGTAGGTAGGAATCTGGGGGTCAGTGTATCCAGTAGTGACAGACGTATCGGGCAGACGCATCCGCCACTAAGACCTAGACAAACTTCACCCAATGAACCCGGGCACCCCTACTAAGTCATTAAACGTAGCGAACCACTTATGTGAGAGATACAAGAGTCCCAACTGCTCCAAGCTATGTGAAGTCAGCGAGACCACGGCATCCCCCATCGGGATGTTGTAAAAGTGAAGGGCACAGGGAGAGCGTCGGAGATGTGGAAGAGGAAGGTAGCTATTCAGATCTGGTCACCAAATACGCAAAAGCCATTTAAAGCAATGTTTCAATTTTGAAGAGTGTCTCTCTCCAGGGCAATACTGAGAGTAATGAAGCAATTTTGTTATTTTTATAGCATCATTATTTATGGGTTTGAAGTCTTCTCCAATTTGATTTTGAGTAAAATTTATTTTTTTAGAGTAAAATGACAGTAAACTAAGCTACTAGTAAGTACTTCCACTTTTCCTGAAGTATGGAAAACTTCCAAAATAAGTTTAATTTCCAGGTACGAAAAAGATAATCAAAAATTATAGACCATTTGACATATTATATCAGCTCCTGCTAAATTAATTGAAAAATTAATTTATAAATTCCTTATGCCCCAGATACATGCATACATTATCCCCGAACAGCGTGGTTTCGGGAAAGGAAGATCCACTGAAACCAATTCCTAGACAGTGGACACCACGTAGACTATTCATATGACGACTTCTCCAAAGCTTTTGATACTGTGAATCACGATGTCTTACTCACAAAACTTGCCCAAATAGGTTTTTCTCTTCGAATGTTATAGTTTTTTAAAAGTTACCTAAAGAACAAGCAATTTGTCACACACGGAATCCAATCTGCTAAATTTCTTGTTTTTTCAGGGGTTCCCCAAGGATCGATCCTTGGGCCTCTTCTTTTTTAAATTTTCATAAACGACTTTGCTGGAGTCATTCGTTTTTCATTCGACGATCTTAAATTGTTTCTTCTAATAAGAAATATTGAGAACTGCTTGCGACTTCAAACTGATGTTGATAATATTTCAGAATGGAGTCAACGAAACCAGCTACATTTTAATGTCTTGAAATGCATAGTTTTGACTTTTACCAGAGCATTTAGTCTCACCTACCACAGGTACACTATGCTCGGTGATAATCTCAAACGAGTTTCTAATACAAAGGATCTTGGTATTATGTATGAAAGTAATTTGACGTTTCGTCCTCATATCGAAGGAATGTGCCAGTCAGCCATAAAAATGTTAGGTTTTGTTCTCCGAACCATCAGAGTTTTTTGTGATATAGGGGTTCTGAAGATTTTGTACTTTTTCCTGGTCCGCAGTAGGCTGGAATCGCTGGTTCGCTTATACGGAATCCTCATGAGGTGGGGTGCTCCCTCATGTTGGTGAGGGTTCAAAAAAGTTTCTAAGATTTCTCTACATGAGGGAGTATGGCCACAATCCATGGCTCTACCCAACGAACCTTTCACTCCCTGCAACTCAGAAGAGAGGGGTATGCCGCCACCTACTTATCAGACTGCTGCGAGGCTATATTGAGAACTCCGCCATTTTGGAGCGCGTGAGTCTCTATGTTCTAGATGACTATCTTAAACAGCGTCATCACAGATTATTCTATCTTCCTACCTGACTTGCATAAGTAAGGAGCCGGAACGGAACTACCATTTCATCATTTTGTATTGTCTTACACCCCATCAAGGGGGTGGACTAGACCTATGACCGTGCATCAACTGAGGAGATGACTCCCAAGGCAGCGGTTGCATAACCTGCTCGCGCCTCCCCCGTCGCCATGAGCGTGCCTGAAGACCAACCATTGCGGACCGGTGCCCTTCCGCCCTGCCTCCGGTGACCCGATGCTCACTTTTATCCCTAGGGTCTTCAGATCTTTCCCTCTTTAATTCCAATACTTTCTTCGAGGGCGTACCGGGAAACCGGCTTAGGGGCGCGGACACCGAGTCCCGCTTGCGACTGGACTGATGGCTCCGCTGACGGGACTGCCGGACGACTGCAACTCAGTTGCTTTGGTTAAGTCGTACAATCTCATCATAATATGTATTTTTTTTCGTTTTTATTCTAGTAACTTTTCCTCTTTTATATGAATAAACTTTGTTTTCAGCTATATCCAGTGGCGGAGATGAGACGCGATACTGCGAAATAAATGACTATCACTAAGTACGCACTCGCATACTGCCTGCTAACAATGTTTACCCGGACATTGGAGGTCTAGAGTCATTTTAATAAAAAAATAGCTCCTTTATAAATAAAAATTAGTGTCCTGACGTGTACGGTGAAGGAGGAAACCATCTGTTTCTTAGAACGCCGTGGGAAAGTGGTGGGCAACCTCCAGTATCTTCCTGCCTGTAGGACTAGCCTGCCAATGGTTCTACCGGTAGGGAGGAGTATATTGCTCCTGAACCAAATCTTCTCCGAGATTGATGTATTTCACGTCGGTGAGGAGAGATTCAAAAGGGAAATTCTTTTAATTCTTGAAGATTTCTCCACACTGACGAAATCTTCACCACTGCCTGAGGTTTTTATTTTAAATTGCTATGTTTCTTAAAATTTCTTTTATGTATAAATATTTGTCAGCATTATTTTTAAAATATTTATATGGCGTTATTTCTTACATGCAATAAATTAAAATTTGTAATTGTGTAAGAAATTAATAAAAAAATATTATTATTATCAAAATTATGAGTTTTTCGATATCTCCTAAAATTAGTTACTTATAAGTTTTCAATATAAACTTGGGAAAAACTGTGATGTCACAAGTTTTTTTTCCAGTCACAAATATCAACATTTTGACGGCTTATATCTTTGGAGCTGCATCGATAATATGAAACATTTGTAAAAAAACTGAAAATTCGTTCTTGGAGACGACCTCATACAAATGAAAGATTGTATAGTTCGTAACATGTTTTTGTAGGTAGGTGTAGGTCAATTATCGTGTTTTGAAATTTTTTATTTCATATGTACACTTGCTACTCACTTTTTAAGTGAAACTTCTTTAGCACTGTTGTGATTTGAAACTCGGATGAAACGGAAACGACACTAAAAAAGACAAACACACACATCTATACGATTAAGCCTGCGAGAGAATACGATAGAATAAAACCTTACTGCATTGACCGCTTTGATTACGAGCTCACTTTTCAGGGCTCCTATGGGTTGAGATTGTGTGGGGGGAGGTTTCATTTCTACCGCGTGTGAACTGCACTCCATTTACTAGCTATCGATTTCGACAAATTAATGGCAGATAAATAAAAATTAAGTAACCTAATATGTATACGCGAAAAAATTTCTTCAAAAAAAAATCTAGAAATGGTTACACAGTTAATGACCAAGAAATACAAAAAAATAGTTCAATTATATTATGTTTTCTGTATTTCCTCCTACGTATAAACCAGATCTCTTCAAGGCCCGCTATTAAATACTTTTCTAATAGTTAACCAACCGTGTGGCGATATAGTTCTCCTGTCTTTGCACTGTAGAGAAAAGTAAGCTCTGGCGAGTGTTACATAAAAAATATTAAAAAAAACTATCTAATAAGATCATCCTGTAATGCTGAAAATTGATAATAGTAGATACGGTTATTAGGCCCTTACATATAAAATTGGCGTTTTGTATGGGAGGAACATAAAGTCGATTTTTTTTAATATAATATATTTATTTAATCAAAGTATGTACCATTGCTATCTATGCACTTTTGCCATCTCATAGGAAGTTCACCGATCCCTTTACTTAAAAAAAACCATTCGGACGGGAATCAATAAAATCTTAGAAAGGCGGTTTGGACTGCCCCATCGGAGTTGAATTTTTTCCCTTGCAAAAAGTTATCCAAATTTCGAAAAAAATGGCAATCTGTTGGGGCAAGGTCCGGAGAGTTCGGAAAGTCTTAGACATTCAAATTGAAGCTCCTCTAATTTGGTAGCCGTCTGTTGTGCAGTGTGCGGTCTAGCGTTCTAACGCGCGTTTGTTGATTTGCTTCACTCAATTCGCCACCGCAGCCTGTAGCTAACTCGGACGTGATTTGCGATGGATCCGCTTCCACAATAGCCTTCAATTCTTCATTATCTACTTTGGTCGCCGGCAGTCCACGGGGCTTGTTCTGCAGGTCGAAATTTCCAGAACGAAAACGTTGGAACCAAAAACGCACTGTGTTTTCTTTTGCGGCACTGTCGCCATACACATCATTAATCCTTCGAGCCCTCTCTACAGCACTGGTGCCACGGTGGAACTCGTACTCGTAAATAACGCGATATTTCAAGTTTTCCATTTTGTAAACTAAGTGACGCAAAAAAACAATTAAGTAAAAACAAATGAATTATAATTTTCAAAACACAAATACATGAGTATATATAATAGCTGTATAAATTTGAATTTGGAATTCCTAACCAAAGAGAAGATATTTGAGATCAAAGTTGACCTAATATTAATTTTAAATAATATTTTTCTTTTGTTATTTGTTTTTTTTCGGGGTGTTATGCCGTGTTGCTCTACGTTTCGGACAATGTTACAGTGTCCATCATTAGGGCAGATATGATGATGGACACTGTAACGCTGTCCCAAACGTTGGCTAAAGGAGGAGGTAGCGCAACACGACATAATACCCCAAAAACAAATAACAAAAATATTTTTGGCCTTTTGGTTAAATTTATTTAAATTCTGAACGCTAACGACACCTTCCCAATTTATTCCAAAGCTTAAACATGAACTAAAACGTATGATATAAAATAACAGCAAGGAAACGCGTTCGAAAACAGGTTCGCGTCATGGATAAATTTTCCAACATTTCCGTCACCTTACTTCTTACTGACGATGCAGGTTCGCGTTATGGATAAATTTTCCAACATTTTCATTACTTTACTTTCTTATTTGGTTCAGAGATGTCGTAAATGGCGACAATTTCATATTTTACTACCTTCTTATTCTGCGTAGTTCACCTGACAATCTTCTCACGTTCCGATTCTGAAGTTTTTAATGAGATGGTTTCCATGATCATTTGCAATTTACGGGCTTTAGACAGAAGGGGGATTTTAAAAAGAAATCTGAAAGTTTCTTTCGTTGTTATTTTCTACACATTTTTTATCTTTAAGTAGGTATGTTATGAAAATTAATATTTCTTACCTTTGAAAGATTTAAAGTAAAATGAAGGTTTTTTTCACCTCAAGCAAAATATTACAATAAATTTAATGTAGATTATAAGGTTCGATTCCTTGGTGTACTACCAAAATTTATTTGGCTTTTGAAATGACTTCGCAAGGTGAAAAAACTTAAACATATTTTGTGAATACGGCCCAACTGCTCACAGCTGTACGGGGCCAGTGGGATTATAGCATCCTCAATTCTAGGTATGCTGTGAGCCGAAGCGAGTGGGAAGATAGGATTTGGGGATGTGGAAGGTTGCGAAGATGGTATCTATGCAGATCTAGTCACTGAATATTGTTAAAGCCATTATGCAACGTTTCGATTCTGAACGGTGGTCTTCCACCAGAGCGATACTGAGATTTTCTACAACTCTGACAAATTATTATTAAATCCATACTAATATTATGAATACATGTGTTTGTTTGTTACGCTTTCACGTCTAAACCACTAAACCGATTTTAAATATTATTTTATCAATAGAAAGCTACATTATCAGCGAGTAACACAGGCGATGTATAATGGTTAGCTCTGGCGTTATGAAATTTGTATAATTTAAAATGTGTACATTTCATATATTTTAGCGGCAGGGAGGAAAGGCAGGGAGAAGGTGGGGTTTGCGGAAAGGGAAGAGACAAGGGGGAAGGTTTTCTTTGAATGGCATTGCAACGCATGCCGGGTACCAGCTAGTAGCAAATACATTCAATTTGGAAAAAAATCTGAGTGTGCAATTCACGCGCGGTAGAAGTGAAACCTTCAGAAAACTAAAATAGACAAGAGTGGGGAGCACCGCACAAATAATAATAATAATAACGTAATATTTGTATAGCGCAGTTTTGTGTTATTTTACTTCAAATGATAAACTTAAAAGTAATCCTATAGTGTTCCTTACGATTCCTTACAAAATATTGATCAAATAATACGAAACAAAGAATGCACAGTATAACAAAGCAATTACGCCAAGAGAACAAAATTAACAATACCAGTGCTGGTTTGGCACAGGTGTATGGCACAGATAATAAAAAACAAAATCTCAATCAACAAGAGCCTTGGAAAGTGAGCTCATATTCAAAGCGGCCACCGCGGTAAGGTTTCAATCTATCTCATGCTCTCTCAGGCTAAATCCAATAGATGTATGTGTTTGTCTCTTTTTAGTGTCTTTTCCGTTTCATAGTGTTACTTATCGTAACGGTGCTATTGAAGTTATACTTCAAAAAAATTTTAAGTGCTCGCAGAAATTTCATCACGTATTTTTATATATACAGGGTGTCCGGGGGTAAAGTGCATTAACTTCGGGAGGTGATTCTACATGGTGGTAGGAGTAAAAAAGATTAACAACTTTTTTCGAAATTCCAAAATTTTTTTCCCATACAAAAAGATCTACCTATTAAAAATCCTCAGTGTGAGGTACGATCTTACTTGCCGGGAGCCTGCCGGGCACTATCGTGGCAACGTTGTATGGTGGTGATTGGCCCGTATCGTAACAGCGGAAAATAATAAAGCTGGCCGCGCACGCCGGTCTAATTTTATCTTTTTACCACAAAACTACCCCTAAATGTTGGAATTTCGAAAAAAAGTTATTTATCTTTATTACTTATAATATCATGTAGAATCACCTCCCGAAGTTAATGCACTTTACCCCCGGACACCCTGTATATTTATGGTTAGTTTTATTTTCATGACATACTTAAGAAAGGATCATGGTATCATAATAATTATTAGAGAACCAAAACCGCCATCAGTTCGCCTGGTTAAGATTTGCCAATGTTTTCAATAAATTATTTTTAATAATTATTTTAACGAAAAAAAATTAAGTGACGATATTATTTTGAGCATATTTGTCTAATTGAACGTGTTTTTTCGTTTTAATTGGTTAATGAAGTTCACAAGAAAAAAATCATCCCTGAGCGATTTAAAAAACTTTTGCGGTTTTTGAGAAAAAATATAATGAATTTTATTAAGAAAAACTCTTTTTTTATAACTTTTGAAGGTTACTCCCATCAATGTAATATATCATTGAAGAAGAAGATGATAATAATAATAATATAAATGAAAATATGAATGAGAACAAGACACAGAAAAAAAGAAAAATTATATATTTATCCGTGACGCTATCCAGGTTACAAACCAATTCTAAGAATGATTGTTTCCAATAAAAAGGGTAGTTGCTTAAGATATGGAAAATAAATTGGTTGAAGATAATATTGTTAATTCCAAAATTTGAAATATGAAATTGGCTATTATGACGGTTTGACAGTAGGCGCGATGGCGGAATTAGTAAACACACGAGAGGTTCTGGGTTCGTGTCCCAGTTGCGACCATTATCTATTTATGTGTCTTGTTCTCTTTCATATTTTCGTTTAGATTATTATTATCATCTTCTTCTTCAAAAAATGTGGGTTGTAAAGTTTTAATTTTCCAAAAACAGTACAGTAGCGAATGTGCTCTCATATAATACGGCTATGACGCAAATAAATCTTAAAACATACGTTCTTTATCACAATAACACTGCAGCTCTTCCTTACACACTGATTAATAGTGTGTAAGAAAGAGCTGTTGAAATTGATGCAAACGATGTACGTGCGTCGCTTCCTCCAAAGGAAAAAAAGAAATCTTCATCATACATCCACGCTAGTATCTAATCTAGCAATTTAAGTGGTGGGTTCGGGTATGGGTACCGCCACCCCGGGAACCATTAATTGGATAACCAATACCCCTGCCATAGGTCGCCCTAACTGGTAAGCTACGTTTGGTGACTTAAGAGGAATATAAACGCTTTCAAAGTATTTCAATTCTCACGCCTGCAAATTTTTAAATCTAATCTCGTCTTATTTACATGAGGCAAGTAAGCGAAAAAGTGGTTTTTTATTTATTTTGTGCATAATTTTATAAGAACGAAAAAAAGTTAGAACATAGAAAACCTCAAAAATAGTCAATGTTTTTTATATTACTTCATGGTTAAGTCATGAAAAAACATTTTTTTTAGTGGTTTACGCTTATATTTTTTGTTATGTAAATAATAATTTTTTTGTAATTCCAATACATACAAAAGCTAGTAAAAGCTTCAAATTATCCGTAACATATTTTTTGATGTTCATAATGTAAACTGATTCGTCGTAAAGATTAATCTAAATATGATTTCACGTAGAGCTTCATCTTAACAGGGATACCCGGTTTCAAGGTCTTAGTACCGTTTGCGTTTGCCTACATACTGCGTGGCGGGCCGGATCGGGTGAGACTGGCTGAGATAGACCTTTTGACCTCTCCAGCCGGATTCTCTCGACCCATCGCCTTGCGCCGTAGTAGGAGGGATAGATTCATACGTTAAAATTCACCCCCCGATTCCTGCCACCCTTCCTATCTTTTTCCTTCCCAGAACATCCTCTCCTTCTTTTCCATTAAAAGACCCTCCAGATAGATGACAAATAATGAAAATTGTTTTCCCGTGAAGTTATTGTAAAAAAAAAACAAATCACTTGCACGTATTAATATCTCAGTTACGCCTCGTACGTCATTCGTATATCTAGTATTGTTACATTGTCATGAAAACAAGCTTATGGGTGCGAGTGATTAAAGAAATGAATAATGTTTTGCGCCTATTCGAAATAAAATAATGTTTTGAGAGCATATTTTTTGATGCCATGATTATTTTTATAAAGACCCTATGGATTTTAAAAAACTTAAAAAAATTTCAAAAGTAAGCTCTATATAATTACCTACTTATTTATAATTTTGTATACGGATACGCCCCCAACACACTTCCATCAATTAACTCTTCAGTGGGTAAACAGGTTCCGCGCGTTTTCATCCCGCGACAAAAAATCCCCGACAAAGTATCGCCGACATTTTATCCGGTGGACAAAACATCCCGCAACAAAATATCTACTAAAACCTTACCTAACCTAGACTAACTCAACAAAAAAATGGAACAGACAGTAATGACAGTAATAACAGTAATGAGGGTAATGAGTGTAATGACTATAAAAAAATTGTTATTGTTGTCTGTATTATTTTTGACCCATTTGAACAATAATTTATTGTATTTACAGGATGTTTTTGTATTATTTTTGTCTCCATTTTTTGTTAGGTTAGGTTAGGTTGAGTTGGGTAAGGTTAGGTTTTGTTGAAGGATGTTTTGTCGGTAGGATATTTTGTCGGGGGATATTTTGTCCGAGGATATTTTATCGCGGGTATAAAACGCGTTTTACCGGGTAACATTCTTTGAACCTAAATATATCAGTATCGTGATTTTAATTAATGAGAGAAGATTAAACCTGTGGGAGTATGCGAAAAAATTACAGGGCATAAAAAGTAATCGGCTTGTGGGGTATAATTGAACATCTGTGTGGGGGTTATATAATTTATCGATGGATTAACAAGCAATTTATATTTAATCTAGAACCCATGAAAAATGCGGGCTAATAATTATTAAAGGGCCAATTCACCGGAAAAAAGGAAGATTTATTTACCGTCATAATATAATATTATACTAGCACAGACCCGAGAAAAATCACGGAAAGTTATAATTGTGAAATTTGTCAATCTCCTTGCCTTTCAATAATAAATATTGTTAATTGTATAATTAATATCAATATCATATTTTTGGTTTTCAAATAAGAGAGATATAATAAATTAATTTCCATTAATGGAGGACTGAATGCCGTTGAGGCTAATAAAAAAACGGTCTAAAGAAGCGAATCCAGCAATCCTGGTACCTACCCTGATGTATGGGAGTGAGTCATGGAAATGGCAGAGAAAGCATGAAAGTAAACTGCATTCCGTTGAAATGAGATCCTTGAGACTTATGTAAGGTAAAACCACGTACGATCATTTGAGAAATGTGGATATCAGCGAAGAACGAAAGACTGGAACCATTTCACCTGGACAATATCCATGGTGACCATTTTCGAATGAAAGACTGGAACTTTGCACGTGGACCATTTCCATGGTGACCATTTTCTAAAGAAAGTCTGGAACCATTTCACGTGGATCACATCCATGGTGACCATTTTCTAAAGAAAGGCTGGAACCATTTCACGCGGACCATATCTACGGTGACCATTTTCTAAAGAAAGATTGGAATCATTTCTCGTAGATCATAACCACGGTGACCATTTTCTTAGGAAAGACTGGAACCATTTCACGTGGACCTTATCCACGACGACCGTTTTCAAAAGAAAGACTGAAACCATTTCACGTGTATTTGGAATATCTTAATTGGTGAAACCTCAAATTTTAATATTTCATCGTTGATGACTATATTAGCGGCCATTAACCATTTCACGTGGATCACATCTATGGTGACCATTTTCTTAAGAAAGGCTGGAACCATTTCCCGTGGGCCATATCCACGGTGACCATTTTCCAATAAAATAATGCAACAATATCACGTGGACCATATCCACGGTGACCATTTTCTAATGAAAGATTCGAATCATTTCTCGTAGATTATAACCACGGTGACCGTATTCTTAAGAAAGACTGGAACCATTTCAAGTGGACCGTATCCATGGTGACCATTTTCCAATGAAAGACTGGAAAAATTTGACGTGGACCAAATCCACGGTGACCATTTTGTAAAGAAAGACTGGAACCGTTTCACGTGGACCAAATCCAAGGTGAAATTTTTTTAAAGAAAGACTGGAACCATTTCGCGGGGACTATACCCACGGCGACCATTTTGTAAAGAAAGACTGGAACCATTTCACGTGGACCATATCTACGGTGACCATTTTCTAATGAAAGATTGGAATCATTTCTCGTAGATCATAACCACGGTGACCATTTTCTTAGGAAAGACTGGAACCATTTCACGTGGACCTTATCCACGACGACCGTTTTCAAAAGAAAGACTGAAACCATTTCACGTGTATTTGGAATATCTTAATTGGTGAAACCTCAAATTTTAATATTTAATCATTGAAGACTATATTAGCGGCTATCAAACTATAATTTTAAACATTAAAAAAGATAGATGGCTTCTAGGAATTGAACCCTGAACCTTAGCCTAGCCTTGGGTGCTGTCCTGACGTCGGTTCCTCGCTGCGGTTTTCGTATAAAAAAGCTGAGGATCCGGCATCGAGAAGTACTCCATGTTTTACGAGGGCTTGATGTTAATAAAGCTAGTGGGCCTGACGGAATACCTGCTCTGGTACTGCAGAGGTACGCTGCAGAAATAGCTCCAAAATGTTGGTGAATTACACAAAAATGTGGGAGTAATTCACCAACATTTTTGTCCTGCACCGGGGTCTCTTACTTCTCGCCGCTGTAATGAAGGGAATTTGTGTTGGTTGTGTTGCCATGATTTTATTGATTGATTTTTTTATTTTTATGATAGGATGCGGGGGAAGGAAGGTCTGGGAAGGAAAAGGTATGAGGGGTGGTGTGATGTCCGCTACTTTCGGATGCATAGTTGTGGTGTCCGTGGCTGTCCATTCGTGATGGCAGCGCCAATTAGGTTATGTGGACTCACAGATGTATGGACGAAATATTGTGTAGGTAGTACATGAATGAAGAGAGTAACAGTTTACTGTACAGGTATTTATTAGGGGAGCTGCCTAAGCAAAAGAGAACGAATCTCGCATGCATCGCCTTATATAGACTCACGCAAGCATGCTATCTCGCTTGCACTCATACAATACACACAGACATTACAGGTGGGTAGGAAGCTGGGGATCAGAGTATCCAAGAGTGATGAACGAATGAATAGAATCCACCCACTGCGGTGCAAGGCGATGGGCAGGGAGAGCCCGGCTGGGGAGGCCGCCTAATGCGCCCCAAACGCTGCTGCTGGGACCCCTCCGGTCATGAACCGGCACAACAGTAGCGTTTAATTTTTTTAATTTTAATTTAATTTTTTTTTGTATTATATTAGTGGCACTGCTGAAAACCAGCTAAATTTCAGGAGAAATGATGAATGTATAACTTTTCGTCAATAGGTCAATGTTAAATAAACAAAATGTGTAACATTTTATAAAAATCTATTAAGAAAAAAAGTTTTAAATATTATTATTGTTAATATTTTCTTCAATGATAAATATATATTTTGTATAATGTCCTCTGTCGCCCTGGTGTAAGACCACAATTCAAAATAACTTGAAATGGCTTTAGCCGTGTTTGGTGACTAGATCTGAATAGCCAGTTACTTCCCCACCTTCCTCCACCCCATCTCCTTTTTCTTCCCACTTACCTTCAGCCTCAAACATACCCCAATTGGCTATGCCATAGTCATAGTCTCATTGACACCAGTCGGGAGCAGTTAGGACCCTTGTGCGGTATTCACGTTAAAAAAAATAGATAAACGAAACTTGATTGCAATTATGTCTCGTTAAAATTTAATAATAAAAGCATATAATAATTTTTTAAAATAATATAAAAACTTCTGTCGTATATGAAAAACACTAATCTAGGTCAATTAATTTCAAAGCTATCAAATATTTACCGCTGTGGGTACTTAATTAAACACTTTCCAAATGCTAGAAGATAAATGGAGTAATTCACCGGATTTAGTAGAAACGAATGTTTTTATTTAGTGAAATGAGTTCATCATGTGTGGGTATTTTTGGAATTGTCGGAGGCAAATACACCCCATCACCCCCCGGATGTTGTCTCAGTCACACATGGGAGGCGGGATTACCAAACCCTAAATACCGCAAACCTGCTCGTACTACCTACATACAAAATGAGTAAGTGAATGATGATGATAAGTCTGGTGTAACCCTCTGAATTTGTTCATTGTGGAGTTTCTTAAGGTAAAAGAATTCAAACCGTAGGTGATGGATATTTTTCTTCTCCACACCAAATTAACACAGGTGTGCCACAAGGATCTGTGCAGTCACCAACGCTTTTTTTTGTGCACCCCAACAATCGTGTTGAAAGTACACCAATTTATTTCTACGCTGACGACAACACCGGTCGCGAGGGTTATCATTTTGGCAAGCCCTCTTCCAATTATGATGTCACAACAGCTCAGTAAGTTTTAAGATAAAAAGTTGACCACCACTTCCACAAGGTTCGTGCCTGGGTTAAAGCAAACCCAGTCAGTTTTATCGTCCCAAAAACCCAAGCTTGTCTGATATCCGCAAAGAGGGAAATCAATGACTGTGTATAGGTTCCATGGAAATGCATGGTTCAAGTATCGGGGCTTCATAGAAGACTGAGTAAATCTGGCTTCTAAGAAATTTGGGTGTCTGTATCGACATTATTGAAAATTGTTGAAAAAAAATTCTTCATTCTTCCAATTTTTTCTGTACATCCTCCTCAATATTTAATTTTGAAAACAGTAGTAATTTCAGTCACAACAACTAGGAGATATTTTTTGTAAATGTAATAATAAAAATAATAAATGCTTTATTTTCTTCCTTTTTGTAAGGAATAGATTTAATATTTTCATCGAGAGGTACCCCCGTGCTGCATTTAGACATTAAAATTTAATAGTATGATTAATTTAAAATAAATTATGTTGCGTTTTCCGAAAAAAATATTCGTTTGTTTAGTGCTGTTGAGTGGTTTCGGTTTCAGCCTATTTTTGGTGTCAGTATAAACTATATTACGGATCTCCCTATGTTTTATATCTCGATTTTTATTTGAGATTTTAATGTTATAGTGTTGTAGTTTTTGAGTGAGAGTGGGATTTTATTGTAAAGTTAAGTACCTACCACAGTATAAAAATCTTTTTCGCTCAAAAGTTGTGTATGTGGTTTCTTGTTATACATAGTTATGGGTTAATATATATTAGAAGAAGCCTTAAAAAATGGATAGCACCGTTGAGGTGATTTAAAAAAAAAAAAATTATTATGCATAACTTTCATTAATTAGCCTCCCGAATTTACTCAAATTTAAAAAAAAAAGTTACTTATGAATGGATTCAACTCAGCTTGGGTTTATGCTCACTCGGTGACCATTTTCCACTAATAAAAAATATATGTTTTCGGATTTCATAATATAAAAAAGGGAGTTTCCAGACTTGCAAACATTATTACATTTACCCCGTTCGTACTTTTGTTCGGGTATAATTCTGTTGTCACTGTCAAACGCAGCTAAACCCTTCAGCTGGGAAGAAAAAAAGACACAGGGCTCTTGATGGATGCCCGTTGCCACCTACCCAGAACCAACCCCATATCTATGATCCCTGCACCACCACCGCTACAGTGGGGATTGTACAGATCCCCGGAAATATTTACAAACCCACAAAATTATTTATGGGAAACAACATTTGTGTTGACTGGTAATTCGTGGCATGTGGATGGATGAAAAAAATAGCACGAGTGATTTTTTTCTTGGTTTTTGTAAATTTCTTCGCGAGTAGTAGGTTCCTACCCATTTGGAAATTAATCTTATCATTATAATACCACTAGTGCAGACCAGTAAAAAAATCATGGATATCTTCTAATGTATAAAATTCTCGTGTCACGGTGTTTGTTACCATACTCCTCCGAAACGGCTGGACCAATTTTGATGAAATTTTGTGTACTTATCTGGTAGGTCTGAGAATCGACCAACATCTATTTTTCATACCCCTAAAAGTAAAGGGTGTTCCACTCCGAAGAAAATTATTTTCCCCATACATTTTGTATGGAACGAATTCTCCTACTTTGAACGAACTGCAGCAATATTGTAAGGGGTATAATATTAAACTGTGAACCGGGGGAGGGGGAAGGGGGGAAAGGAACTCAGGAAGGGGGGTTAGCGGGACGGGGGAAGGGGAGAAGTGGAGTGGGGAGAGGGAGAGGGAACGCGAGAGGGGAAAGGATACGCAGGGAGAAACAATTTAGATCAAGGTATGGTATACGCAGGGAGAAACAATTTAGATCAATTCATCTAATAAGTTGACAACAGTTTTTGATTCTGAGGCGGTACAAAGTTCGCCGGATCAGCTAGTTTTATTATAATATTAACGTGTACCCGGCATGCATTGCAATTCCACTGAAAAAAGAAAATGTGTATAAATTCTGTTTATTGAAGCTTTGGATACATAATACTTTTTTTTTATTTTCAACAAATTGAAAGTTTTTCACACTACGTACAGCTAGCTGTCTTTCCCAATTTATAAACCTAATTTACTCCCTTTTATCCCCTACCGCTACTATGTCTCCTTTTCAGTCATTCTCTCTGGCCATCCCTCGTTCCCAACCCTTCGTCTGCGTGTCCTTTTCCATGCGTCCATGTTGCGTATTTACGTTTCCGTGTCTGTCGAAGGCAATGCTACCTTGAAACACGCCCAGGTTCGTATTTCTCCTTCCGAAATCAAAAACTTCTGAAGATAGTACTGCTTCTTATTGAAAAGGAAATATGCTTCTGCGTTCCCTTCCGCGTCCCGTTACCCTCCCGCGTTCCCTTCTACATTCACGCCTTCCCCCTTCCCGCGTCCCCTTCTCTCGGATTCACATTCCTCTCTAGCCCTCCACCATGCCGCTAAACTACAAGATACCCTTAATTTTCGGTCGACTCGCACGTAACATTTTAAATTTTTTTAACCACTTATATAATGAGAAAATCCGACTGGTTTCAGAACAAACGTCCCTTCTTCAGGGCAATAAGTAACTTTTGAAAGCCAATTGCATAACGCCTGAGCTCCTAAAAAGAGTGAGCATGAGCATAAAAATCAGCAAAGTTTCATCATCATCATCATCATCATCATCATCATCATCATCATCATCATCATCATCATCATCATCATCATCATCATCATCATCATCATCATCATCATCATCATCATCATCATCATCATCATCATCATCATCATCATCATCATCATCATC